>CM068376.1:299026704-299449119 GCA_034769895.1 Magicicada septendecula | reverse complement strand
CCGGGACGTCAGGGCGTGGTCGGTTGCTGTAAATTCTCGACAACGTTTCGTATCCCGCCATCGGGACTATTTTCCAGGCCGCAAAAAGCGACAGAGTGTTACGAAAACGGTTACGGTAGATCTTAGGCCGAAAGATAGGCGACACTTTTTTCGGGCGCAAGCAACTCCTATCGTTCGGCCTAAGATCTGCCGTAACTATTTTCGTAATACTCTGTCGCTTTTTTTGGCGGCCTAAATAAGATCCTAGAGGGGGCGTACGAAACGTTGCGACGATGTCAAGAATTTACTGCAACTGGCCACGACCTAATAACGGCCCGGTATCTATTTATTTAGATACTATCAAAGTGTCTTCGGAAAATCTCTTTTATTTCCCACAATGGCATTGCTAAACTCTACATAGTGAAACGAATAGAACCACATAGAATAGCCGAGAGCGTCCTCGACCCATCCCTCGCCTAGTGTGGCAGGTGTTGTCTCAGCCAAGGCCGCGTTCAAGTACGATCCAGAGTACTCTATAGAACACTTGAATACGCATTAAGGGGCATGTGCATTGAGGATGGAAAATTTCCTAGAAGGCGTGCGCTACCTACAAAAAGCCTTACCAGCCGTCTTGTCAGTCAGTTGTGTTGAGCGATTTTCCTTAGCGCGGATCGAGTGTTTGTAGAAGTACTGTAACGAAGTGTTGTTGTGTATAATTAGTGCGGAATTATTTATAGTTGACATTATTATTGCCTGTGGACAAATTTTACTTGAATTGTTGTAGGAGACTATCTTGTTGATTACAAATTATTAATTGTGATAATTAAAGCCGGTATTAGTGACTTCATTGGTGTCTTGTATTTTGTTTTCCACTGTACCATACGACGATCCGTGAGACGGTCGTAACGATATGTTATCTCTTCTAAGGTTGTCTCCCAAGACGTACTCAGGAATACTGTACGCGGGGACTAACAATAAAACTTTTAATAATAATAATTTTTGTTTCGCTTAAGATTCGTTTTCTTCATTGCAAAAGAATGGATGCAATTAATTGTGGACGTGTTCTATAATTGCTTAAAAAACAATCTGCCTTTTATGAAAGTAATCTTTACCAGTTGTTTCCGTACACAAACACGGGCGCGCTGTCATCGGGAATATTATAGAAACAAATTCGGTCGAACGCGCAGTGGGAATGACAGATTGCCCCGTATAAAACGAAGACCATCGTGTGAAGAGAATCAGCTAATTACGAGGTGCAGAGCTTGAGAAATGTTGGTCTATTAAAAACAAAACTGTGTAGGACGAAACGGATCGTAGCGTTGACAAATGACGCCGACCATTAAACCACGAAAGTAATTTCTGAAGTTATAAAAAGTGCGTATTACAGGCGACGCACTCGTCAAGTCATTAAGTACTATATAAAACGTTCACTATAAATACCTTTTATAAAGAATAATTAATTTTTATTGGATATACTCTACTACCGATTGAATTTGTTCGTCCAATATTTACTGTACTTTTCTTACTTTATCACCAATGCAGCTCTTACGTTGTCGCGTTTACTACGTCTTCGTAATATTTTTATGATTATATCGAAACATTACAAAGAAATATATCGTGCGGATCCTGACTCTGTAAGTGCTGGAATTGGTCTCCTAAATATTTTAAAGTTACGTCTTATGCTTCGCTTGTGTGTATATGATCGAATTTTTGTGTTTACTTAACATCTGTTTAATGTTCTATAGGCACAAACTAGGAGTTTTTTTTTTTTTATTTATTGGAGATCTGTAATCTGTTCGACTAAGCGAAAATTTAACAAATTGGCTGACAACACACATACAGGATTATGAAGAGCTGACCATTGACAGCTCTTCTTGTTTTGATAATAGATTAAAGAGGTACACAAAATGCAAAACTAAATGATAAAACATGTAAATAAATGAACAAAAATCACTTCCACTTCCTGCTGGCATGATACAATAAGTTAAAATGTTAAACACTGGGCCCATAAGGCACATATACAGGTTGACATTAACACTTATTAATGACACGAATACAAAAACATACAGAACAGATATCACAGACAGTACAATAGAGAAAATACATTATTAGTTAAACCTGAATGGTAACTCTAATAGTTTGTGCCTTTTTAATCTATAAATATTTTCACTGTTGTCTAACAAATTAATTGCCAGGTGGTTAGGATGCTGTTCTAATTTGGAGATGTGAGTCCTGCAGAGGCGCATGATTTCTTCTCTCACGGTTGGAACTTTGAGGTCGCGGTGTATAGAGTTGTTGGAGACAAACCATGGAGCGTCGACTATTGATCTTAAAGTTTTGGACTGAAACCGCTGGATAATCTCAATATTACTTGTACTAGCAGTACCCCAAAGTTGAATACCATAAGTCCATACCGGTTTAAGAACTGCTTTATAGATCGACAGTTTGTTGACGAGACTTAACCGTGATTTTCTGCCTATCAGCAAATAGATGTTTCTGACCTTGTGATTAAGTTCAATCTTCTTAGATGTTATATGTTTTTTCCATGTTAGTGTCCTGTCCAGATGCATCCCAAGGTACTTAGCACTTTCAGCTTGCGGTACTGGTTGACCGTTAATTGTTACTGGAGGGCAGTTTGCCTTACGTGTGGTGAAGGTAACGCGAATAAAATTAGCACAGTGAAAGAAAACATTGCAGCACGTTCAAGTGAAGTGCTGCAAAACTGTACGGACGAATGTAGGCGTGTGAATGCTGACCCCAATAATGCATTCTAGGAATCTGTAGATGAAGTGTATAGACGTGTTGCATATGAAATTCTTGATTTTGTAACAGTGCAACTAGACAACCGATTCGGCGAATGTGAAAACACATTTTTTGTAGAACATTTAATTAGAAAAAGTCTGTTGAAGTTCGAAGGTATTTTGCTCAACTCCAGTTTGACAAGCTGAAGTGTTTGTCCCAAAATTGTTTGACTGGGTAACACTGTGCAATCAATTATTAAACATCTACAGCAGTGACGATAAAATGCCTCCCTGTGTTCAGCAGTAGCGCTTATGTATAATCAGAATATTTTTATGATTATATCGAAACAACAAATTACTGAAGAGCATAATTATTAAAAGCAATAAAATTATTAAAAAGTAAAATTATAAAAGCTCTATAGAGGAAAGGTAAACTTAATCATATGTATACTACTTCCAAGAGTCAGAAGGTGGGCCGGAGTAGCTGTAACGTACACAACAAACCCCTTCAATTATAGCTCTGTATTAACACCGACTGATTGGCCATGAAGGTATAGGGAGCTAATTAAAACAATGCACCGGTTGGAATTTTTAATATTATATAATTTTTAATTATAACAGTAGGCTATGTTGAGTCGTACTCTCAAAGTAAGAAATATTTCAATTTATTACCAATGTTTTTTATTTTTTGTTAGGTTTTAAGGTGTCTCGTTTTCAGAACATTTCTTAGTACCTTGAAGCAAGGTACTTTTTCTAGACAAGGATCAAAGGCGTATTTACGGGGCGAACGAAGGGACCGGAACCCCCACCCCAGAGGGTCGAAAGTTGGCGAGAAATTTTGTTAATCTCTTAATTTTTAAGCTGTTGTATTAATTTCTTAGCTGTGTACGGTAATACAGTAGCAACCCTTTTTTAAATATGGGTCTACAAACAAGTTTATTATACAGCATTAGTGAATACGTTTGAAATATGAAATGTAGGAAAGTCAATTAAGTCTTATAAAATCTTATAAAAATTAAATCTTATAAACAATGTTTCAATAGCGCTTATTTTTATTGTATTATCACTTTAATGGGATTGATTTCAGTACGTACATGTTTTTTCAGCCACTTTAAAGATTATAATATTGATAGGTCTTAACTTGTTTTTTTGATTTTGTATGAAGCCGACTCGACCGGACCCCCCCCCCAAATATGTCTTACGTTTTGAACGTATTCAATAAACAGCTTCAACGATATCAATTGATGACTCGTTGGGCACTTGGTAAACATATTAATACAAAGGTTTTTAAAAATATGTAAACACTTGGTAGGTTTTACAGTTTTTATTTAACTCTGACAGCTGCTTCACCTTATCGAGCTATCACAATCACTTCATAGATACAAAAAATATAACACTACTGCACAACATACAAAAATGTAAAAAATGGATTTATTAGAAATTCTAGAAATTAGAAAAGCAATAAAAAGTAACAAAAATGAACAAACTGAATTATGCGTATCCCCTTTATTAAAAGTTGTTGTTTAGTTTAGTTAATTTTTATATTTTGCATTTAGATTATATTTAGTTTTTACAGACACTTGACCTTCCCTTAGCTTCTCCAACCCCCCCTATCATCACACCCCACACATGTCCGGATACACACGTTCTAAACATATATTCACTACCCTAACACCCTTTGTTTAGTTGCTCACTGATCTCTTTGAGAATAGGTTGATAAGCTGAAACAGCTGTCAGAGTTAAACAAAAACTGTGAAACGTACCAAGTGTTTATACATTTTTAAAAACCTTTGTGAACAGCTTCAAGAATCGTTAAATTACGTGCAGTGGTTCGTAGACTACTAAACTATTTGCGTGAACGATTGTATTTTGTGTATTAAGGTTGAATTTTATTTTATCCGTGTGTTTTTATTCGTGTGTTAATAGTAGCAATAACGTGGTATGCAGAGTTCAGTAAATAAACAATTAATAAAAATTTTACCCCATATTCTGTGCCGATCTGAGGACGACTCTTGAAAAAATATTATTATTTGATAATAAGTACAGTAGTAATATGGTTTGGTTTTTTTACACTTCTTTAGGGCAGCAACCGATTACAGTATTTGTTTCTGGGACAGCATTTTTATATTCCATGATAGAAAACAGCAACATATTAAGCGGTTTAACAACCTTATGTTCATTGCCCGTCACAGATTAGAACAGTGGTTCCCAAACTTTCAGTCCGTGGACCTCCCTCGAAAAATTAAAAATTTCACGGACCCCGTCTGAGTTATGAAATAACACAAACAGTAAATGTGATACAAACTCTTGTATTTTAATTAAAATGTATTAAAAACAAAATTCTCTTAACTTGCAAAATTATAGTATTAATGATATCAAACATAGTTAAGTTTAATGTGCACAATGAAGCTGCTTTTGAACAATTAGCTCTGCAATAACAGGTTTAATGTCTGATATTTTCGATGTTAAGTCACTCTCGACATCAGGTTTATTTCTTAACTTTACCATCCTCGGCTCTATCTTTCCAGCCACACGTGTTGAAATCCAGCTACTTGAGCGTAAAATCAACTACATGGAAAAACGTTTTGCTTAGATACAGTGCTTATACGCGAGATACAATGCTTATACGTGGACTAAAACAGCGCGGTCAGTTCTGCGTTGATGCGGCGCTCTAGTCAGTTCGGCTGACAAACAGATCTGTTACACGACATGATTTAAAAACATTATTAAAGCCATTAGTTTGAAATTACTTTTACAATTACAATTAGTTTGGACAAAAAAAATACTGGAATCATTTACTAATTGCTTTGAGATTCTACAATTTATATTTTATACTATGAAAAAATCGGAGAAAATTATGGTATATTCTATTTTACTTAAACGTGTCCGCGGACCCCCTGAAGCATTGTTGCGGACCCCACTTTGGGAACCACTGGATTAGAACATTCTTGAATACACGAGTTGTCAGTTCGCATCCGTAGAGGTGACTACAGAAAATAAATTTTTAAAATGTATACAAAACGAGTACTAACGAGTATAATAATAGTGTTGTTAATATTTCCATCATGAGATATTTTAACTTCGGGGGTATGGACCGTGCTTCCACTTTCACGTTTATAGATTTGTGACGTAATAAGGTGGCCTTGCGGTATGATTATTGTTCCTTCCGTTTCAGGTCATTAGCAGAGTGCTTATTGATTTTTGTTTTGTTTTCTTTCGATAACAAAATCAGTGAAACAAAGGACACTGCCGTTATGCTAAAACATCTAATCGAAAACACGCTTAAATTCTAAAACTTACGTTTTCATTAATATGTTTACAGCGTGAACGAAAAAGTTTATTTTTTTGAATTAGAAGTATTTAAAATTTTATTACGTTAGGAAACATTTTTTTTATATTGTTCCATTATATAAATAAACATATTATTATAAGAAAATATCAGTTTTATATAGGCCTGCTATGTTAGAAGCGCGTATGGCGGATTACTGTTTTTGCTTTGTGTGGGGGGGGGGATGAGTTATGCTGTACACAGTGAATGTGAAAACCCAGCTCTGAATGTAAACATCGAATAATCCACCATTAATATCTAGCACCAATCGATAAGAAAAGGGAATATTGGTATTGAAAAGAAAAATCACGAGTATTTAAAAAAAAAAAAAATAGGTCTGATACTTTTAAAATCCTTTTAACAACCCCTGTCGCCAATTTAAAACAGCTGATTGTTAGCTATTGTAAATAAGCATTAACGGTGGTACGTCCTCTTGAAAAGTGCTGTTTTGAAGAAAAACGTTCACTGATAAGATTTCTTGATTTGAGAAATTTAAAATGATATTTTTTGAAAGATTAATGACTTGTAATACGTCATTACGATCCAGCGGGAAAACTGGGTCACAATCAGGGCGAGAAAGCGAAGGGTGAAAAAATCTCTTTCTCCGATTACGCATATATGCTATGAACAACGGTCGATGATGGCAACGATGTTTCGGTATGCGAAGGCCCGACTAAAGGCCGTTTCACGCTGAATGCTAAACTAAGCTAAGATGTGCTATGCCACAAACATCGAGGAGGCGATAAGCTTAATTGCAATGAAGCAGTGAAAGCAGTTGTGCATAAAAGGGGCTCAAACTTTAAGGAGGGTAATTCATTGCTTTGGAAGGAAATAATGGTTCAACGGTAGAAGACGTACTTGCAAGTGGATGTTACATTCAAAATTAGGTAATTTATTAAATTTATTGACTAAAAAGTTAACTGTGAAAACGGCAGTAATTCGTCTCTTTACACAAATTTTTTTTTGTTAGGTTTTAAGGTGTCTCGTTATCAGAACATTTCTTTGTACCTTGAAACAAGGTACTTTTTCTAGACAAGGATCAAAGGCGTATTTACGGGGGGAACGAAGGGACCAGAACCCCCCCTTCAACTCTACATTAAAATATCAATTTATAACATTAAAAGTAAACTTATAATAAGGAAAACTTCACTGAGCCCATTAAAAATCTTACTTTGTTAATGTAGGCTACTCAAATGGTTCTCCGAAGGTCGGTGTACCGCAACACACTTCTCAGGTTCTATGAAGCGTAGCTGGTCGTGATTATTTCAGCAGACTGCGATGCGATGAGAGCATAATGACGATATAATCACGTATCTTACGGCTACCAGACATCATTGTACATTCAAAGACAATACAGGTGCCAATGCCCGTTCCATTATGGCAAGAGATGATGTAACACGCGCGCCCACGGAACACTGTGCGTTTTTCTGCTTTGTCTCAGTCACTATAAACCATCCATAATCCGTAAAGTTCACAAGTCCAAAGTATCCTATACTCACCGTAAAATCTGATAAATAAAAATTAACCTAAATATTGTGTGTCGAAAAATTGGGTCATAAAAAAAGATGTCCACAATATAAAAGCCCGAGCCGAGGTTTGTTGCGTCTAACAGGCTTCGGTTTGTTAGAACACTAGAACACTGATCGCCTACACGGAAGCACCTTTTCTGAAATCTTTTACTTATGTTAAAGTTATATCAACATATACTAACAGCTAAGCAACTGTATCCTCATGGCAGTAGGCCTATTTCAGAGCATATTTTAAGGGGCCGGTATTAGTGCCGATGCCGAAAAGTGAGAAAAAAGGGGAGAACTCACAAAGGCTTGCTTGTATGAATTAAGGAAATATTTTGTTACTAGCATACTTTTTCCTTTTTCTGTCTTAACTAGCTTAGTTGTAAAGCAATTTAATATGAAATGTTTATGCATTTTTCATTAAAAAAAAATTACTTAAAATTAAAAAACTTATAGTGTTTAAGCTTTTGCCAATCTCAGCCTCTGTGTGTGTGTGTGTGTGTGTGTGTGCGTGCGTGCGCGCGCGCGTAATTGCAGTACTTTATATATTTTTAAGTAGACCAGTGATAAAGGTCTTGAATTTGTAACAGGCCTCCATGTAGTAGTAATGTTCACATCACACTGTAATGTACTTAATGAATACTACATAATTAATTATAATGAATCCATTTGAGTGTTTGTGGTTTTTTTAATAATTTTCCTAATGTTTAAAATATTTGTGTCTATTTTCACAGTTAATTTCACGAGTAAAGAATGAACATGATCATGGTCAAGTTAAACTGAAATTACATAATTTTCAATATTATATAAAATCATATATATTTTATACATCAAGAAACAGACTGTAGCAAAAAGTGTTTGAATATATATATATATATTAGTGCCGCCTAGTAAAAATTCCTTAAAATATGCTCTGCAGTGTTATGATGCTGTCCTGCAGTGTATACCTCTTATGATCTTTAGAGACCTTCTTAAATACCTCTATGATGTAAAGTTCATGCTTATAACTTCTTAAGGGCCTTACACACGCTCCGGCGTAACCCACAAGCTCATGTCTGCCTCAAGGCGGATTCCATCAGGCGTAATCGAGGGAACGTGGCGTCAACAGACGATGCTTTAACTAACTTTTTTAATAACAGACAGATGATGTTACATTTTTAATTAACAATTCTTTATTTGCAGGAGGCTCTACTTCTTTTAATTTTGCTATTAATAACCCCAAAGTAGCTATCCCCCTTTCGACTGGTCATGATAATTCTTGCCTTTAACAAGCAAGAAGAATCTCTATACAAATAAATATATTCTTTTAATAATTCTTTTGTACCGGAAACCACGACTTAACAAGAAAAACAAAAATAAAAAATAAACTCGGATAAAAAACTGGGAATTATCAATAATAAGGATCGCTGAATAGTAACCGTGTTTGCCAAGGGTTAAGCGAATCCACTGAAACGCGTCAAGGCTGGAACACACGCACCGGCTGCCCCGTTGGAGAGGACTATGCCAAGACAAGACGAATGGATTTGCTTATTTACTCCGGCGGTCTCATGAGGCCGACGTCACAGTGTGCCTTGAGTCCAATCGCTCACACTCCGGTTTACCGGAGCGTATGTAGAACCCTTTTGCAAGTTCGTGTGTTTTGCCTTCTCATCCTTACTGAACAGCCAGACCTTGTAGTCCTTAACGGCGACGTCACCCTCAACTGCACACTTCTGCATAGCTTAGATTCCTCAACTGATAGCTTGTCTCTTTGCTCGTCTCCTTCAACATTTGTCGCGTACATCTGTAATCTCAGGTTCACTTTTCTTGCAAAGCCTTACCGCACAGCTAATCTTTCATCTTATTTAATATGTCATCATACAAAACTGAAATGTAGGCCTACGTGTAAATAACCCGCACAAATCTGAAAGGAAAGTAAAGTTTGTTCACTCTTAGAACGGATCCTAATGTAAACAAAACCATGTGCTTGTACTTGAACCGGATTGGTTAGACGAGTGGTCGCATCATTAAATCCTCCGCTAGGAATAAAATAGTTCCCAATTGATTATTATTAATTGACATGGGCGGGATTCGGGGGTTGGAAGGGGGGCACTTGCCCCCAATATCTATCAAATAAATTAAAAATCAGTGAGCCGTAGCTTTGTGCACATTTGTGAAGGCATTGGAAGGCTTTTCAAATCTAGTTTTCTTGCGTTGTTTAAGACATTCAAGCTATGCTATATGTAATGTAAAGTTAACCACTTGGTAAAATAAAGAACTTTCCCGGGAATTATCACATCGAATGCCGGATTAACCATTTTGGGGGGCCTTAGGCAGTAGAAAAACCGAGGCACCCTCCAGATTATTTAATTTTTTCATATTTGTGTGCATACATGTGTGTACACACGTTTGTGTGTGTGTGTGTGTGTGTGTGCGTGTGTGCGTGTGTGTGGTTTTGTGTATGTGTCTATTGAAGGGCTAGCAATAAATATAACCTCCGAATGGGCAGATAGACGAGCAGAAAGGCGGGCTAGAAAGCCTAACTTTCTGTTTGTTCAGAGGTTAGAATTCTCGCTAGCCCACCTTTCTGTCTATTCGGAGATTAGGATTCGCTAGCCTACCTTTCTGTCTGTTCGGAGGTTAGTACTCTCGACAACCCGCCTTTCCACCTATTCGGAGGTCTTCCTTTCTGCCGGTTAAAATTATATTGTTTTTTCTGCCTTTCTAGTCCGTGTCTGTCCTAAGCGCCGATATTGCCCCCCCCCCCATCCCATAGGTGGAATTCCGTCCATGTTAATTGATCGATTATTAATTTTTATAATACAATTGGAATTAATACAACTGAAACTAAGGTACATGATTTTATAATTCTTCGAGCCTGTTAAAAAAGTTTTAACTTTGTACTGTAGGCTACATGCCTCCGTATTGTATCACTCCGCGATCCTCTCTATGAATCAACAGATCTCACGTTGACTATTCGGTTATGTCGTAACGTAATCCTTGCCGTGTTAATTATCAAATAAATATAAAATTTTTAACGACGCTGAATTGAGCAAACATGGCTTAATAACTGCCAGATTCAAGCCCGATGGATGCTGTAGGTACAGAAAGGTTAGTGTAATTGAAGTCTGAGTGGTTAATTGTTTAATCTTTTAAAAGAAAATTGTGAACGGATGAACCATGAAAACGTTGAGAAGATTGAAGATGAAAATAAAAGGCAAATATATTCTGCATGACGTGTGTGTAGGATTATCTAATAAATGTAGAACATTGCATATTAAAATTAGTTTAAACATTCAAAGAGTGAAATAAGTTTGGTATCAAAAATTAATAAATACTAAAATTATTATTATTATTATTATTATTATTATTATTATAAATAAATACTAAAAACATATGTAAATGTAGATTCGAACGTACTCGTACGCATATTTAATTATTAGATAAAACATGCTAAGTAGCAGGATAGCGATGACGGAAATGGAGAGATATTTATGGTTCATGTCAGTGAGTGTCAGAGGATGGGCTGTGGTTGTTTGTCTCAGCTAATATTTCACAAAATATTCCCAGACGCTTGTCGCTAATACGAAATTTCGCGTCACCGAGTGTTTTTCTGGTGTTGACGTACCTCGAATCAAATCCAGCATAAAGGAAAAAAATGTGAATTATGGAGGTCGATTTGTGGAATGGTTGCTAATGATACGGTGTGGAACCGTAACGGACAGAGCTCAGCCGGCGGCTTCCATGTAGGCGGAACTCGTAATAATTCATCCGCGCGCGGAGTTATACCAACGTGATCCGCACGTGTACCGGTCGAGCTAGCGTTGGAATAAATTATCTATCCCTCCTTTGCTTCGCGCTTTTCTCATAAAAAGGAATTCTCTTATCAGAATCGTAAGACTGACGTACAAATACTACCTGACAATTACGACGCTGCGCGGTGCACATGTTCCTCGGGCGCTCCATCCATCGCGAGCAGATATAAGGTCTGTTTGGACACAACTACAACACGGTGTTGGCGATTAATCGACCCTTCCTGCGTCAGAGTAGTTGTGGCATTTGTAGAGATTAGCCAAGCAGTAGTGAATCTAGAATTTGGTCTTCATACACACACTACTGGTGTTCATTGCACACACACACACACACACACACACACACACACACACACACACACACACACACACACACACACACACACACACACACACACACACACACACACACACACACACACACACACACACACACACACACACACACACACACACACACACACACACACACACACACACACACACACACACACACACACACACACACACACACACACACACACACACACACACACACACACAGTAGAAAGTCAAATAAAATGTTAGTACGAGAGTGCGATACCTGCAGTTCTCATCAGGAGTCATATTGGGTAAAGGTGATACGTGTGGGGCCCCAAAGTGTTCCTTGCGCGAACAATAGGGCTGCAATAAACATGACCCTCGAGAGGTCTTGGGGAACAGTTTTACAGCCTCTCTTCTCCTACCTGCAAGTATTGCCTTACACTCATCATTTTGGAAACGGAAGAACTATAGTTCATTATATACTGAGCCGATATGTCTGAATATAGTCATTGCTTAAGTCACATACAAGTACACGCTCTTTTACCGTTTACAAACAAACACAATTAATTATATACATATCTCTCTCTCTCTCTCTCTCTCTCTCTCTCTCTCTCTCTCTCTCTCTCTCTCCCTCTCTCTCTCTCTCTTTGTCTTTCTCTCTCTGTAATGTACCCACTACTTCTCTAACGTCTACCCTCAAGCTACCCTCCCACTAACACCATGTAATCTACATGTAAAGAAAAATATTTATTTCACTTGTGGCCCATTGCTTGTTTGCGATACACTCTCAACGTTTTGTACTAAATATTCGCTATGTTACATTCACTCATATTTTAGGATGGAATTCTTAGATAGTTTGTCACGGTGCTCTGCTTATTTGTCTGGAGTTGGTTTACTAAAGTTTTTATTGACATAAAATTAGTATCTGACAGGGGAATTTGTTCGTCATGTGGATGCACACAAAGAATTCAGTCTAACGGTACGAGCTACACTAAGTATATTGTGTAGGCCAGTAGAACAATATTCCTACTGCTATCGTTTGTTAATTTGTTAGATGTTGTGTGTTTGTGCGTGTGTGAAGCTCGCGCCTACTATTGAGCGTGAATTGTGA
Organism: Magicicada septendecula; assembly: GCA_034769895.1. NCBI lineage: Eukaryota > Metazoa > Arthropoda > Insecta > Hemiptera > Cicadidae > Magicicada > Magicicada septendecula. The sequence goes on along the minus strand of CM068376.1, from coordinate 299,436,352 downwards.
ACTGTTAGTTTGTAAGGGCTCAGTAGCAGAACTGTTTCTTACAACAATGACTGTGGGCAGATGTGCCAGGTATAGAGGAGGTTGTAAAATGCCTTTCTTGGGTTTATTTTATTGCACCCTAATAAGGGCTCCACACACGTCACTTTTACACTTAATATTTACATTTAAACAAACTGCTTATTTGTTTATAAATTTTTAAATAATTATGCCATTATGCGTTAACGTACAACAGCAGTCGTAGTAGTTACAGGCTCACGGGTTACGTGTCTACAGTAACAACGGTACAGTGGCCGGCACGTTAACTTATAAACTTATAGCTATAACTACTTAACTTATAGCTATGTAATCTGATATGCTATATCTGGGTTTGTCGGCGTCTCTCTTACGTCCTGATGGAAGCCAGCCATCTTCATAGTCGGAGCCGATGGAAATATTGTCCCCACTCTGAAGCCGTGGTTGACTCGAAGCCGATTACGTATCTTGTTTGTATTGTAACTCATATATGTGATTTGAATTTATGTTTCAGACCGTATTTAACGGATGCGGGTTTCTCTTCAATTCTTTTTCACATGTCCATATCTGACAATTAATATAATATGCCAATGTGCCTATATTAACTGTGTCCGTCTGAACAAGAGCTTAATACATCCTACGGTCGAATCTACTATCCAAGCTGACTGTACACGCCTTGCTGTACAAGAAATTCGCGTTGCAGTCCATAGTAAAGAAAATTTACAACACTCGAACGAATTTGTCGATTATGATACGATGAGCACAAAAGCTTTAGTGAAGATGTTACAGGAAACGGTTGCTTCCAGATTCTGACAGAAAAGTACAAAAACACATAATTTTTTGACTTCCATGTTCCGTAAGGAAATGGAAGTATGGTGATGGCGAAAAAATCGTCTTCGAGATAAGGGCTGATTCTAATTGTACTACCCTCAAAACATGAAGGAAAGACATTTTTCGAAAAGTGTGTGTGTGTGTGTGCGTGTGTCTGTGTGTGTGTGTATCTGTGTGTAGAATATTTTTTATGGAGAACGATAACCGCCGTAAATTCAAACAGAATCAAATAATTTTTTTTATACTTCCCTGAATTCTATAGGACTCAAGGTCTGTTGATTTTGGTGAAAATCTGGTAAGGCTAAGGGGTAGTTTACCTGCAACGTTTTATGTTTTAACAAGAGTAAAGTACTTAATTTTGAGAAATACAGTATCTTGAAAAGAAGGTCATAATAACCCACTTTAGAATGGTAGATGAAATATCTACCAATGAAAAGGGTAGTTGTAGGGGGAGGGGGTAATTTTCTATAAATGAAAATGACAGTTGAAGGGGGAGGCGATAATTTTTTATATGTGTACTACGTTATCGGCAACAAAGAAGTAGTTTGTTGTTAAAATTCCTTTCCGGGCTGTTTGGCCGTGGTCCAATGTTTTCTGCAAAACCAGGCGTTTCGGCAGTGCCATCGACTGCCATCGGCAGTGAGAATCGAGTGCGCTAACGTGAGGTGGTATACGTTAGTGGCCACAGTACTGTGGTTAAGACTGTGCCAAGAAGTACAAAGAAGTAGTTCCTAAGGAAATATCTCATTTCGAAAATGATTTTAAATATAAATCTTAGAACAAGGAAGTCATACCGATATCTAAACGGAGCCTTGGTCGTATCTGACGTCAGTGTTGTGGTGCTTCCAGCGGACTTAGAGGGTAAATAGCAGTTCTCTTTAATATAGATTTTTTTTTAGTTTTTCTACAGTTGTATTTATTTTTGTAGATGTTGGTTTATTAATTTTGTTGACGGTCCACGCTTGTCAGTGAACGAATCTCGGGTGGACTTAAGTTTGTATTTGATTTACTAAATTAACTTACAGCTGAAGATGACCACAGATTGTTTAGAGGTCGAAACGTCGTGTGATAAATTATAACGATGGTAACTGTCAGACCTAACCCTTCTGTTAATTACTAGAAATGTTTACGAGATTTGTGTGTTGTGGCTGTATTGTAGGCTGTGTGTTTTGGCCATCAGTCGCGTCTGTTACGTGTTTTAAACGCGATGAATACCTGTTCACTGCCAAATTTACCAGATTAAATAATGATAATAATAATAATAATAGGTGTTGAGCAATAATTTAAAATGGTTACTAACCACAAATATTATATTATATTTATTATTATTAAATTTATTAAATATTAATCAAATTTACTTAAGCACTGTGCGCTTCTCGATATTACCCGTTTCGGTTACCCCAGCGGAACTACGTTTTCAGTGGCTGATGGACTCGCTGACTTTTGATGGCCGTTTATGATACTCGAAATGACTAATGATCGTTAAAGGGTTGAGTAAGCACATGCGCCCGATCCTGTAGCAGATCTTTTACAATTTCGTCCGACTGGTAGTTAGCAGTAGTTTCTTTTTCCTCTTATTTCTCACAGACGAGGGATTCACGTCTTCTTAGTTTATTAATGTAGGTGCGAAAGTCATCAGGTTTCCTCACATTTGGGAACCGAAACAGCGAAGAAATTAAAAGCTATTTTTTTTTTTTTTTGCTAGACTATTTACTTTTACAGTTTTCGTAATCAATACAGGCTGTGTGCGCACGTGGTGTATCAAAGTTAAAGCTTCTTCTTCTTCTTCTTCTTCTTTTTCGTCTTCTTCCCCACTACATGGCTTGGTCTACAGCCCGTTCCGACTTCACAGAGTCTCTGACCATTTTTTCCAGGGTCTACCACGGTCTCTCGTCCCCACTGGCCTATATTCAAAAGCTTGTTTAGGAATACGCGTGTCTACCACGCGCTCCACGTGGGACTTCCCATTCTGCCTGTATTCCTTTATTCTCTCCAGAACCGAATGTAACTTCAGGTCTGGAGACCTTGTGTCGTCGTTTCGTAGACGACCTCTCAAACTGCGTCCCTTCACTGCTGTTGAAAATTTCATTTCCGAGGCCTGTATTTTCGAAATATCTTTATGCAGGAGTCCACGTTTCACATCCATACATTAAAGTTGACACATGAACGACCTTATAGAACTTTAGCTGTGTGTCCCTCTGCGTTTTATTCTTCAATAGTCGTAATTGTCTTGTTGATACATCCTCTTCATTCACTTATTTAAATATTATATATATTCAAACTTTCACTATGAACACTTACTTTTGGTTCATAGTGAAAGTTTGAATATATATAATACTTCAATAGTCGTCTTATTGTTCCACGGGTATAAGTAAATTTATTTAACTTTCTCTCGATATCGTTATCCTTCCTGTATGAGATATCACATCCCAATTAATTAAAATTTGACACCTGCTCCAAAACACTATTATCGATTACAATTTTTGTTCTTACAGGGTTCTTGCCTAGGAAGGCCATCACTATCACTTTTGTCTTAATATTTGAGATCTTAAATTTGTATTTTTGGCAGATTGTATACAAGGTATAAATAGACCTTTGTAACTCATTTTCACTCTTCCGTATAATTATTTGGTCATTTGCGTATAGTAATGAAAGTCAAAGCCACTGCTTGAAATGTGGTGCCTGCGTTCATTATCGGACTGCTATATTTAAAGACGGCAGTGTGCAGTGATCTGCGACGTTGCACACGTAAAATGTCTATAAACTCGGAGTACACTTGAGTAGGTGCGTGCTCGGATCTCTTCTTAGATACGCCGAACGTCAACGCCTGCTAATGCGGGCAAACCAAGGCTACAACTAACGTAACACAAATCAATAAACATTATCTGAACTGGAGAAACCTGTATAAAGTGATTTTAAATTGGTGTGATTGAACCTAGCGTCAATAAATATATAAATAAACACACGCGCACAAACACTAAAATACACACACGCAAACACACAGTAAATTATTTTACAACCAAACGATTAAATTTTATCGGTCATCGGAAGCCAGAATTTCCACCTTCGGAAACTGCAGATTTTAAGAATTAATTAAAAGCTTTGTAATTTTTGTTAGTAAAATTGTACCTGTTACAATTTGTACCTGTTAGTAAAATTTACCAGAAACTTTTGTTTGTAACCTTTGTCAACTATCTGATTTAAGTCGTAATGTTTACAGTATTGTGTAAATTGTATGTTTCTAAATTATGATTGTTTGTTAACACCAGTAGGGAGTGAAACATGGTAAAAATAACTTTTAATAATTACGTAGTGAACATCCCCTAATCTGTTTTAGTTATAGGTAATATATTACTTTGCTATATGTTGACTGTTGTAGGTATAAACAATTTATGTACCAATCTAATATCCAATTGTTGATTACTGTTTGTTTAATTAATTAAAATAACATTACATTTAGTAATTTAAATTGTAATACTGTATAAATTAAGTTCTCTCATACTATAATTTGCTCGCTTTCTTAAAGATAATTTGAAGATGTAAACAAACTATCATAAGCCTTCACATAAAAAAATGATACATACATACGCACGCACACACTCACATCACCAACACGTTCACCCAAATATTTAATTGTTTCGTTATGTTTGATATTTCTATTGTATTTCATACACAGGTCCTGAAGATGACAATAAATATTGTCGAAACGTCGACGCAAAATAACTAAAATTTGTATTATTGACCGATCCTCACTAACCATCCACTAAAACATTCATTGATTGACGGTCACTAAAAATTTAAGGATTTGTAATTTTTGTCTAACATAACCACAAAAACTGTACACACGTGTGGTACTTGTTTACAAGAATATGTTTATATTAAACTGTTTTACCTTTATTACGTATAATAAATTATAATGTATATTATAATTTACTTATAATATATATTATAATATAATACTATTGAAATAAATTAATAAATTAGTAAAAATATTATTTATTATTAGGCTATATACTATATATTATATTATATTGTACATTAGGTTATTATTATATACTTTTTAAACCAAATATAATATATAAATCTAATTTAGCCATGTGTTGTCTAAATAATAACCACCAGTTTCCTGACATTCAAAATATGAAACTGATTAAAATCATAAAAAAGGTCAAAAAATGAGTATTTGGGAGAAATATGTATGTGTATGTATGTATGTGTTTTATGTGATTTTATCTAGTTTTATGTGTTACATTTTATGTGCGTTAACATTTTCGACGACCCCTATGCATTATGGTGAATAAACATTTTACTTGATGATGGGGATTTATCCCCGAAACTTGTTGTAAAAACATATAACAGAAGATCGCTTAGCGGATTAAATATAAGGTAAATTATTTAAATTTGGGAGAATATTAATATTTACAAACACGATTAGTATAACTGACTAATTAAAGAACAAACTCAAATAAAAACAAAACAAGACGATCTATTTAAAATTATAAATTTATTAAAATAAATAAAATTTAAAAATTTAATATTTCCTATACGACCGTCAAAAGAGCTGATTAAGTAAATAAACATTAAACCTATCGATAATTGAAAACGAATTAAATCGATTGTTCGTTATTTTTATATTAAAATCAAAACAAATTCGATTATTCGTTAGTTTCTATATTGAAATCGATTATTTCGATTATTTGTTAATTCGTTCACAAACCTCTGAGGATACTGATGTATTCACTGAAACGTACGCCAGGTGAATTGAAACGATAAAAATACATTACAACTACTTGCAGAAGAAATTGTATTTGACAATACATACAGTTCCAAAAAATGGATAAAAAATGTTGGAAGTACGTTGTTGGGCGATTCTTTTGGTATAGCCTAAATCGACGACAGTATGGAACGACAAAATTGACCAAAATTTCCTCTGGACTGAAATCGCAGCTGTAGACGCAGACACTCGCTCAGAATTTATCAAAAAAAATCCTAATTATGGTGATAATATTTTATCGGCAATCGTACCTTTGTGAACGGTGTACACAAGTGTTTTTCCAATGTAGCCTACGTTTCACAGTTTGAAAAAGTATTTAAGAATTGTATTTAGTTTTTCAAATCACTACGATCGATATAACGTTTGCGTATATAATGACACTTTTGACACTTGAAAAATTTAGTTATGTTGTTGTTAACCAGAATTATTATTAATAACAACTTATTTAAAGGTTTAAACGAATCGCCTTGTTATGAATTTGAATGCGATTTTAAATATTAGTGTGCAATTGATACTCTGTTTACAGGTTTTCTCAGATATGCTAATTGTAATACCGCAGAATTTGATACAATTGCCAGAGAATTGGTGTTATAATTTAACAACGTGCGCGCGCACTTCACATGCATGAAGGGGAGGTTCGGCGTCCGTGGGTGTCGAGTACATATTAAATTACACTGTTCCAGGCTACTTCATTTGCATGCTAGAATATAACATAAGAAAACTGAATACTCCTACAACTGCATGAAGAGCTTTTTGCGATTTCCGTAGGTCGTCTGATCGAAAAGGATGGCCTTCGTATTCGAACGTATATATAAACAAAAATAATAATAAAAGTTATATTCGTGGGATCCGCCGGTCGTCTTACATAACGCGGGAATTACGCAATGTTGTTAGGCCGAGAACTATCAGTGTGGCAAGGTAATAACGTGGGCCGTTTTCAGATGTTGAAACACCGAACTTGGTGGCTGCCAGTGGGTACGTGTTAACGGAACGGGTGGTCTCACGTCGACACCATATGCTACCGTTACATACTTTACGAATCTCAGAAAGAATAGTAATGGGCTGATGGCTACAATCGCGACATTTCATAACCAGTAAGTGCGATACGGCACACTATGTAGTGACGTGTACTACACGCTGGCGTGTCTATTCAGACGTCTAGGCCTCATCAAAGATTAGTGTATTTATCATACAATTTTCTTGTTTATACATGCAGCATACTTCTAGTATACGTCTGATCTTCATCAGACTATTTGGACAGACATAAAAGAGTTATAGAAACCGTGTAAACCAGTGGCGCATCTAGAATTTGGCCTGGTGGGTCCGGGGTCTAATCGGTTCTACAAAAGAAAAAAAAGTCAAGACTATTGCGTTATTGAAACATTGTTTACAAGATACTTATTGACTGATTTTATTTTTCTATATTTCATATTTCAAACGTATACGTTAATGCTATGTAAAAAACCTGTTTGTATATTTAAAAACAGGTTACTGCTATATTAGCGTACACAGCTGAAAAAGTAATGAAACAGCCTACAAATTGAGCTTAACAAAATTCGTCAACTTAACTTTTTGGGGGGTCCGGTCCCGTTCTCCCCCCCCCACCGTAAATACTCCACTGGTGTAAACAAATTCTGAAGATTTCTGAAGTGCCATGCAAATTGAAAAAATACGCTACGAAAACGGTATATTACGAATTAATTCTATGGTAACAACTCTAGAGGAAAAGCAGTAACTGATACAAAGCAGGCAACTAAAAAGACGGAGAGTATATTGAAGCCAGCACTTTAGTCTAATTGGCTTCTACAGTGTCGACAACAATACACAAACTAGGGTTTAGAAGATTATAAACTAATTACTATGTTATGTATGGCAAGTGCAAAATAACGACGGGTCATGGAGGATACGAAGGAATCACGAATAAATAATCTGATACACGGAACTGATATAGTAAGGTTTATAAAGAGTATAAGGATAGGCTGGCTGGGACCACGCGATGAGGATGCAACAACATAGAATTCACAAAAATATTCTAGAAAGGAGACCAGTAAGTAGGAGATCAAGAGGAAGGTCAGGGAAGAGATGGATCGAGGACGTTGAGGATCTGAAGAGCATGGGGATAAGAAGATGGAGAAGACTATGTAGTGAAAGGGCTGAATGGAGAAAAATTGTTGAAAAGGCTACAACCCATACTCGGTTGTAACGCCAGTAGAAAAAAAAGATTACTTTCTTATGTGTAATATTCGAAGACGGATCTAAATCCTAATGTAAAGAGGTGGGCTGCTCTGTAGTGTTAAATGATGACATTAATCGATTTTGCTTACCACAACTCTTCCCAGTATTATCCACTGAACATTATGCAGTCTAGTTCAGCTTTCTAACCGCTTCCTCACATGCGCTGACTCACTATCTGCATTCAGATCGCCCAGGAGAAAAATAAAACCCCTACTGTTTTTATTTGTTGTTCACTTCTAACCATTCACTTCTGACCGTTTAGGAATCGCTGGTAATACATAGTTCAGGGATACAAATGCGAGCTGTGTTACTTCATAACGCCACGTCCATGTACCATTTAATTAGAGTTACATCTAAAGTAAGAAAGAAGTGGCAAAATCACTGGGAAAGCCGATGAAAGACAAACAAACTGTGAGATATCAAACATCATCTTTACAGACTAATGGGAAGGAAAAGTCATCGTTTGTCGTCCGAGTATTGGTTATACCAAACTGACTCTTTCCTACATCCTCGGGAACGCGCTACCCACATTATGTCCCCAGTGGCGTATCTAGAATTTTGCCTGGGGGGGGTGGTCCGGGGTCGAGTCGGTTCATACAAAAGACAAAACAAGTCAAGACTTATCAATATTACTATCCTTAAAGTGGCCGAAAAACGTGTGATAACATCTTGAAATCAGTCCGATTAAAGTTAACGGTAATAACAATAAAAATACCCATTATGGAAACATTGTTTACAAGATACTTATTGACCAAACTGATTTTCCTATATTTCACATTTCAAACGTATACGCTAATGATGTATAATAAACCTGTTTGTATATTTAAAAAAAAGAGTTCCTAGAGTAGTATGTTAGTACTTACAGCGTGCACAGCTGAAAAAGTAATAAAACCGTCTAAAGATTAAGAGATTAACAAAACTCGTCAACTTTTTTCAACCCTCTGGGTGGGATCCGTTCCCGTTCGTCCCCTCCCCCGCCTTAAATACGCCCCTATATGCCCGTCACGTCAGTCTCGGGTATATATACTTGTTGATTGTCCCCTCTATGCTACACCGAGAGACCGCTACCGAAATCCTACTGAATTACGATACGTTCCAAGCGATAAATCTGAAACCATCGACCGTTTAATACTTTTTCTGGAAATCATTTCCGTTTTGCACACAATCTACGTGCGTCACAGTCAATGCCTGCAGCCACCATAACTCCACACGACACTTTAAACGAGAAACGTAAGTACGAGGTTTGATGAAAAAGTTCGTGCAATTTCCACCGCTACAAGCGTCCGATTAAAAAACACTTTTTATGCAATGTTGGTACACATGTTAGTGACAATCGTCTAAAATTTTAGCACTATTTGGTGCATAGTTTATATTTCACAGCTAATTGACTAAGTCATAATTAGCTGTATTAAGCGATTTTTTGTCATTCTACAATGCAAGATTGACGAACATGATGGATTACATTGTGTGTAAACTGTGAGGTAAACTGCTCTGTCCTGGTAAACGTGTTCAGAAGGCTTCTGGCGAGACTGTTGTGCGTCAACAAGCGGTTTACAAGCTTCAAAGACTGTTGTAAATGAGCCGAAGATCGTGGTTGTCAGAAGAAGATTATGTTTTTGTGTTCCACGAAATTTCACCGCTAGGCGCAGTGGTAAATAAAGAGTACTATTCGGTTATTTTACGCCAATTGTATGAAGCTATTGGTAGAAAACGGCCAGATTTACGGAAGAATAATTTATGAAAATTGCAGCTCGATAATGCGGCCTGGACGCAAATCACTGCTTGTTAACAATTTTGCCAGGCCAGGCAAAAAACGTCATAATTATGACACGGCAACTGCCGTATTCACCAGACGTGTCCCAACGCGATCTTTCCTCCTCGCAAAAGTGATAATTTCCGCGAAAGGAGAACGTTTCGCGACCGCTGAATATGTAAAACGAAAATCGTTAAGCGACCTCAAGGCTGTACGAAAAAGTGCTTGCTTGAAATATTTTGAAGACTCCAAAACGGCTGGCTTAATCGTGTTACATTCGACTGACACAACTTTGAGGGGAGGCAGTATAAGTGTCGATGAATGAATCAAACCTCGTAAATTTACCATACAATCTGAAGCTGATTTCTCGGCTTAACTTTTATGCTACGCTGAATAAAAGGAGAGATACGTCTGTCGGCTCGTGTTCTGTTCGTGAATCGTTGCATCCATCATCTTTAGACTCCTGTAGGCTTCCCGGCAGCGGCACGCTATCGATGTTTCTTCCAGAGCGCCCGTATTGTCTAGGCGAACACAGAGTGAATAAACAAACGAGCGATTTATCAAATTAAGAAACGCGTTTCTAGTAGCGCACCAGGAGAGTTCGTGCCTTGTACCAAGTCACGTGCGTCTGTTTATCTGCATTTTGTTTACCGCTATTCTGCTGGTAGTAAAATATAGATGTAAATGTATTCCTGTCGCTTTCACACGATTCTCCGTTCACTCTCATAAATATATTCAAGTGACACGGTGTTTCTTGGACTCTGTACGTAAACTGAATCTTTCGACGAAATCGGTTCGCCTGCCGCTACCGTCGTTAAAATCTAGTTTTCACCGTATGTATCGGCTTCAGTGTACACTGTAATTTTCAATATTAGTCTACTACAATATTAAGTAACACCGCCGGTAAACTAGGCTATAAGCGACCGCAACAAACAAAAAAAAAAAAAAAAATTACGCGCTAACGAGCGACAGCCGTCGCTCCGCTAATAGCGAGTTCACGCAGGTTATCTACTTCAGCATTGTCTCTGAGCTTATTAAAACTTATTTATACTGACGAAACGTTTAAATCACGCATTGTGTTCGCACACGGTATAATTATGTTTACGAAAACTACGCGCGCTATAATAACCAACGGCACGTTCTGCGTTATGCAACGACTGAATAAACAGCGCTAGTTGGGTAAATAATATCTTAGAATATTAATAGTAACGGTGAAAGTAAATTGTAGTGGTTAAATAATACGGATAACGGTACAGCCAAGGCTTCCGCCTCTTGTGAGCACTAAAGGAATGGTCTAAGAATAAAGCGCCGGGAGAAAATATGCCCTTCCATGCTAATAGTATTAATTGAACAGGCGCATCCTCGGAGCGAGCAACGCAAGCAGTGCTTGCCCAAAGAAAATCGGGCAAAAGTATATAAACGATTACGTAACCAACATTATTGTTGTCACCAAAAACGGTTTTAATTTCCCGTTTTGTTAGTTTCATTAGCAGCCATCTTAACACCAACTCTGTCACTACTTATTGCCACACTAGTAAATACTTCGTTCTTGACGAGGTCTTTCGGTGTCTCCACCATCTTGAGGTCTTAAATAACCCATCTTCAACTCTTAAATGATCCATCTTCAGGTCGTTTAAGACCTGAAGATGGTGGAGACACCGAAAGGCCTCGTCAAGAACGAAGTATTTAGCAGTGTGGCAATAAGTAGTGACAAAGTTGGTGCAAAAACTGTTTTACATACCTTCTTATCTTTCATCTATAGAATACGGGGGGGGGGCACATTTGATTTGATCAAAGTCATTAATATCACTTCATTTAAATTCTGTGCGACGTTTTAACAGATGAGTGACCGCTCTGTCTCCAAGGCAATCACTTCAACCAGTGCTTAGGTGGACTAGCTATGAGTTGGCCAAAATTTCATAAATCTTAGCATTTATTTAGGATTTATAACTACTCCTTCGTTCATCTTTCATTATCTAACCTTCTTTTTTTATATTAGGCTACAGTTATAAATACTCAACCTTATAACAACCTGACCTACAAGAACGATGGTTTGCTGGTACCAGTGTTGCCAGGTCAATCAGTCCTTTTTTTCCCACATGCCTACCCAAAATTTCCCCACTTTGCCATCGAAATCCCCACTGCCAAAAATTCGTGTACTTTTTGTAGTGTCTCATTTTATAGAGTCTGAGTATATTCTAAATATTTAAATTATATTACAAGAATAATATAAACATTAAAAACTTGTTTTTTAAGTATGATAAAAAAATAAAAGAAAATGTTCTCACCTGATAAGATCAGCCTCATTACTTTTTGAAATACTTTTCATTCACTTAGTTCATTATAGGCTTGAGTCAATATTCACACTTACACTATATTTCACAATTTTCGAATAGTTTAATTCACAAAAACAATTTACACTAATTCAGACATATTTTTATTTCATATACATATAGTTGCTGTATTTCACCAGCATTGAAACATTTACAGTGCAATCTAAACAAGATTTAATTTGTTTGCTTGAACGTTTTTCGTATGCACCTGGCCAGACAGTGTCTCAGTACGCAATTTACTTCTGATTTTGTTTTTATTAATATTGATTGCACTAAAAATCCTTTCAACGTGTCAAGCTAAGTGCTGGTGTGTGTCTGTTTACATCCGTGAAGTGTCAGTCCGTGAATTATGACTGTCCTGGTACGTGCTGTTGAAATCATAACTTTTGTAAAACTATGAAGTAGAACCACACCTTGCTAAACGCCACTTTTTAACTCATACTAATTGCGCTTGATGAACATTTTCTCACAGTGACACAAACAAGTGCGTACCTGAATATTTTTTTATGATTTTCTATCATTAGAATTATTATGTCAATGGGCTTGCATTGTGCTTAGAGTTGATGGTTGACTACGCATCGGGTCAGGAATCGCCAGTGTTTAACTTCAGTAAAGACACTGAATGTTGGTAACAGTTTGCAATTCTGACAGTGCTGAAAGTGTCCACAATTAAAAAGTACCAACAATAATTCTTCTTACACAAGACTTCTCCTTACCCCAACAATAAATGGGGTGTTCTCACAGTAGCAACGGCAATTATCTATTTTCAATTTAAGACTGTAATAACATTTAGAGAAGACATGCTTTTTAATGCTATTAAAAGAATTGTTTACTTCCATTGGAATGGAAAATGAATACAGTAAATAATAAAATTAAAAAATCATGGCATGGAAATTAAGAACTAATGATGAAATATATCAAAGTATAGAAAATGTAACAGAAACAATGAGAAAAAGAAGACTATTATTTTTTGGACATTTGTATAGAATGGATGACAATAGGTCGACAAAGCAAATCTTCAAATCTCTGGGGGAAGAAGTTAACATCAAGTTGGATTAAAGAAGTCCAAAATGGTTTAGAAAAAAATAATATACACGCATAAGAAGCTATTGAAAGAGATGTTTTTCGGGTAAAAGTGTTAAAAATGGTAGGAGACAGTCCAGGGTAGCAGAGAGAAAAACGCAGGTTCAAAGTGGACTGAAAACAGGAAGAAGAGACACAGTGAAAAGATGAAAGAATATTGGAGAAAAAGAAAAGAACAAAGAGTAAATAACTGAAATTGGTATGTGATCCTTAGACGGCCGATAGAAAAAAAGACAAAAAAAAATATGTTAATAACAAATTAAAGTATAGAACACATTTGTTGACAGTGTCCAGGATGTCGGCATAACGTCGCGTCACGCGAGATGGATCGCACATTGTGCATTTTCCCAACTGGTTTCTTGAAGAAACTTATTTTCTTGTACGATTTTCCCTTGGTACCTTGACGGATAAGCTTCTTCGTCACACGTTTTCGTCTCACACAGACCGAAAACAGCGAACTCAGGACAACAGCTTTAACTCATGAGTTAGCTTTAAAAGTCAAAAGGTCCGAAGACCGTCAATCGATCTGGACTGTTTCACGGAAACGTCGTGACAGGCGCTCAGGTTGAAATACAGATTTCTACAGCGAGGATAAAATTTTAAACATTCGCTAAAATGACGAAAATCTGATTAACATGTAGGTCACAAAACGTAAATTAATACAGTCTCTATTATTTCCAGTTCCAACATACGGATTTGAAACTTTCGTTCAACGCAACCAGTCCTAAAATAAACGGAAAGTTTTGAAACAGCCTGCGCTCGGATTCCTTCAACCATTCGTAGGACAAATCTCCCAATTAAGTCGCCTCCATATTAATGATAATAACCACCTATCGCCCATTGTTCTGCGAAGAATATTAAGTTTAGTGGTTATATCGTTCGATTAGTTGGAATTGGTAAATTAATCGTGCAATTAATGGAAAAAATGAAAAATGGGTCACCTAGCAGACTTATCGGCAAGTGTCAACCTTACAGATCTTTCGGTGTCTGAAATAAAAATTGTTACTGAAGACAGAGACAACTAGAGAGGACGCCGAAATCTCCTTACCGCCACCCTGAGTCGCGAGGTCAGAACGATCACAGTGAAGGTGGAGGACGATGACATATGGTAATTTTTAAAGTAAGGTCCTAAGATAAACACAACATGTTTAACGAAAATGCAACCCGGTGCGAATACACTAGTTAGCAAATGCAGAATACCGGCATGCACGGAGGGGATTGGCATGGGTTTACATCATGCGATGTAGTGAGAACAAGGCGCACATGATTGAGGCACCTGACAATTGTTTTTGGGCGCTCAGCTTGAAATGTGAAATACACAAATTCTTCGTTGCGAGGGTAATAAAATTTTTATTAATTTCGCACGCACGCAGAAGTCTTAATCACAGGCCTTAATGTTTGTAATAATTCCATTGAAGTCCGGTATAGGCCTATCAAAAAAATCCTTCAGATTTTCCCCTAAAATTGCAGAACTGACCCCAGAAAAGTCGTTAATCCTAAACATAAATTTTTGTCACTAATATCATCTCCAAATCCCCTAGATTTTGCGACTTTTCCCCCGAATTGGCTACACTGCATGTTGCAACCTTGAAATCATCTTGTTCTTCCAAACTTTATCTTAATACTAGAGATGGGCAAAGTAGTTCATGGAAACGAACTTATCATACCTAGATCGTTCACATCAGCGAACTAACGCAATGAACTAGGCCACTAGTTCAATCTGTCGAACGCCTCTTTTTCTAAAATTTTTATAGATATTAAAAGAACAAAAACTGACATCTTCCTCTTTCTGTTTATCTTAGGTTATAGGCCAGGGATGACCAGTCTCCTCAAGCACGTGAGATAATATCAAAGCGCACGAAGATTAGCTGAAAGATAACCAATACCTTTTTTTGGCGTTTCAACAAAACAATCGCAATAATTTATTATATGGATAAAAAAAATATGAAATTATTTTACTTATGTAGCCGTCGGCCACAATCGCGAAACCCGTCTCTCATTTAAGAGTCGTAATAAATAACAAAAATAATTAATTCTTTTCAATTTTTAATAACTTTTAAAGCAAGTTCCTCCAATCCTAGTATACGATATTCTCAGCTAATTTATTTTTATCATATTTATGCCAAACTTTCTCGAAATAACATAACTCAGACAATAAAAAAACTTTTCCAAACCGTCTATTCTCTCACCCCTTTCCGATTCATCGCGACTGCTAGACGTTTATTTTTACAAATCCTTATCTTAAATAAGAATTATATATATAATTTAACAGTATAAAAAAATAATTAAAAACATAAAAATATGGAGTTTGTAATACTATAAAAACTCCAGAAATAAATTGCAGTCAAGGACAGTAAACGGATTAAACAATGGACCGACAGCAGGCGTAAGCACCCAGTTCTAAAACTCGTTACTCGTTCCCGAACGACCTACTGCAAGCGAGCGACCTACTCCATGCAAACGACCTACAGCATGCGAAAGATCTATTGCAACCGAACGACCTACTGAAAGCGAACGACTGAACTAAGAATGAA
This sequence comes from Magicicada septendecula, assembly GCA_034769895.1. Lineage (NCBI taxonomy): Eukaryota > Metazoa > Arthropoda > Insecta > Hemiptera > Cicadidae > Magicicada > Magicicada septendecula. Next base: position 299,420,797 of record CM068376.1, on the reverse strand, counting down.
CTACTGTTGTTTAGTTTTGTAAGTGGCTGACAGAAGCGTGCCTAACGCGAACTACGAACGAACTAATGTCCTGCGGTACGAAAGATTGTAGTCAGTATTTCACTTGACTGAGTTGTTCTTTTTGGCTACGTCGTTCGCGAACGAACCACCGCTACTTAATACAGCGTAAGCGCTCGGGGGATAGGAAGAGTTAACAACGTCATGATACTGATGGGGTACAAATAACTGTTTCTTATAATAGTAATCACTTCAAATGGAATAAGTACTTAGACTGGACACTGTAATTAGAGTAGACAAGCGCCATGATTGCGTTCCGTTCGAGATAAGAACAGGATAAGTTTGAAATAACGCTCATTATTTAGTTGGAAATAAGCTCTCTGACAGTTCTTCCTTTCGGCTGATACTCTTAGTCGATTACACTCTTCGCGTCGTTTGTATAAAACGGTCTCTGATTGCAATCCGTTTGATCGTCGTGATTATTGTACTTAGCACAAACAGGTTTCATTACCAACACCTTGCTTTGGTATTATAAACTTCAGAAGAAGGTGATTGCACATTAAAATAGCAGGTATTTTATGAGACACACGACTGCCTGTGGAACTGGATCTTATAAATGTAGCATCTCCAGCTATAGTCATATATTAATTGGTTTATTTTATTTTTTATATTTATTTATGTAGGCTGTTGTCTAGTAGACTTATGGCTAAGGGATTCGTGTGCTCTTCAAGCCGTTTCACATATCTTTCGCTGAACATTGCAATGGTTTCACTGACTGAGGGCAGGTCCAGGTCAGGGCATAAATTTATAGATGTCTTTTTGTTGCTGATGAACCACGGTGCATTGGTTATGGCACGCAGCACCTTGGCCTGTAACATTTCCATTATGGCGATATTAGATTTAGATGCAGTTCCCCAAAGCTGTAAGCCGTAAGTCCACACAGGCTTGAAGACAGTGCTGTACAACAACAGCTTGTTCCGCATTGACAGTAATGATTTTCTGCCCAGGAGCCAATAATGCTTGCGAAACTTGGTGTCCAGTTGTTTTTTCTTCATCCAAATGTGGTTGCGCGAAGTCAGTTTTTTGTCTAGGTGGATGCCCAAGTATTTTACAGAGTCGGCTACATATATTCATAGATTAACAGTTAGTAATAACCAAGGGTGCCCACAGCATGGTGGAATGCTGCAAGTCTCACCACTGGAAGTTCTGGAGGGGGGGGATTCTTCAAGGCGTCGTAAATCAAACAAATCACTGAAGAAAAAGAATGCAATTACAAAATCAAGGTAGATTATCTTGATAAGGCCTAATATACTACTAATTATGTTAGGCCAGTCTTTTACATTTCTCATAATGTAGTTATTGATTGGGCATACTAGAAAACATTTGGTATTGATAAAAAGAATAACATTAGTTTTTTTTATTCCAATAATTGCTTGAATGGGTTTCGTTTTTCAACAAGTTTTGGATAAAGCCCCAACATCCACCGTTAACTGGGGTGTTATTCCATACCCCCGTATTGTGATCCCCCCTACACAAGAAGTTAATTTTGGAATACATGGGGGGGGAATTGCACCATGGCCTTTGGGGGGGATGGGCACCTCTGGTAATAAGGAACTAAAAAATATTATATCTTTTTGTTTTTAAGGATAGGTACCTATGTTTTGCTCCTAGTAAGCCTACTGCAAGATTTGTTCAACCGCGGTGGATGTAATGGATTATTTTCATTTGTCCACTTAGCTTTGACTTTTCTAAAAAAATCGACAGAAGAGAATTACTATACATTGAAACGCTGATAAATAATAACCTGTGTTATATCTTAATTTCTGCTAAAAGCTCACACGGCCGGTATCAATATTATCAAAAATGATTAAAAACCGGGCTGTTGGTTGCTGTATAACAGCGTTGTCTTACTGAGAAAGTTGTAGGGTATCGCATAATCAAAATAATATCAGATAATAAAACGTACACGATTTTTTAATTTCAATTGCCACACACATTATGTTCTCCAGTTACTATTAGAGTTTGTTGGTTTAGAAAACTTAACACAATAACTTCAGAGTTAACTTCTTAAAGAATCCAAAAGTAAATTTCAATAATGTTTGTAACATCCTGAATAGCGCCGATGAAACTGTATAGTTTAATGAGAAACTTTCAATTGAAATTGTATTTGTACTTGTATTACACATGTTGTTCGGTTTATAAAAACTGAAAAAGAAAATAACATAAGAGTCTAAACTTAAAGTACACACGGTAAACGAAGGGTAGATTAATTGGCTGAGAGAATAAAACAAGTTCAAAGTTCGCCTCGCCGCTAAGTCGGTTGGCTTCTGAAGTCTCTCAGGTGCTAAGCGGTTGACGCGAGGAATTCTAAATCGTCAACAATCAGTTACAAACTAAAAGTTTTAAAGTTTCTGCGGGCATAGTCTACGCATATTGGTCTTATGAGAGTCGTATATAAGTGTGCGAATATATTGTTACGACGGTCTAACTGGTCGTCGCACGGTACAGCGGAAACAAATTACAGACACCAGTGAACTCACTAATCGCCAGTTTTAATTAATCACAAATAACGATTTGTAATCAACTCGTACAATAATTCCAGTTAAATTTGTCCACACGGGATAATAATGTCAAATAATAGAGCGTCGCACTAATTATAACACAATAACACTTCGACACAATACTTCACCCACTACTCGATCCGCCCTAAGGAAAATCGTTCAACGAACCGACTCCAAGCCAGCTCCTGTGGTTTTTATAGTAGCGCACGTGTACTATAATTAACTTTTCATCCTTTAATGCGGTGTACCAGCTAATGCGTATTTCAAATACTCTCGCGAAGAATCTGGAACATACTTGCCTGAGGCTACAGCTGCGCGACTAGAGGAGGGACGGGTGGATGATGCTCTCGGGTGTTCGGCAGGATTCTCGTTACAATATGTTATTCCTAACAACTGAGGGTTTGTTTGCAACAGTAGTGACTTTCCGCCTCGTGCAACGTTATTGTCACCGTTTTACGTATAACTTAGAAGTACTCAACAGTGAATGATCGTTCCGCATTGCAGTGCCGACACGTACAGTCGCTGTCACGAATAACGATACACTAGACCCCCGCGAATATGAACTAATCAGGACCGACGCTTGTTCGGAATGTGAATTGGTCGGATTAAGCGGACGTAAAAGGTAAGTTATGCGGAATTTCTATTGATTTCGCTGCAAACTACAGTCCAGAGTTGGCTCTACGATAAGTCGAACCGCACAGCAAAGCTACGCCAACCGATGTCATATTTACGAAGCGCTGACGAGATATTGCTGCATGGTCCCGAACGTCCAAACTTCGCCAGAAGAAATTGACCGGCTTTGTTTTTAAAAAAGACTGGGTATTTTTTAATAACTTTCGTACTTCATTGTTTATTTTCAGATGACATTGTTTACTGTACACACTGTATTCGTTTATATCGTAAGTACACCTATTGTTAATTACCGTATACGATTGTTTTCGTGTATAACGTTCTGATTATAATAATTTCGTCTGATCTGCTCTGATATAGTAGTGCATATTACTGTTTCATCTAGACTTTATTTTTAACAACCTGTTCGGATTATCCGAAATTTAGGATTCGCGGGGTTCTACTGTAGTTTTTATATGATCAGTCTGTATTCCCGATTCTGCTTAACGATTTTTAGCGCATGTTATTGAATTTCTAGAACATATTTTCGGATTTATAATGTATAAATGCATACGACACTTTTACTCGATGAAAATCCTTCCCCTAATAATAAGGTAATAAATAAAGGTAGTGTAGGCTACTGAATTCAAAGGAGATTGTAGAAAAATTGTTGATTTCAAAAAGGCCTTTGATTCTGTTGATAGAGGAACTATAGATAAATAATCCGAGAATTTGGTGTTAAATCTAAATTGGCAAATCTAATCCGTGAAACCCTTACGAACACAGTCTCAAAAATAAAATTCATGGGAGAAATATCGCAACCGTTGAAAATATATACAGGTGTAAGACAAGGTGATGGTTTATCCCCAATTCTTTTCAACTGTGTCTTGGAGTAAGTAGTGAGAATTTGGAATGAAAAATTAAAGGAATGCAAAATATCACCAATCGTGTTGGGAAGAAGGAACACACGTATTGAAATAAACTGTTTGGCATTCGCAGACGACTTTGCTATACTTTCTGAACATCTGACATCTGCAGTAACACAAGTTAATTTTTTAGAGGACATACCCAGTAGAACAGGCTTAAGAATTTCTGCAGAGGAAACCAAATTTCTCACGAATATTAAATATAGGTACGGAGAACCATACATGACTTCCATGTTCTAAGATTTATATTTAAAATCATGTTCGAAATGAAATATTTCCATAGAAACTACGTCTTTCTACTTATTGCTTCAGCATTAACCACAGTACTGTGGTCACTAACGTATACCACCTCACGTTTTCGCACTCGATTTTCACTGATGATGGCAGTCGATGGCACTGCCGAAAAGTCTGTTTTTACAGAAAACATTGGACTACGGCTAAACAGCCCGGGAAGCAATTTTAACAAAAAACTACTTCTTTGTTGCCGACAACGTAGTAAACGTATAAAAAATTCTCCCCTCCACCTTCAACTATAATTTTTAATAATAGAAAATTACCCCCACCTCGTTCACCTAACCTCTTCATTTATAGATATTTCATCTACGTTTCTACAGTAGATTATTATGAGCTTCGTATAAGGATACTTTATTTATAAAAATTAAGTACTTTGCTCTTGTTAAATCACAAAATGTTTCTGGTAAACTACCCCTTCCTCTTACCCGATCTTCTCCAAAATCAATAGACCTTCAGTCCTCTACAATTCAGGGATGCATGCAAAAAAATATTTGATTCTGTTTGAATGTGCGGCAGTTATCGTTCGTCATGGAAACATTTCTCTTGTTACAACTTAAAATGTTGCAGGTAAACTACCCCTTTCCCTTAACTGATCTTCACCAAAATCAACAGACCTTGAATCCTCTACAACTCAGGCAAGTGTGCAAAAAATTATTTGATTCTCTTTGAATTTTCGGCAGTTATCATTCGTCATAAAAAAAATTACCCTTTTTAAAACATAAAACTTTGGTGATAAACTACCCCTTTCCCTTAACCGATCTTCAACAAAATCAACAGACCTTGAGTTCTCTTTAGTTCAAAAAGGTATGCAAAAACGTAGTTGATTCTGTTTGAATTTACGGCAGTTATCGTTCGTCATATAAAAAATGACCCTTGTTAAAACATAAAATGTTGCAGGTAAACTCCCCTTTCCCTTAACCGATCTTCACCAACACCAATAGGTATTGAGAACTTTACAATACAGGGCTGTATGCAAAACATCATTTGATTCTGTTTGAATTTGCGGCTGTTATCGTTTGTCATAGAAAAACATTACCCTTGATAAAAAACCGTTGCAGGTAAACTACCCCTTTCCCTTAACCGATCTTCACCAAAAACAATAGGTCTTGAGTACTCTACAAATCAGGGCTGTACGCAAAAAGTATTTGATTCTGTTTGAATTTGCGGCTGTTATCGTTTGCCATAGAAAATACCCTTGTTAAAACATAAAATATTGCAGGTAAACTACCCCTTTCCCTTAACCGATCTTCAACAAAATCAACAGACCTTGAGTTCTGTATAATTCAAAAAGGTATGCAGAAGAGTAGTTGACTCTGTTATAATGTACGGCAGTTATCGTTCGTCATAAAAAAATTTACCCTTGTTAAAACATAAAATGTTGCAGGTAAACTACCCTATTCCCTTAACCGATCTTCACCAAAACCAACAAATCTTGAGAACTCTACAATTCAGGGCTGTATGCAAAATATTATTTGATTATGTTTGAATTTGCGGCTGTTATCGTTTGCCATAAAAAATACCCTTCTTAAAACAAAAAACGTGGCCGGTAAACTACCCCTTCCCCTTAACCGATCTTCACCAAAAACAATAGGTCTTGAGAACTCTATAATTCAGGGCAGTATGCACAAAATTATTTGATTCTTTTTGAATTTGCGACTGTTATCGTTTACCATAGAAAATACCCTTGTTAAAACATAAAATGTTGCAGGTAAACTACCCCTTTCCCTTAACCGATCTGTACCAAAATCAATAAGTCTTGAGAACTCTATAATTTAGAGCTGTATGCAAAATATTATTTGAATGTGTTTGAATTTGCGGCTGTTATTGTTTGCCATAGAAACAAATTACCCTTGATTAAAAAAAAAACGTTGCTGGTAAACTACCCTTTTCCCTTAACCGAGCTTCACCAAAACCAACAAATCTTGAGAACTCTACAATTCAGGGCTGTATGCAAAATATTATTTGATTATGTTTGAATTTGCGGCTGTTATCGTTTGCCATAAAAAATACCCTTCTTAAAACAAAAAACGTGGCCGGTAAACTACCCCTTCCCCTTAACCGATCTTCACCAAAAACAATAGGTCTTGAGAACTCTATAATTCAGGGCAGTATGCAAAAAATTATTTGATTCTGTTTGAATTTGCGACTGTTATCGTTTACCATAGAAAATACCCTTGTTAAAACATAAAATGTTGCAGGTAAACTACCCCTTTCCCTTAACCGATCTTTACCAAAATCAATATGTCTTGAGAACTCTACAATTTAGAGCTGTATGCAAAATATTATTTGAATGTGTTTGAATTTGCGGCTGTTATTGTTTGTCATAGAAACAAATTACCCTTGATTAAAAAAAAAAAACATTGCTGGTAAACTACCCTTTTCCCTTAACCGATCTTCACAAAAAACAATAGGTCTTGAGTACTCTACAAATCAGGACTGTATGCAAAAAATTATTTGATTCTGTTCGAATTTGCGGCTGTTATCGTTTGCCATAAAAAAAAAATCTACAGATAGACAGACAGACAGACACACACACACAGACACTTTTCGAAAAACGACTTTTTTCATGTTTTGAGTGTAGTACAATCAGAATCTGCAATAATCTCGAACACGATTTTTTTTTGCCATCACCATACTTCCATTTCCTTAAGGAACATGGAAGTAAAAATGCGCCAAAATTCCTGCTAACAGATATTGGTCGAATAGACAGGGTGAAAATTTAAGTATCTAGGAGAAATAATTCAAGAGAATGGTTTAGAAAAATCTGCTATAGAAGAAAGGATTCATTAGATGGAAAGGGCATGTGGTATAACTAAAGATATTTATAATAAAAAGTGCATCTCTAAAAATGCGAAAATAAGGCATTACAGTACAGTAGTGAACCTAATACCTACAGTAGTAGTACAGTAGTGAACAGTATAGAGAATGCCTATTATGCAAGTGAATGCCTAGCATTGAATTATAATTTAGATAAACTAGAAATATTGGAAAGACGAATTATTAGGAAAATATTAGGCCCACGAAAAACTTCAGAAGGTTGGAAGTTAAGAAGTAATGATGATATATATAGTAAAGTATAGAAAATATAACAGAAACAATGAGAAAAAGAAGAATATTATTTTTTGGACATTTATGTAGAACGGACGACAATAGGTTAACAAAGCAGATCTTCAAATATCTGTGGGGGGAGAAGTCAACATCAAGTTGGATTAAAGAAGTCCAAAAGGATTAAAAAAAAAATAATATGCACCCAGAAGAAGCCACTGAAAGAGACGTTTTTCGGGCAAAAGTGTTAAAAATGGAAGGAGTCCAGGGTAGGAGAGAGAAAAACGTAGGTTCAGTGGACTGAAGGCAGGAAGAAGAGACACAGTGAAAAGATGAAAGAATATTGGAGAAAAAGAAAATAACAAAGGATAAAGAACTGAAATTGGCATGTGGTCCCTAGATGGCCGATACAAAAAAAAAGGTAGTGTAGGAATGTCTTAACTTGCATTAACTTGCGAAGTAAGTGCATAATTATTGCATTTACTTACACCACCTTTATTTATACCTAAGGCTTTCACGCCGGCGTTAACTGTGTTGGAATGTAAATGACTTGTCTCCGGCCTATTAGGCCGTGATCCACGTCTGCCGCTATGAACAGTCATTTCGGCATCTCCGCTGGAGCTCATCTACAGTGTAAAAACGATTCGGGAACTGGCGCGGGTCTTCACCTAGCTTTTGCCATAGTATTTTGGTTAAAACAGCGGAAAAGCGAATCGTTACAGCGATTTCTTTTATAACGACACGTTTTTTGCGTCGTCACTGGTGCAAAATTATATTAATTGTCCGTTTGTCTTTGAAAAGGGCGCAGCGACTGTTTACGAGAGTCGTGGGTTTAGGTATGATCTGAATAAAATCGTAATCACCTCGACACCTGTAATTGCTTCTACTCCCACACTACTTGTTTATTGTCGAGTTAGTTCTACTGCAAAAAGACAGCTACGTACGTATAAAAACAAAATTGAAAACGAAACAAGAACGTAATGCACTCTTCGTGATAAATTCGACGGTCGTAATGTTGAAATTAATTAACAACAAAAGTGCTTTCAAAACCCTCCACACACACGCGCGCGCGCGCACACACACACACAACAGATATAATATATCCAAAATACCTAAGAAATATTTGTACACATTTTCTATTGTTTATAAGTTGATGTTGTTGGAACGGGTTTATACATGTACAAGTTCAACGTGAAAAAATATCAGAGCATATTTTAAGCAATAAACTGTGCCGTGAAGGCAGGTATTAGTGCCAGTGTCGAAAAGTGAGAAAATGATCAGGTTTATAATATGGCAGGGAACTCCTTGAGTAACAAAATTTCAAAGTGAGCTTTTCGTCACCGTGAAAACTGGGTACTTTTTCATTCTACCTGTCCTAAACATTATATTAACTTTATTGGTACTTTACCAATACCTTTATTTATACCTTATTTGGTACTTTACCGAATGAAATTTACTTTCACTTATTATTTTTATTTTTACTTCTGTAAAAAATAAATAATAGACATAAACACTTTTTACAATGCTAAAAACCTTGTAGATTTAAGGCACTCCACTCCACTACAGAATCCACCTTTGCAAACCACCTCATTGAAACAAACCACACATATAAAAACATCGACAATAACATGAACATTCTACACGTACACACAAAAGGCCGAAAACTAGACACTCTAGAACAATTGGAAATACACAAACACACGAAAACAAATAAAAACGACATCCTAAACGAACAGACACAACTCAAATCGCACGCATTATTCGAACATATCTCACCCCACACACACAGCATCGATCTTTCGAAATTCGATTCCGTCGCCCACAACAGGACGGACAGCGCTACCAGCGGCAGCCTCTGAAGAAGCCTTTTAAAGGCGAAAATCGGTTCAGGCTGTAAGGTAAACATTTATGTTTTTACTTATAAAAAACGTTGTGTTCCGAGTCGTTAATGTAATAGTGGTATTTAGTTAAGTAACGGACACGTCATGGACAACGAAATCCAAGAATGTAACCCCTAGGTTACAAAAGAGTTTAACATGATGCTGAATCTAGGTTAAAAAAGTTAGAAACTATTGCGTATCAAAACGAACTATTTGAGATGTTTGTTAATTTTTTTGGTTGCAAAATTAAACAATATAACATTTATAAAAAAAATTATAAGCCTATTCATGTTTTCACCGGTATTTTGTAACCAAAATTTACTTGTTAATTTCACAAGAAAACAATGAATATAATCATTTTCAAGTTAAATTCAAATTACATAATTTTCAATATTATATAAAAATCACACACACACACACACACACACACACACACACACACACACACACACACACACACACACACACACACACACACACACACACACACACACACACACACACACACATTGGTTGGTTTAGTGCCGCCTAGTGCAAATTCTGAAAAATATATTAGTAATATAAAACTTGGAACACAGAAAACAGTGAAATAAATTTAACGTGATACTAAGGCTACGACACACAAACACTTGACTGTTGCGAAAAAAAAATTAAAAAACATTTATGTAAAACAAAGTTCTAAAACAGACGAGTGGTTTAGTTGTGTAAACCAATATTTGCGTGTAAAAGGAAAGAGCGGGTTGTAATGCTAATGAGACCGGGCCCGGGCTAACACAAGTGGCCGACGCTCGAGTGTCCTCCAGACGAAGGGAAAGTTAACCTGCCCACACACGCACACTAAGACAAGGGGTGGGAAACCTGCCCCTATGCATTATAACGCGCAGTATGTAACAGAACGTACATATTTTGAAATCGCAAAATCTGCGTATACGACGCTTAATTTTCTAGACGAAAATACGTTAACCTTTCCCCTTAAACCATTTCCATCAGTCAGTATCGACAAAAACCTGACTGACAAACGAGCGAAAAACTACAGAATGTTCAAGAGTCTCACAGAACCTGTCCAGCCTCACAAAAATTTCAGCCAAGAGCATTGAGCGAACCGTTCAAACGTATCCTCCATTATTAACTGAAGGAGTAGATTGGAAACATTATACTGAAGGAGTAGATTGGAAACATTATACTGAAGGAGTAGATTGGAAACAGCAGCCGGGCTGTTAAGCCGTGGTCTATAGTTATGCTGGCAGACGTTTCGGCCTCATAATAGTCGGAGGTCATCATCAATGTCGGTAACAATTGGCACGGTGTCCGCCAATTCACCCAGTGATAAGGTAAAGACTATGAAGAAGTATATATTTCTTATTTCTCATGTCCAAGGTAGGTGTTTATCTTGTAGCTACAGTCAGAAGCGTATATTTACGGGGGGACAAACGGGACTGGACCCCCCCCCCCCAGAGAATCGAAAAGGTTGACGAGGAATTTGGTTAATCTCTTAATTTTTAGGCTGTTTTATTATTTTTTCAGGTGCGTACGATGATACAGTAGCAAGTCTTTTTTTTTAAATGCACACCGTATTTGCGGATACGTTTGAAATATGAGACATAGGAAATCAATTCAGTCGATAAGTATGTCGTAAACAAGTTTCCATTAACGCGTATTTTTGTTGTGTTATTACAATTTACTTTAATGTGATTTATTTCTGGATGTTATCACACGTTTTCCAGTCACTAAGATAGTAATATTGATTACGCTTAACTTGTTTTTTACTTCCACGTTCCATAAGGTAGTGGAAGTATGGTGATGGCGAAAAAAATCGTGTTCGAGATAAGGGCTGATTCTGATTGTACTACCCTCTAAACATGAAGAAAAGTCATCTTCCGAAAAGTTCGTGTGTCTGTGTGTAGAATTTTTTTGGCAAACGATAACTACAGCAAATTCGAACAGAATAAAATAATTTTTTGTATACTTGCTTGTGTTGTAGAGGACTCAAGGCCTATTGATTTTGGTGAAGATCAGTTAAGGGGAAAGGGTAGCTTACATGCAACGTTTTATGTTTTAACAAGAGTAAAATACTTAGTTTTGATAAATAAGGTATCCTGAAAAGAAAGTCATAATAATCCACTGTAGAAAGGTAGATGAAATATCTATAAATGAAAAGGGTAGTTGAAGGGAGAGGGGGTAATTTTTTATATGTGTACTACGTTATCGGCAGAAAAGAATTAGTTTGTTGTTAAAATCCTTTCCCGGGCTGTTTGGCCGTGGTCCAATGTTTTCTGCAAAACCAGACGTTTCGTCAGTGCCACCGACTGCCATCATCAGTGAAAATAGAGTGGACTAACGCGAGGCGGTATACGTTAGTAACCACAGTACTGTGATTATGGCTGAAGAAAGAAAGTAGAAAGAAGTAGTTTCTATCGAAATATTTCATTTCGAATATGATTTTAAATATAAATCTTAGAACATGGAAGTCATGTATGGTTCTTCATACCGATATTTTTTTGATGAAGCCGACTCGACCGGACCCCTCCAAGGCCAAATTCTAGATACGCCACTGAATATAGTTTAATATTAATAATTATAATAACGTATTTTATTATTATTATTATTATTATTATGGTCCGGTGCAGCAACAGAGGAGGAATGGGATGATGGTAATCTCAACGTGTTTACTCAGCCGCGTCTGTTACCTGTCACAGGTCACCGCTTGTCCGCTTGACGCTGGGTAAACTCTCGCGGGACGTGAACCTTCCGCACCGGAGATGTAGACTGGCGACAGGGAGAGGTCAAACTGAACTGCGCCTCGTTTGTTTTGTGACGAGACAGCCTCAGACATTTCACTCGCCTTTTAATTGCATTATTTTTAATCTTATAGGCTACAAGCAAGCTGGTACGGACTTTGTTAGGCTGCAACCGGTTCCTCCTCTTGGTTCGCGTCTTCTTATACGCTCGGACGCTCTACTGTAGACGAATAATCCTGAAAGGCTCAGTTGACAAGTACATGAAGTGCCATACATAACGTACCATTACAGGCTTCAAACTGTAAATATACTTTTACGTAATGCGGGAAAAGTTCTACGCCATTGCGGAACGCTCTGGTACATTGGACAACGTTGTCCTACTCTTTTCTCGGCTATTCCCGCAGCTGTAGTACGTGACGCTTGACATGCGAAGCAGTATTACGTAATGGGGAACTCGTGCGTTCGATGGTGTCGTTCTAGAAGCTTCTTGACTAGCCCAACGGTGTGTGTTTCTGCCATGGCCGCGCTGACGTATTCTCTAGAATGTTCACGTGTTTGTTAAAACGCACAGCCTATTATGGAACCCTGCAGACTATAAATAGCCCATACCTGCCGCTCAGAGTTCAGTGTTATGTCGGGCGATTTACACAGTGCGTCGCAAGTGGTGTATTACTGGAAAGTGATTATAGAGCGGAATTCTTTATATTTGACATTATTATTGCGTGTGGACAAATCTAACTGGAATTATTGTACGAGTTGGTTATAAACTGTTATTTGTGATAATTAAAGCTGATTTTTTTGTGACTTCATTGGTGTCTTGTATTTTGTTTTCCACTGTACCATACGACGATCAGTAGACCGTCGTAACAGTGGGTCAGAATCTTTAACAGTGGAAACAGAGTAGACTTTGTAGAAGGAGAAAAACGACAAAACCCAAAATATAAGAATAAAAATGAAAAAGCAAATATGTAAACATTAGAAGATTCTATTACAAATGCAATAAAACAAATTAAAAAGGAAGTCGAACATTTTTGTGAATGAAATAGTTGTTAAAGAAAGACCGTTAATAAATGTAGAAGAAGATCCAAAAACTAAGAGTAACAAAACAGTGCCATTATCTGTACTGGGGCCAGTTTTGGCAAAGGCCCCAACGTTTGATGGAAGCACTCATTGGGCAAATTATGTTCGTCAATTTGAAGCTGCCGTTATCTTAATTAAATGGACAGAAGAAGAGAAAGGCCTTCCACTAATTCTTGCTTTAAAAGAACCTGCTGCAGAACTAATACAGAAAGTGCCACCTGACACCCACAACATCTATGCCGAATTGATAAAAGCTCTGGAATTACGGTACGGTGACCAACATTTGTGCGAAGTATACCGTGTTCAACTTAAAGCGAGGCGACAGCGTTCAGGGTAGAGCCTTCAAGAGTTTGAAGCAAATGTCGACCGACTGACTTATCCCGAAGAATCGGATGACTTTCGGAAGTGTATTTCTCTCATTACGTTTATTGACGGTATCAGAGATAGTCAATTACAGCAACTTAAGAATGGCACGTCATGATAATAAATCAGAAAAATATGGACAAAGGGAGCCGTGTGATGACAAATTAAAAAAAAAATTGAATACTTACTTAAGAATAATTGCGTTTGGTTATTAACTAAAAGTGCTACTAAATAATTATAATAATGCCTATTCGATGAACCTACTGTAACCTGTGTTTATTTATTTAACTAACCTGTGGAAACGCAATAATTAGTTAATCAGTTATCTAAAGGGAGAGGACAAAACAGCAGGGAATACCGACAAATTGCCTCGAGCAAGAGGTCGGATAAAATATTAATGGGTAAACAGTACTGTATCATTGAGTCGAGCCACATAATGTTGACACTGTGGTGAGGGTCTTATCGAACCGCTCACATGCACGCCACGTTACGTTTCCAGATTTTCTGTTTGACTATAACCTTTGACTCTTTACAAACGACACTTTGGTGTGAACGTGGTTAGACCTCTTTCTGCTTCATCACGATTACGACAAGCGAATTTGTGAGCACACATACAGACCACTTGTCAAACAGATACAAACACGCACGACTGAAAACAGTAATTTGTTTGTTTATTTTATTTTCATTATTTTTTTATTTTTTTTATCTTTTGTATCGGCCATCCAAGGACCACATGCCAATTTCAATTCTTTATTCTTTGTTCTTTTCTTTTTCTCCAATATTCTTTCATCTTTTCACTGTGTCTCCTCTTCCTGTCTTCAGTCCACTTTGAACCTGCATTTTTCTCTCTCCTACCCTGGAATCCTTCCATTTTTAATACTTTTTCCCGAAAAAATTCTCTTTCAATTGCTTCTTCTGCGTTTATATTATTTTTTTCTAAATCCTTTTTGACTTCTTTAATCCAACTTGATGTTGACTTCTTCCCCCACAGACATTTGAAGATCTGCTTTGTTAACCTACTGTCGTCCATTCTATATAAATGTCCAAAAAGTAATAGTCTTCTTTTTCTCATTGTTTCTGTTACATTTTCTATACTTTGATATATTTCATCATTACTTCTTAATTTCTAACCTTCTGAAGTTTTCGTGGGCCTAATATTTTCCTAATAATTCGTCTTTCCGATATTTCTAGTTTATCCAAATTATAATTCAACGCTAGACATTCACTTGCGTATAGGCATTCTGCCTTCACTACTGTACTGTAATGGCTTATTTTCGCACTTTTTATTGTAAATATCTTTAGTTATACCATATGCCCTTTCAATCTTATGAATCCTTTCTTGTATAGCAGATTTTCCTAAACCATTACCTTGAATTATTTCTCCTATATTTTTATGGTAAAATTTTATTTTAACTATATTTATTTATTATTTATTGTAGTACTATAGTCAAATGTATAGTCAAATGGCTTAGATCCTTACGGCTCTGTTCAGAACAACTCCACTAAAATTTATTTAACAGATGCAGACAGGGTTCACGAAACACACACTTATTTATTCTTTTTTTATTTTCTACTCATTTAAACCAGTCACGTTAGACTTGCAAGTACTTTTTATTTAACCGTGTAGAAATGTGACACCCGTTCTTGGTCGTTGGGCTGCGCAGACCCAGCGAATGAATTGTCCCCACTTACGTTGTCTAGTGAAGAGTGAGTGGAGATAGCGCAATAACAGTTCACTGTCTCTTTACTCGCTAATTCTCTCTCTGTCACACACACATGCTTCCATTGTTCTTGTTGTGTCGAAACGACGTGTTTGTCCACTGCGCATCTCGAGGTCAGTGTTCAATTTCTATCGTTAGGGGTATACTTTCCATCTTCATTTCCTATCCAATGTCATCGATAGATGGTTGGCTGTGTATAGATGAAGGGGTTTAGTAGACCAATGGGTATGGTGCCTGGCTTCTAATCCTCGGGTAGAATAGCGCTCGATTTCCGTGCGCACCACAAGGTACGTGCGTATTCAGCCCCAGGTCGACTGTGTCTGTCAAAATTTGATATAACATACTGCAACAGTACAAACAGCAATGATACTGTGCATTGCCCACATAAATAAAATAAATAATAAAAATGAATAAATATAAATTATTAAACATGATTCAGAAAGCATAAGCTGAATCGTAGTAAAAATAGGGAATACAGAATTCATGCATGGACATGCAGTTTCGACACACCTGTCGCTAGCGTTGTGTACGCGCGTATTTTGTTAGTGTGTGTGAAATGTAACCAACCCTTTTCAAGTAGAATAGTTATATATTTATTGTTAATTATAAGAAAAGTATGAAAGGTAGGATAAAACAAAAGACACCAAAGTGTGTAGAAATTAAAAATAAATAAAATATTAAAAAACCATACAGAGGTGACGAAAAATGCAATTACTATACGAAAAAAAATGAATAACTCTTTTTGTGAATACCATAAAGAAGTGCAATTTACGTATAGTAATCACATAAAAATGAGTGATCGATTCAACATCGAGTGAGGTGAAACAAACTTCGTAATTCGCGTAAATAGGCGAAAATAATGAATTGAACCAGAGCGGGGGAAGTGACGCCTCGACAGAATTTGACAAGTTGAAAAGTGTTCAGACAGGAATTTTTGCACGACCTGACTATAAATACCAGGTCGCGCTAATAAAGTTTTTCTTCTCTGTTCAACCATTGCCGCAGGAGGCTATGTCCGTCGACACAAATTCACAATTATCGTAAGAGACACAGGACAACTAGCTATACAGCCAGAGCTGCAAAATACATACGATGAGGTCTATGGACACACCGGCAGCATATAACGTGAGACGAGATGACTATTAATCAGCACACACAGAGGACACGACCAAAGGACCAGAAACACGACCAGAGGTCAAGAAGCACATGCAGAGGACACTACCAGAGGACCAGAAGCACATGCAGAGGACACGGAGGACGTACAGATGAATAACCACGTCAAACGAGGTGATAAAAAACATTTAATTACAGACAGTTGAAAGACACTAATTAAAGTTTAAATGGAAGACATTCGACCAATATTAAAATAAATAAATGATACATAAATGTAAAAGCAGTAAAAATTAGAATATTTCTTGTTCAAATTTAGAAATTAGTAGCGTAAATGATAAGAGAAATAAGTACTTTTTGAAGTAACGTAATTAGTAAAGTCTTTGATGATAAAGAAAAAAAATGCATATGCAGTAGAAAGTAAAACAAAGTACAGTATCATAAAAGAAGTTTGAATAGAAGTTCAATTGAATTGAAGCTAATGAATCAGCAATTGCAAAAAATATGAACACACCATGAGTAAGCCGAGAGCAAAATAAACATTTTAAAGTAATTACAATTAGATAATAAGTGTTTATATAATTTATGTATGTAATTTGTTAGCAATAAGTTATGTACGAAAACTTCGTACAAACGATTTAATAATGAGGTATTATTTAATATCCGATATGAGAGATGTTGTTTAAATAAATAAATAATGGAACGTTTTTAAACGTAAATAACGTATCATCTTCTTATTACGATTACACCCATGAATTCAATACACCATATATAGATGCATTTAAATCGGTTAACTTGCGTTGTATAAATAAGTGTCTCCCAAAAGCATGAGGCTCCACAATTTAAATAAATATTTAAGTGAAATTTGTATTGTTGTAATACTGATATAATAATTGGTGTCATTTTAGTAATAGGCCTACAGTAATACAGAGCAACAATGAGTGGGTAATTTTACTGTTGCAGATTTGCATTTAAAGGAATTTTGAACACAGATATAATTCGAATTTTGAGGTAAATTAATGTATCCAAATGCTCAGAAACATCCATAGTTTTAATTAGGGGAAAAAAATTGTTTTCAAATTTTGCCGTTCAGTGAAGGAAAAGCTGTATCCAAACTTCGAATTAAAATGTGAGACTAATCTTCGGTACGAAAACTAATGCTTGTTCATTGCTGTTTGTTATCGCAACAGTTTAATAAACTCAGTCAAAGTAAATCTAAAAAAAAAAATCAGTTTAGTAAAAAATAAATCAAAGAAGAAAATCGTTTTTTATTGTAGTGAAAATACTCAAGTGACGAATTATTCTTATTTTATTGAGTTAGTTGAGCTTCAAAGAACTAACTCCACTTTAAAATTTAATATTACGATATTTTATCGCTAAAAGGTCGTGACGCTAACGCTTCAAATAATATAAAATTTAATTTTAAAAGTACAGCCCATAATTTTATTATTCACAACAAATTGATTCACATATATCAACAGCAAAACATATGTCATTTGGTCATCACTAACTCTTTATTAATGACGATGATTTGTAATGACTATTCAAAATTTCAGAAGTCGGCGTGACTCATCGCTACCTCTTACGCCAAAGAGTTAAAAGAGCTCCAAAGAACGGAAGTAACCCCGAAAAGCTCTGCCCTTAATCACAGCCTTATTGACGAGGATTTAAATGTCACGTTTAAACAAACATAGCTTGTTTTCTTTAAACAAAAATGCACCTTTAATTTCTATGGTATGCATCTTCACTAGCAAACTGCGGTGTAACTTTTGCTGTACCCTTTTCATTGACAGCAACTTTCTCTTTTATGGTGTAATGGTTAAAAACTTTGAGTTGACGAATGCAGAAGAAGACAGTATTTTATGCTAGATGGAAAACTAATATCACAAGGAGAAACTGTGCAGCGTACTGAGTGATTTATCTCGACATAAGACTGACGTGGCAAACGCATATATTTACCTACGTAAAGAACACAATTGCAGAGAAAGTTAAACAAATGTAATTGATTCTGGGAAGAATATCAAGCTGTCAGCACGAAACAAGCTACCTCATTACAAACCTACTTTAAATACCGTCTGATGATATACCCCTTTAGGGCTCAGGTAGTCGTTCAAACGTTTAAATTTTACAGGGATAAAATTCTTCGAAAAAAATAATAATAAATGCTCCTTAGTGAATACCCAAAAGAAACTACTATACACAAACGTAGAGAAAAATAACTGACGCCAAAGAAAAAGAGTTGATCAACTCTAGGGTCAGAGATAAAATAGCAACACACTCAAATGTAGCTACAAGGATTCACACTACTTGAGGTTCGAAACCAGCAGTGGCCTAACAACTCAGTCTACAGATTTGTAAAAACTGCAGAATATTCTCTGAAATTTACTTCTCTACGAGATATGTTACTACACGAGTTGTACTCACATTACAGTAGAGCATCGATTATCCGAACATCCATTAACTGAACGATCTATTATACGAACTCAATAAAAAGTGCAATTATGTACTGTACTGTACAGTAATGTGTTGCACAGTGTAGGCGTGTTGAATATTTATTGAACATACAAATTGTATACTATAAATGATTACAGTACTGTACAGTAATAAATAAACGTTGTACCTATAAATAAACGCTTATGAATCTTAAACGACTTCAGTCTTTAGCAGCGAGAAAACGGGGTATCGGTTTGAAGCAGACAGTGATAGGAACGATTCTTCAAAAAAGTTGTACTGTATGTTTTGTTTTGTTTTTCATATTTAATTAATTTTATAGTACAGTGTTTGTCATTAAACTCTAATTTTGTTTAAATTAACTTTTGGTTTTTATTAATTACACTCAGTTCTAACTCAATGATTTTTAGCATTAGTAATACATTACAGTACAGTATACAGGTTGCTGTAACTATATCACAGTATGTTAGAAATGATTTTGTAATAAAAACATTTGTTTTTGTAAAGAGAAATAATGTTTTCAACTTACGATCTATTATACGAAACATCGATTATCCGAACGGGCCCTCGTCCCGAGAGATACGGATAATCGAATCGATGCTCTACTGTATTTCAACAGGATGACTGTATAATAAAAGCTGCCAATAGAATATCGTGCATTTCTTAACACAATGTTAAACTGGTAAACACATTTTTTTTATAACCCGTCCTGTCTGGGTTTCTTGACAAGTGGCATAGCCAATGGTGTTCACCTATAATTTTTGTTTACACCTGACGACACGAGTTGAAGACATTTTTGAAATAATTACATACCCATAAATTAAATTTATCAAATAAAATCAAACCGACCTTAGGATCATTTTACATCAACCCTTTCGAACCCATCAACTTTCTAACCGTACATAACATCATATATGGACTGATTATTATTATTGTTCTTTTCATAAAGCATAAATATCACTTGTAAGCTCACTGAGCTGCAGAACTCGCCCTCTGTGTTGAACAAAGTACATTTACTATTAGACAAATTTCAATATTAGATAATTCATTTTTCAATTATCATAAAAATTATAAAAATTTCTATTCCTCTACTGTTTTTTGAGTAACATACGCGTAACATTTGTAGAGCACACACTTATACGATAAACATTAAAAATTCGGAACGTTCGAATCTGGGTTACAGTTCCTTTAGTCTGACATCCTGCTGTATTTTCACAATTTCTTCAAATTTTTGATCCATTTTATTGGGCCCTGGTGTCCAAAAATTTTGAAGTTTCCAACACCTAACAATACATTCAGATGTTAGCTAAATTTCTCTTTGATTCCACGCATGAATTTTTGCGATTTTATACATCTTTTTTTAGCCCAGACGTCCAAAAATTTTGATATTTTCAAAAAATGAACACTACGTTCAGACCGTGGTTAAAATTCCACTAATATGATACCCCACTTAATGTTTTTTTATTTATTTATTTTTATTACAACTGAGTACTACCCATCTAGTAATTTACATTTCATAATTAAAGGCACTAATCAAGAGATATAAGCCATTGGCTATAATCCCTCCATTTAAATAATATTCATCAGATCAAGTGGTTTACTTCGTCTCAGCCTTCTAGCTGCATTAGTTGTATCCGGCAGTCGCCGTATCCCAGGGTGTACATGCTGCAAGACGCGTTGCCCATGCTTCACTGCCTGCTTTTTTATTTCCTCAATGACAAGTTCAATTTTTAAATCCCTGTGTAAGTTGTCGTTTCTTACATACCATGGTGCATCAACAGTGCACCGAAGCACCTTGTTTTGAAATGTTTGAATTATATTTATGTTTTATTTCTTTGCACAGCCCCAGAGCTGTATCCCATAGGTCCAGATAGGCTTTAGCACTTGCTTATACAACAGCGATTTATTATGGATTGACAGCTGGGATTGTCTTCCTAAGAGCCAATACATTTTCCTGAACTTTACATTCAGATGTTAGCCAAATTTCTTTTTAATTTGCTTCCATGCACGAATTTTTGCGATTTTATGCATTTTTTTTAACCCAGACGTCCAAATATTTTGATATTTTCAAAAAATTGAACGTTACATTGAGACCGTGGTTTAAATTCCACTAATATGATACCCCACTTAATGTTTTACGCCATTATTTCACAATTTTGACCCCCTCACATTTTCGCCACCCCGTATATAGAGGGGAAGATAAATCTGAAAACCAGTGGGGTTCTGCTGTAGGGTAAAAGTACGGACACACGCTCCAAGTTTTATGAAAATCTGTTGATGCGTTCAAAGGTTTTTGTGAAACATACCCCAAACATATAGCCTAGAGAAAGAGACAAATGTCAAACGGTCGAGTTAAAACTGAGGAGTCGCATCGCTCGTTCAATTCGATGTTAGTGCTCACGCGTGACCTTATAAAGTCGACACGACCCCCGGCTAGTTTTTTGTTGGGGGGGGGGGTTGTTTGAGTCCCAAACCCAAACGCTCGGACTCGGGCTGGGTAAGGAGATTGTGGGGAGTCGTAGGCCAGCGCAGGCCGGGCGTGGAGACGGTGGAGGCACGTAGAAGGAAGAGTAGTGCATGTTGGAGTATTTGAGTGTCTATGTAGTTGGTAGCCAGGTGTAAGAAGGAAGAGGAAGATGGAGGCGACATTAATGAATGTTTGTTTATTTATTTTGCAGGACGGCCAAGACAGGGACGAGTAATGCAGGTCGCCAAAGCTGGAGGGTGGCGGCAGGGTGGCGTCAAGGTAGGCGGGGGAAATACAGTAGCGGGTTGAAGAGCTGAGTAATGGCAGGTGAGAAATTACATTATAGTGAGATCAAGAAGGTTGATAGGTGATAGATTTTAAATGTGTGTATTTTTGGATTTTCCGCCTAGTTTTTCCGCTCAAAGGCTTTAGAACAAAACCAAAAATCAACTACAAAAGTTAAAGATCGTTAAAGGTTCTAAGGTTCACGAATCGACAATCACGCTGTGAGGTCACACGGGAATACGTGTTCCAGACATTCGGCTACAGTGTGCGCAGACAGATTATTTTTCTTTTACGTAAAACAATTTAATTTAAATTTCGTTTTTTATTTTTTTTATTGAACTAAACAACAATAATGAAAGAGAATTAAAAACTTAAAGAAAGACATTGACATACTGCTGCAAATTGGTATCCCGGATAGCGTCACCTGCCATTTTAATACCATTACACTCATTTCACAAGTCCCCCCCCCCAAATTAAGTATAACAGTACGATCAACAAAGTCGGTTCGAAACGTAACCAGTTGTTATCCAATTTACAGAAAGAAGGAATCCAAGTGAAATTATTAATTTTGGGGAAACAAGAAAAATACATTTTTGAAACTCTTACGTAAGTTATTAAATGAACACCATGAATATGCGACATAATGACACAAACGTTTTAAACTTTAAAATACCATCGATAAAAAAAGTCTTCCTTAGTAGGCTTACTGCAAAAAAAAAGTTGTAAACAAAAAAAAAAAGCTTAAGTGATATTCCCACACTATTTGGGCCTTTACTTTCAAACCGACAGTAAATTATATTATATAATATATAATAAGAATATATATTATATTCTTATATAATAATGATATAACTAGTAGACTACAGTGTATTTGAAGAAGCCTGACCCAAGCTTTAAAAACGTCGCATAGTTTCATGAAACAGACTTTTAAAAAAGCAACAAAGACAAATAAGTATGAAAACAAATAAATGAAAATAATAACAAATAAAATCAAATATTGATGACAGGATGATAAGTGAATACATATTCTTGGAATAAAAGTAAGCATTTAAAATTACGCGAAAGGAACAGAAATCGGTCTTTCTACACAAGCTGCGGACTTTATTGAACATCAACGTAGTCATTTGACATCTACGTAATCTATTGTACGTAGTGACAGCTGGAATACCGGCGCGGCTGCCCTCTTATAAAACGGTTTAATTGAATTTAGTTTACATACGGAAAAATAAATTGTTTGAAATAATTGACATCGACTATCGTTATTGAAAATTTAGTGTTCATTGAGCATGTGTATGTGAGTGTGTGTGCGCGCGCGCGCGTGTGATCAAAGCTTACTTTTCAGATTGAAGTTTCTTTATTGGCCAGCAAGAACAAACCGGTTGTGCATACTCCAGAACTGAATACTATCCGTTTTCTGATGTTTTACATACTTCTTGTTGAATTCTTTTTCCCCTATTTCCGTATCTATAAATATTATTCTCCGAGTTCAAGTTAAGTCCATTGGAATTACCTAATAGTATGTGTTATCTCTTTGCTTAGTCGCTGTTGTGCATTATTACATTATAGACCAGTGGTTCCCAAAGTGGGGACCGCGACAATGTTTCAGGGGGTCCGCAGACACTTTTAAGAAAAATTAGAATATATCGTAATTTTCTCCCCTTTTTTATGCTCTAAAATCTAAATTTTAGAATATTAAAACAATTAGTAGAAGATTCCAGTATTTTTGTTTTGGGTTCAAACTAATTGTAATTGTAAAAGTAATTTCAAACTAATGGCTTTAATCATGTCTTTAAATCATGTGTAGCGGATCTGTTTGTCAGCCGAACTGTCTAGACCTCTCTCTTACATTACATAAAGAAGATTCATTGGCAGAACTTTCAACTAACCATCCTGAACTCGCAAAAAAAGCAGCTTTGAAGCGTTTAACTGTGTTTCCGTCTACTTATTTGTGTGAAACCGCATTGTTCCTGCTCACGTGCTTGAAGTCAGAGTTAAGAAATAAACTTGATGTCGAGAGTGACTTAATATAGAAATTATAAGACATTAAACCCATAATAAGACATTATGGTGTCAGCAACAATTGTCCTGATGATGACAATAAACATTGTCGAAACGCCGACACAAATAAGTTAAAATTTGTGTTATATTTTTTGACCGATCCTCACAAACCCATCACCGGAAAAATTCATTGATTGACGGTCACTATACGAATTTAAGGATTTTATTAATATTATAATTTTGCAAGTTAAGAGAATTTTGATTTTAATACAATTTTAATTAAAATATGTTGTATCATATTCACTGTTTGTTTTATTTCAGAACTCAGACGGGGTCCGTGAATTTTTAAATTATTCGGGGGGGTCCGCGGACTGAAAAGTTTGGGAACCACTGTAATAGGCTATCTACCATAAATTTAAATCCTCTATTCGGACTGCTTTCATCGTAATTTTTTTGTCTGTTGACGTTACGATCGCTGGAACATGGGATCGACCTCCGAGACTGTGAGTGGCGGTTGAAAGACTTAACAATCCTCTGTCTTTCAACAGGCTGTAACATCGTGTAGCATCATTTGTTTAACTCTCGGAAAACGTACAGACTTCTAAAACAGCGTAGCACATCGTCCTGAGAGGGACGTAACGTCCGACCGAGTAACGTAAGCGTTGATGAGGAAATCTGTCGCACTTTTGGCGATCGGGAGATTTAACGAGCCCGAACGTTTTCTACACTACAAGAATAGTGAATGTCATCAGAACGAAATAAATAACCACAGTTAGAATCCGATCAGTTGTCTGGCCATAGGAATGAGTCACGGAAAACATGATATTTTTTGATTTACAAACTACTTTTGTCTTAACGTGTCAATGTGCAATTTATTAATTTTTTTTTTCAGGATTAACTTTGGAAATAAGATACTAAGGATAGAGCTTCTTTATTCTAGGGTTACGGGAAAAGAGTAATACGGGAAATACACGGACTAAGAAGAATAAGTACAGCATATAAGGAAGGAACATACAGCAGATTACAAAGTATGGAATGTAGAAGTAGGAGAAAATCAGTGAAAGTAATTGAAGCACAGGAACTGTTAGCGGGTATAAGTGTTGCATTTTTAGTGCTGAAAAGAGTTAGAAAAAAGCGTGAAAAATATCAACGCTCAATATGGCTGAAAGATTATTTAAGAATTTTGGAATTATGAGAGACCTGGATGATAACGTTCTGTTTAAGAAATTTACGCGAATGTCTAGAACGAACTTTTACATGTTTTTACAAATGGGGAAGCCTAAGATCTCAAAAGAAAATACTCGCTTTAGAGAAGCAATACCAGCTGAAGTTAAATTAGCAATCACACTTAGGTATTTGGCTACCGGTGATTAATTTACTTTTGTATGTACCTATTTAAAGAAAGTATACAAGCAATTCATTTCATCAATGCTTCCCGGGGTTCTTTCACAGTCAGTTCATACTTCGTAGCCAAAACAGCGTAAGCATAATTTCTTTTCATTTTGTTTGTATAATTTTTGTCCTTAATGTCCCATAAGGCACAATGTGACTATATAATCTTCAGTAAAGGCCAACGTTTGTTCTGCCGACATGGTAAACAATAAACACAGTCACAGCAATCACGGAAACGGAACAAAACCTTTCTGTAAAAATATGAAGTTGCACGGAATGTGGAAAGAAGATTCACTGGTGGTGGAAGCACGTGCGTTACTGAATGCGTCACTAAAAACGGTGACCTTCAATTGATTTTGAGCCATGCTTTGTGCATGCGTTCGCTAGAGGAAGGTCCTACTGCGCATGCCTCAAATGCACGGAAAGCGCACTTGTGTGGACATAGCTTATGAATTGCTGAAGACTAAAACCAGGTGAAGTGACAATCATTTTGGCATTTAGAGATCAGCAAATTAAAGGGCGACAATGATTCTGCTATGCATGAACGACGACAATGAGTCCAAACGACAATGACGGTTCCAGAAACGTATTCCTCTTTGTGACAAATTGTTTCAATTCGTAGTGACCCAACAAGATCCACCTTGTGTCACGAACCTGATCTTATCAACTACACGTAGTGTAGGTAGGGTATCTGCTTTTGCATACAACACTTTATGTTTCCGACTGAGACACTTTGATTCTGGCTGAGACATTCAGCTGTATCTCATTATCCAGTAATTAACGGGGTTTTCATTACAACATTATCGACGTTTAATATAACAGATTATCAGTTACCCTGACTACTGTTAACCAATCGATTATCTGAAGATGAAAACTCGTGTAGGAAAGGAGATTCTAGTGCCGAATAAAATATGTTACCTCGACGAAGAAGAATCTGTCCCGATTGAAACAAACCGAGGCGTAAGGCACGGTTGTTGTCTGCCACCGTTACTATTTAACCTTTATCCTAGATGATCTCAAAAAATGGAAAGAACCCTGACGGTGTTAAAATCCACCGAAATAAAAACTTGAAAACCATTCTCTTCGCGGGTGACCAAGCTATTATCGGACCGAAATATGCATAGGCAACTCATGCATAGAACAAGTAGTAAGACATTTCAACTACCTTGGACGTGACATTACTTATGATCAAGATAGAGACATAGAAAATAAAGTGACGAATTTCACAAGAATGTGTGGAACGATTTGGAGAACGTTGGGAAATAAATGTAGAAAAGAAACCCAAATAAAATTTTATAAAACAATGGCAATATTACGCTATTGTATGGTTCTGAAACTTGGGTCATAAAGAAAAAAGACGAACAGAAGATACAAACAGCAGAAATGAAATTTCTGAGATCAGTTGAAAGGTGTAATAGACGAGATCATATAAGAAACTAAGAGGTAAGAAGTGATTTAGATTTTTTTGCAGTTAATGAAAGGATTAAAGAATACAGAAGAAAATGGATTCAACACATCAGTAGAATGGAAGAAAGTAGAATACCGAAGATGGCGAAAGATTACAACCCTAGAGGCAGAAGAAAAGTTGGTAGACCTAAGAAAAGGTGGACTGTGGAATAGGAACAGGCCGTCAAAGGCTAAAACCGTTAAGAAGATGATGATGATGCTTCGAAACGTATATACGAATGTAGAAAGTCACAGTCTTCTTGTTTTGTTTCGAATGGAATAACGGAGCGAACACGAAATATGAAAGAAACATCATCAACCAGTGATGTTTAACTGTCAGTGATGTAGTGGAGTGGAAACAGGAAACAAAGAGATGTCACTGGCGTTACATACGACAGTGCGTGCAGTTTCATTCTTCCAGCGACTGACGATTTGCGCACACAATTGTCACTAATGCACGGTATGTACAATGGCGCGCGCCAGCGTGCCTAAACACATAACTTTCAAACATAGTTATTTACAGAATGTCGCCGCTGGAAAGCAGAAACACTCCAAGCGGGAAGTTTTTTTTTT
Source organism: Magicicada septendecula (assembly GCA_034769895.1). Taxonomy (NCBI): domain Eukaryota; kingdom Metazoa; phylum Arthropoda; class Insecta; order Hemiptera; family Cicadidae; genus Magicicada; species Magicicada septendecula. Next base: position 299,393,861 of record CM068376.1, on the reverse strand, counting down.
CACAACGAATAATAAGATTTACGTACTTTAGACTTTCTTGTAACTGAATGTATAAAAACGCAAGAATAAATATAATCTCGTGGTGTGCAGGTAACTGAGATTGCTGGTAAGGGATGCATAAGCCAGGAACACGTTCAAGTTTACGATTGTTGAGTTCTGGAATGCAACTCGATTAGAGTTTTGCAAGACATACAGTCCCTAACTTCCAGTAAACATCTGAACCGTTCGTTGTGCAGAATAAAACCCAATACCTTAACAGTCTTAAGATTTTCGCTCGACAGATAGGCTAAAAATCATTAACCGTATTTTAATCACTTATTTAAGTCGATCATATCAAACTAATCTACATGACTATGACTACACGTAGTGTCCTATGCAGTAAAAAATTAATAAATCTCACAGCTACACTGTCCTTACTTGTCCCTTTATCCCTGAGTTTGTGTTGGGAAAGCCTGTTTCAAAACTGTGGTTTTGACGGGAAATCAATATTCCCGGTGAGTATGGTCCTGCATTCCCTTTATTTCGACGTACAAGGTATTCCGATCGGTTTTCAGTTGCGAAAGACGTCGTTCTGACGGACGACTACGGGTACGCTTCAGACCCGTTCACTGTGACATTGTTACCAAGGGCGCACGACAACTCCGCTCGGTATGACCACATATGTTGTCCACCAGGGGTGCCTACTGGGGGGGGAGGTCGTGTTGCCATTGGCGACATTTAGAAAATTTTGGGGGGGATTTTTTTTACTATTGCATGAAAAATCTTCCCCAATTTTACAAAACGGTAAAAAATTTATAACGGACACGTGTCAGACGCACAATAAATCTACCCAGTTGACTTTTTCGAGCGGGCTGTAGGCGCGGTGTGCACGGAAAAAAGGATCTAGTCTTCTACTCGATGCTTCAAACAGGCTACGCACCACAAGCTTTACTACAGAGCCTAGATGGACAAACACACGATAGCTCTGCGACCAGGGACTTCTGTGTTCTTAAGGACTGACAGGGATAACGATTTGATTTAAGTTAACTTATTTTAATAATAATAATAATAATAATAATGGTTATTATTATTATTATTATTATTATTATTCTCTTAAAGGGTTATTGAAACCTGACGGGGCCATCTATTTTTTATAGTCAGACTGCGTGCTCTAGTCGTAAACGACCCATTTACGACCTTGAAAGGGTCGCTTAGCGTTCCACTATACAATGACTGCATGTATAACAGGTAAAATTTAGGATGGCCCCGTTAAATTGTTCGAGGTACATTTTAAAATAAAATGAGCATACTGGGATTGAACAGTAACTATTCTGTTACTGTTTGTCCTAACAAAATAAGACTAATGTCTTTAAGTACTTACCATATATTTTTCTTAACCACGTCTGTAGAATGTGTCTCTAGCCGCATAAGATAATACGGAAAGATACTGATTATTTCTGGCTTCCACCGACACCCAACGAATCTTATTTAGTTGCCCGCGATTGTATTTCCATCTACCGAATTTACTTTCATCAAACAGTTTGCCCTCCATCCCAATTTTAGAAGAATTTTCAGTCAGCCACACAACAAGAATTTCTCTGAAATAATGTATTAATTTTCTTGCCGTTGGTTGTGACAAACCAGTCTCTCTCACAATGACAGAAAAAGGATACTGAAAATCCATGTAATTAAAACGGACAAAGTGACGGGAAGAAGGCATGAAAGTCCAAAGATAGTACTCTCCCGTACATGTTTTTTCACTCAACGGTTTTTTGCCCCACATCTGTAAATCAAGTTTCCATTTTGCCCGTAATTGATATGCATGTTTCCTCCACACTCTACACAGGTAGTTGATTTTTTCATAAGATTCCAATCTTCAGGACAGTTTTTAAGGCCTCTCTTTAGTACATAATTTTTCAATTAATCTATACTGTTGAAATCCTTCTCGCTGTTAAATTTACCGCTTAAAATGTGATGTAATAAAAAACGCACTGGATAACACGCTGTAGTTTTAATACTCTACGTTTCAAGAAAACACGATATTGACAGAACACTGTACACCGTGTAAATGAAATGGCCTTTAAGAAATTAGACGGGACCACGTTGGTTGGAGATTTCCTTAAATATGCACGAATAGACGACTTGCTTAAGTGCAATGAAAATAAACAATAGGCGACCCTTTCGAAGGTTGTTAACATAGCAGGCAGGTAGTCGGCTACGATAGCCCCGTCAGATTTCCAAAACGCCCCTTAAATTATTAGTGACCGTCAATCAATAATTAATTAATGAAAGGTTTATCGATAATCGGTCAATAAGTATACACACAATTTTACATCACTCATGTCGACGGACGTTTCGACAATATTTATTGCCATCATTAGGACAGTTTTCGTTGAGTTGTTACAACATCAAACACAACTAAGAGAAAACCCAACCCGGGGCGTATTTACGGGGGGGGGGGGGAACGTGACCGGATTCCCCCCAGAGGATCGAAACGTTGACGCATCTTTTTAACCTCTTAATTTTTAGACTGTTTTATTATATTTGAGCTGTGTACGCTAATATAGTAGTAACTCTATTTTAAATATTAGCGTATGCGCTTGAAATATGAAATACAGGAAATTCATTCAATAAGTACCTTGTAAACAATGTTCCAATAACGCGTATTTTTATGATTGTTTACTTTAATGGGTTGATTTCAGCCACTTTAAAGATAATAATGTTGATTAGTCTTAACTTGTTTTTACGTTTGTACGAAGTCCACCCCCCCCCGGACCCCCCAAAGACCTAATTCTAGATACGCCCCTGGAACCAACAGTTGTGTGTTTGGTGCCGTAACAACTCAACAACAATTGCCCTGATGATAGCAATATATCTAGTCGAAACGTCGACACAAATTATATACAAATTGTTTCCAGATTTATTGACCGAGTCTCGCTAAACCTTTCATCAATAATAATAATAATAATTGTTATATTATTATTATTACTATTATTATTATTATTATTATTATTAGTAGTAGTAGTAGTAGTAGTAGTAGTAGTAGTAGTAGTAGTAGTAGTAGTAGTAGTATACCTATTAGTAATTATATTCTAATTTCTAATAGTATATAATAAATTAACAGCTTTAGTCAATGAAACAGCCTTACAGTCAGACAGCAAAAAGCCTTAGTAATTGAAAATTACGTTTCAATCTAGAGATTTGGAATCGCTTTGGGTAAATAACAGTTATTTAAAAAACATAAAAACAGACATTAAAAAAACGTATTGTTTTAAAAACAAACGTAAAAAACAACAAATTACTCGTATAAACCTATTGTGTTAAGTTAGATCTAATAAGAAAATATTTAGAAAATATTATTCTCTAATAAGAGACAAAAGGATTTACTATGTTGGCGTCTCACACCTGGACCCGTGTCTAGAGCAGAACGCGTGTAACTGGTTCTATGGTAAGTGGGCTGATCGATTTAATGGTACTGAAGATTTGTTTTTCTGATTAGATATCGTGCGTAAACCGGTTGAATTATGAGGCTAGGCTGAATGATGTTTCAAGACATTAACCGAACGATTTCCAATTGAAAGTTTTTGTAGTTACCGTTTGTAAGTAATTCTGCGTTTATCTACGGAATTCATACGTCATAATGTAGATCGCCTATTGCAGTGGTTCCCGAAGTGGGGTCCGCGGACACTTTTAAGAAAAATTAGAATATACCGTAATTTTCTCAGCTTTTTAATGCTTTAAAATGTAAATTTTAGAATCTTAAAACAATTAGTAGAAGATTCCTACTTTGTTTTTGTTCAAACTAATTGTAATTGTAAAAGTAATTTCAAACTAATGTATGAAGTAAGTTCAAATGTCTTTAAACCATGTAGTATAGCAGATCTGTTTGTCAGTCGAAGTGACTAGAGCGCCTCATCAACGCAGAACTGATCGCGCTGTTTTATTCCACGCATAAGCACTGTATCTCGCGTATAAGCACTGTGTCTAAGCAAAACGTTTTTCCATGTAGCTGATTTTACGCCCAAGTAGCTGGATTTCGACGCGTATGGCCGGAAAGATAGAGAAAAGGTTGGCAAAGTTAAGAAATAAACTTGATGTCGAGAGTGACTTAATATTGAAATTATCAGGCATTAAACCTAATATTGCAGAGCTAATTGTTCAAACGCAGCTTCACTGTTCACTTTAAACTATGTTTGATATAATTAATATTATAATTTTGCAAGTTAAGAGAATTTTGATTTTAATACATTTTAATTAAAATATAAGAGTATATCACATTTACTAATTGTTTTATTTCATAACTCAGAGGGGGGCCGTGAAATTTGTAAATATTTGGGGGGGGGGGGAGGTCCGCGGACTGAAAAATTTGGGAACCACCGGCCTATTGTAATATGCGTCACTTTTACGTCCTCCAGAGGAGAAAGGATACGTTGAAAGTTGAACACGACTACTTGTGGCTGCTGGCTTGAGTTTCCTGTCATCGATCTTACTTCAAGAAACTGTGGATCACGTGCTGGTACTCACGTGTTTAATTTGCATAATTTATCGTGTTTTTGAAATGTCGATTGAGCACGTAGACGATGCGACACGGACGTGCTTATCACACCAATCGCATTAGGTAGCGATCGTGCAACTTGAGGTGTGCTAAACTAGTATTTGAAAATAACGGGTACAGACAATACCGTTACAAAACAAATAACACGTACAAATACCTGTTATTATATACGTATTATACACATGCCTGTATTATATAATTTGTTATAAGAAATACATTGTATTAACAGTGTTACTTTACACTGTGACTTTATAATGCCGTTACTGTTTAAAAGAAAATACGAAACAAGATAATTTATGGGCCTATCTCCTTTGGGAATACTAATTTAAGTTTTCACTAGGAGTAAACAAACTGACATAGATTTAATATTAAACTATTGATTCCATTTTGGTTAGACAAATCGGTTGCGAAACTCAGGCAATGAAATTTAAAGTGCACGTAATAGCACAACAAAGAATATAAAAAAAAATTACGTGAGATGTGCAGTGAAGTTAAAATCATCTCCGAAATCACATTAACAAAAAGTACCATATGGCCTATCAGCCACTCCACAATAGAGTTTAGCGAGTATAAATTCAATAAAAGTTATGATAGTGTATGCTAAAGATTCTAGTGTTTGATGCGACTGTGTAGTTAGCGTACTAATGTAGTTATGCAGATATAGGCTAATCATAGGCGTGCGCAGGACGATTACAAAGGAGGGACCACTATAGCGGGGGATATGGAATACCCTCGGTAAAACGGTCTACAAAATTAATATTAGAAAAAGAAACTGGTTTAATTAAAAACATATCATTATCTTATTTTTGTGACCTAAACAACAACAACATGAAGAACGAATGGAATAAACAAATACCTTAAATAATATTTATTGACTATATTTATTGAAAAATAAGTACATAGTATGATGTCAATAAACATTTATATCAAAGTTCGTAGGTATTACAAAATTAAGTAAAACCAGACCGTGATACAAAGCTTACAGTGACATCCTTCTCTTGACCATCTATTTGAATTCGTCAATAATTTCTTCTGAACTAACATCTAATGTAAGTTTTTGTTCTATAAATGGTAATAATAAGTTTTCCAGCCGTTCTTGCTTCATAGTCGACATTAGTTTTGTTTTTAATGCGTTTAACTTGGAGAATCCTTGTTCACAAGAGGAGCTGGTAACTGGATCTGTAGCAAATTTCCTAAAAACGTAGCCAAACAATTTTTTCGAATTTGGCTTTTGTTAAACTAATGGGGGGGCGAAGGTTCCTCTATCGACGTGCGCACGCCTATGGACATAATGCTACAAATTAATACTACAAACACGTAATTATACTATAGTACAAACCTGTATTCCTGTTTGTACATAAAACATCAGAGCATATTTTAAGGAATTTGCACTAGGCGACACAATGTGTGTGTGTGTGTGTGTGTGTGTGTGTGTGTGTGTGTGTGTGTGTGTGTGTGTGTGTGTGTGTGTGTGTGTGTGTGTGTGTGTGTGTGTGTGTGTGTGTGTGTGTGTGTGTGTGTGTGTGTGTGTGTGTGTGTGTGTGTGTGTGTGTGTGTGTGTGTGTGTGTGTGTGTGTGTGTGTGTGTGTGTGATTTTTATATAATATTAAAATTATGTAATTTGAATTTAACTTGACCATGATCATGTTAACTCTTTACTCGTGAAATTAACTGCAAACATAGACACAAATGACATTAAGAAAATTTAAAAAAAAACACCACAAACACTCAAATGGATGCATTATAATTAATTATGTAATATTCAATAAGTACATTACAGTGTGATGTGCACATTACTACTACATGGAGGCCTGTTACAAACAAAGCCTTTATTCAAAGCCTTTATCACTGGTCTACTTAAAAATATATAAAGCTTGTTTAATTTTAAAATGAATAATGCTTAAAGATTTCATACAAATTCCTTTATGATTAAATAAGTTAGTTAAGAAAGAAAAAGGAAAAAGTATGCTAGTAAGAAAACATTTCTTTCCCTCCTTTTCCTCACTTTTCGGCACCGGCGCTAGTACCTGCCACTAGGCGGCACTAGTGCCGCCTAGTTTATTACTTAAAATATGCTCCGTAAAACATACGTTTAATATAAAAAAATATTGCATATCGACATCCAAATACAATATACCAGACATCCAAAAATCAAGTTACTAGTAGCTGAATGTGTTTGGAGGCACTCGCGAAGTCTCAAACAATCATCGACCCACGGTGAGTCGATGAGGCATTTCGGGAATTGCGTATTCCTCGAGACGTCCGTGCCGCACGCGTTCCGGCCTTGGTCGTGTTTATAATTAGTTCTTACTTTCTAAAACGTTGTGTAATTTATTTGTTTTTAGAATTTCATTTTTACATCGATCAGTGTTCCCTACGTCGCGTGAACAACGTGTCACAGATTACGGCGAAATGAAAAATATAAACACACGAAGATTAATATTTGTAGCTCCGATTTTCCTCCTAGATTTGACGTTCGGTGAATTTCTTTTAATCCACGAATTTAATATAGCGTTTTCTTTATGTATACGCGATTATTCCGTTAAAAGCTCAATCGTTATATATTCCGTGAAATGTGCAGTGTTTAGGTTTGGTGGTACGTTACACCTTTAACCTTTATCCAAGAAGATAAATTGCTGACTAATATTAATGTATATAAAAAAAACTAAGAATCTTCTCAATGAATTGCTATTAATTTATGCATATAATAACCTTATGCATATAATAAAGTCGTATAATTTTCTTCCATATTACTATTGTTAATTTTCCAAGAAGCAAAAAACATTATTCTGCTCATGGCATAAACGTGTATATTAATGGGACACTGCAGTGATAAAGTTCTTTTTTATTTATTATATTTCATTGTTTTTTGTTAAACAAGTACAAACACAAGTACGTTTGTGCCCTGCGGTGTACGGTTGTATATATCGCACCTTATTCGCTAGTTTTATTTTCTGTAAGAAATTTCTACAAGACTGGTATACCCAAGTGGTTTTCTCAAAGAATACTATATTATATTTATTTTAATGATGTAGTTTAGTAGGTTGATATTTTTCTAAGTAACGTAATAACTACATTCTATCTGTAAACGGTGACAGGCCTGTAACTGAGGAGAGTAAATTTACTACTTCTACTACTACTACTAATAATAATAATAATATTATTATTATTATTCCACACGTTTTTCACCTGTGCTAGATGAAAAGAGGAGATGCAAACCCTGGATAATGTAGTGGGACAGATCACGCCCGAAAATATCATTGGACTGATGCTGCAGAGCGAACACCACTGGGATCAGGTAGCAGCCTACACATAGAAGGTTCTAAGACAAAAGAAGGAAACAGAAAATGATCTTGCTAGGGCCTCTGACGGAATAGCAGAAAGCATGTAACGTGGAATCGCTGAAAGTTTAAAACAGATGAACGTTCCACATGGACAAAGAACAAATGGCACCACCCCGAAGTACTGGAAAGCTGAGTCTCGAGGTTGATCCATGCCGTGGAAAAAAGGGTTTGTAGTTTTGGTGGGTGCGAGTCCCACACACCGTACAACTGCGGACCTACCTGCGGCGAACATTCGTTTTCTACAGTTTTCCACGTTAAAAATTTGTATTATTATTATTATTATTATGCTATCAACATAATAATAATTAGAATATGGCGTGTAGGTTGTTATATAGGAATACATGGGTTTAAGTATGATTAACACGATGCAACTAACGTTACTGAATGTGTGGTAGCAATCGCTGATTTGACAGTAGTATTCAAAGTAGGAATCCACTACTTTCCTGCGCCCAGTCTCCGGAGTTAGTAAACTCCTGTCCATAATAAGACTGTCGATCTTCTAACAGAAAATGTCGAGATATCTTTATGAGATCGTGATGAATCATACGAAGAGGGGTTATCCAGAATGGTTTTATTATTAGCGGGGGTCCTACAGTCTATGCCGCATCCCGCATTTCGATCACCATTACTCACTATCCGTCCAGTCATCATCTTCAATAGCTCGATCTCTCATGGTTTTCGTAATTCCTGTTCTCCATTGTGTTGTCAGTCTTCCTACTCTTCTCCTGTTTTGTGGTGTGTAAGTCAATGCTTTCTTTGGCCATCGCTTCTCCTCCATCCTCATTACGTGACCATACCATAGCAACTGTCTGGATTCTATTCTTTCTGCTGTTGTAAATACGCGCGCTGTTTTCCTTTTTATATCTTCTTATAACATGTTGCATTCTAGAAATATTACACGCTCTTCTTAAGAAGTCCATTTCCACAGTTTCTATCATCTTTTTCTCTTTATCTTAAAGTAGCCAGCATTCGCAGCCATAAGTTAAAATGGGCTCCACAATAGTTGTGTAGATTGTCAGTTTGTCAGTTTGAAGTTTCATTTTGTTCGACCAAACTAACGAGTTTAGCATACGAATAGCCTTTTCCCCTGTTGTATGCTATTTTTAATGTAATTTTATGTTGTTCTATCTACTGAAATAATGTTTCCCAAATATTTGAATTCGCTACACTTTCCGATTCCATGGATTTGCAGATCCGGGTCTTCTTCTCGCATGTCTCCTATGTTCAGATATTCTGTTTTAGTAGTGTTTAGGTTTAGACCCCATTTATCGTACTCCTCTTTCAAATTTTTAAACATGTTATCTGTGTCGTCCTAGTCACACGCTATAATTACCTGATCGTCGGCAAATAGGAGAGTCGTTAAGCACTGATCATCAATTTGAATTCCGATTCTTGATGTTTTCCTTCTCCAGTTACTGATGGCTTCTTGGATATATATTTTTAAACAGGGTAGGTGACAAGCTGCAGCCTTGTTTAACCCCTTTTGTGGTAGGAAACAATTCGTTATCGAATACTGTTACCTATAATTAAGCAACAAGAAAATTCACATACGAGGTAAGTTTTCTTTAAGGGGAGTGGTACGGGAAGGAGTACGGCTTACCTGAATTGGGTTTACCTAATCGCGTAGTTATGAATATTGGTGGCATTATAACCGCATCGTCTGTGCTGTTTTGTGCGATGCTGCAGTTGTTTGTTTAATTTGCTGCAATCGGCATACACCCCGAAGTCCCAGTATGGTATTGTCTTCAAGTGCTACCACCTTATAACACGAAAAACATTACTTTTCTTGAATCCCAAAGACACATTAACATTATCATTAACAAACGTTTATATATTAACATTCCTATTATGATCATCATCATCACCATCGCTAAGCGAATGCCTCCCAAGCGCAGGTAAAACTCTGCGTTTTCAAATAGTTTCTTATGTCTGCTACCGTTCATTCTTACTGACCATCTGCGTCTTTTCACCTTACCAAATCTCCTGGTTACCTCCATTTTACTTTTTAAATCTGCATATGTGTGTGTGATTTATTCTGGTTTCGTTGCGAATATATTTGTTTTTGTTTTCTCTCTGTGATTCCATGCTTTTCTGAATGGTCCGCAGTATGCGATTCTTAGTATAACGCGATTTTATATAAAATGTTAGTCCCTTCTGTACACGAAAGCGAATAATTAATCATTATCTGAGTGGAGAATGACGATTATTTAATATTTTTTCTTGAAACGGGGTCACAACAAGCGGAATATCATTAACACATGGCTTTAATTTTAGTCAAGATTGCGGATCTCATACAAGTATATTTTCTGCCTTCGTGAGGGTTTTATTTTTCATTCGCCTGTTCTCAGACTTTTCTGTAAACTGTTAGATGGATTCCTTCCTCAGTTTCGTCTACAAATGTCTGTTCTTGACTTCGGTGGTCCACTGTTTTCCCACAATCACCCGTAAATCAACCAACAGTATCATTGGCGACGAAATATTTTATTTTCCGGTACGCAGTGTTATCCGTTGGCCCGCCCTTACCACTATCCATTGTGCTACAATCGACCTGATTCTATATCTTCTTCTCTGCGTCTGTCGCTTTTGTACTTTCTCGTATCCAGATGTCTCTCAACGCGATCTCTAGCACGTCCCTCTCGTTGTGTGCCATTAACACGTCTTCTACGCTGTTTTTGAGTATTGTTTCCGTACAAGTTATTAATAACTATAAAATACTGTTTTTATTTAGACGTAATAATAACGTCTTAGCTTTGCGAATGCTCGCCAGTTTTAAAAACGCGTGCTACAGGCGACGGTTGAAGTTGGGCAGTGCGGAAAAGATGACAATCTAAGGCCCGATGCACACATCAGGTTTTCTAACGTGCGGTGTCGCTGCGTGCACGTTGCCGCAACGCAAAACGCAGGCTCGATGCACACATGCGTGACCCTCAGTCACCTAGCCGCAGTCGGCAGGCAGATTTTGCCATATACAGCCATCGATTTATATCATAAAAAACGTGTTATGTTCTCTTATTTAGTGGACAGATGTTTTGTTTGGAATCGGAGACGGTTTTGAGTCCATCCATTTTCTTGTGTGCTTAGTTTTCCGGGCGTATTTCGGGAGGAAGACGAACTGGGACCGGACCCCCCCCCCCAGAGGATCGAATAGTAGACTTAATTTTTTGATTGAATCTCTTAATTTTTAGGCTGTTTTATTTGTTTTAATTAGTAGTATATCTTCTTAAAATATACAGACAGGTTTATACACAGCATTAGCGTATACGTTTGAATATGAAATACAGGAAAATCAATTCAGGCAATAAGTTCTCCGTAAACAATGTTTCAGTAACGGGTATTTTATTGCATTATTACTGTTTACTTCATGGGACTGATTTCAGCCGCTTTAAAGATAGTAAAGTTTTAACTTGTTTTGTCTTTGGTATGAAGCCGATCCGACCCCGGCCCACCACCCAGGCCAAATTCTACATACGCCCCTCTTTGTTGTCCATAATAAAAAAAGCGTGTTTTCGCCCTTATCACTTTTAATATTACAGAACGGGCTGTAAGTCAGTTGACAGTAGTAGCAGTTATTCAACTCCACAGCTTGTCAACAAGCTATGTTAAATTATGTAAGAGGCATTTAAGAGCGCTTCTGAAGACACTAGCTTTACTTGTGCTAGGTTTATGAATAGTTTGCAATGAATACAGAAGTTGTCAACGGAAGACTATTTTTTTTTTTTTTTTTTACTTGATAAACGACGGCTGAATAGCCATGTAATTAATTTATTTTGAAAAGTTTTGAATCTTATTTAATCTTGAGACACACACATGGTTTTTGTCGACTACACGAAGGCCTTTGATAATGTGAGACGAAATAAGCTGTGGAATATCATGGACAGAAGAGGCATACTAAAGCACCTAACAGATGTCATAGGGAGCATTTACAAGAACACAGAGATAATTGTAAAAACTGAATCTGGTGAGGTTCTTAATGAAGTGATAAACAAAGGCGTCAGACAAGGCTTTAGCATTTCACCCACACTTTTTAATTTATATCTGGACGATGCTGTTACAGAGTGGAGGCAGAGACTAGAAATACTGAACTTCAGTGACAGTTTCAGTGAACGTTATTTCGCCCAAACTATGATGACGATCAGGTCATAATAGCGGACAATGAAAATAGCCTGCAGAGAGCCCTCTATGAATTGTAGCAGATAATCAGGCTGTATGGTCTGGAAATTTGTGTTACCAAGACTAAGTCGACTAAGTCCATGGCTTTTAAACGTTGCTTTCCTGTAAAGTGTAAACTGGTACTGAATGTCACTAATTGAGCAAATACATTTATTCAGGTTCCTTGGATGTGACTTATCTTTTGTTGGTGAGATAGATGTGGACAAAAAATAGAAAAGTTTAATCACATGGACGGAACAATAAGAAGAACACTGAATAGAAAGGTCAGAAGAGATACTCTTTTGGAATTTTATAAAGTTATGGCAGTGCCATGCGGCCTTTATGGCAGTGAGATTTGGACACTGAAAGCAGAGCCCCAAAGCCGGATACAGGCTAGTGAAATGAGATTTTTACGATCAGTACTAGGAGTATCACCACGGAAGGACCGGGTAAGAAATAAACATCCTTGGGATGTACAACCTAAACGAAAGAATAAAGCAATATAGACAGGATTGGACAGACCATGTTGAAAGTATGCATAAGAACAGGATACCAAAACAAACTGTGGCTTATAGTCCGAAAGGACGGTAGAATATTGGAAGCCCAAAGAAGAGACGGTCGGACCAAGGAATGCACAACGGATCGTAAGGTCCACAGCCTGAAGAAGAAGAAGTTTTGCAAACAATTTACAGTTTATATCTCGACAAGCGTCGAGAACCTCGGATCCGGACTGTACGAAGGAACATAATGAATCCGAATTCAAACAATTGTTATCCTACAACGTAGTAAATTCTCTATGTGCTTCTGTGCTGTGAATTTGTAATCTGTGTATTAAAACGAGGTGGATGCTTTGAATACATTAATGCACCACAGTAAACTGTATATTACCATATTTTATACAACTCTACGCTACCGGCAATTAAGTACGTAAAAACAATATGAAAAATAATTGTTAATCATATGCATTTTTATCAAGTGATTTATCACCATTTCGTAGTTTTATACTTTTCATTAGAGACATAAAAACCAATTTCACGCAAACGTGTGCGCCCGCACTTACGCTCACAAACGGATTAGAATGAGATGAAGACGTAGGCTTACGATCAGTATCTACAGCAACATCTGTTGTGTAATGATAAATATTTCAAGACCGCTGAGGCTCTGAATTAGTTTCTCACAGTCTTGTTTGACGTGGCCCACATGGCTCGTCAATAATAAATCGCCAGTACGACTGAGCTCAATCCTCCTGATTGCTACACTCGGCTGCCGTTTGCACGGCGATCCATACCTGAAACACAAGACAAGTCGTTATTAAGTTACCCGTCTCTATACTAAGTTTTACTGGTCACAATAAAATTAATAGTTCTATCAATATAGTAAAAAACGTTGTGTTATACTTCAATGATAAATATTCATTTGTTCTAAGGCTTTCACGGCAGGTATCAGTGTTTACCGGGCTGTTTGGCAGTGGTCTACGGTTTACAGACAAACCAAACGTTCGACAGCACCACTGGCTGCCATCATCAGCGGAATTCAAAGAATCCGAGACCACCTGAACCCGGGTTGTTAACGTCAGGCCCACAGTACTGTGGTAAAGGCTGAACCTTCTTAGGGGCCACTGTAAACTTCTCCCCCCTCGCCAGGACTGCAGTTTCGGTGGTGGTAAGCTGGCGGTCCGACAAATTCACCACTGTCCTGTCCGTCTCTAACCTGCGTCGCTGACGTCCCTCGTTGTTCTCCTCGGGGCTGTCTTGCCAGTACTTAGACTCATGACGCGATCGAACACTCTCGCGAACAGACTCGGAAGCGCTGGAACTTAGACTGTCCACCAGATTCCAGTGGCCACGTGACAACACAGTGCTTAATTCCAGATGTAGACGAAACAATTTTATATTGTTGTCGGGCAGATCTTCTTTCCTGGTCTGGTGGATACGTTCGCGTAACACTGTTTGCTCTGCACGTCGATAAATGCGACTGGCTTGCGGTGTAAAGATGTTGTTTTTTAATTTTAGAAACCGGGGGATAACACCAGTATGCCGGCATCTCGATAGAAAAGCCAGTGAACAGAGCAGGTGTGACTTCTTCTTTCTTAGCCCGTCGAAACGTCTAATGTTTTTCAAAACTTCCTCCCCGTAGAGGCGTCGTAATATAGTTCTAGGGCTTTCACGGCCGGTCTCAGTGTTTACCGGGCTGTATGGCCGCCGTCTACGGTTTACAGACAAACCAAACGTTCGACAGCACCACTGGTTGCCATCATCAGTGGAATTCAAAGAATTCGAGACCACCTGAACGCGGGTTGTTAACGTCAGGCCCACAGTACTGTGGTAAAGGCTCTACAAAGGCTTCTTTGATGTAATGGTGATTGTAACCACGGGAGAAATTCTTCTTTGATGTAATTTTGAGTACTGTTTTAGTACTATCATTATTTTAGCACAATATTTTTATAACTAAGGTTTGGAGTTTTGACGATATCTATTTGTTATTGATAGATTTATCTTTGTATTAATTTATTGTTCGCCTGAAGACGATCTCTGATTCTATAAGTTCGAAACGTCGTGTTTATTAATTTTAACTTACGATGGCTAACGTCCGAAATCGTATAATTTGTAAGAAGAAAATTCTCAGGGCGCAGGCATAAAAGCAGAAAGAGGAGCCGACCTAGGATAAGATGGTTGGATGATGTGCTAGAAGTTCTCAGAAGAATGGATGGGAACGGGGGCTTACACTGAGATGGCAATGGACAGGAAACTTTGGAGAAGATTGGTGTTGGAAGCCAGCGCTCGCGTTGGGCTGTAATGCTGAAGAAGACGAAGGTAAATAATGTAAATAAAGTTGTGACATTTCTTGAGCTCAGAGTCCGCTAAACGTATATACACATCTGTTTGATATAGAAATAGTGGGCACTCTCGCTCAGTATACCTTACATTATACTGAATGCATTATGTAACGTAAAACATTATTTTAATTAATATTAAATTTTAAATATTACTTTTCCTTACGATGGTAGGCAATATCAGATCGATTGTAACTGGCTGCTTACCGTTTCCCTTATATATGAATGAAAACGCTAATCTTGCCACTCCTCACGTAACATACGTAACAAACAGTGTCATTATGATGTAAGTAAAATTTTTAAATGTAATAATATACAAAATGTATTATGTACTTACTGATGGCAACATACGTTCAGTACAAATAAAAAGCAATGGGGTTTTGCAAAACAATCATTAGACAGGAAAACTAGTTAACAAATAACCACGTCAACATAGAGGTAAGACAATTCATTCATACGACAGAAGTCAGAATTATACGTTGGAAAGTGAGAGGAGGACAAATATGGATACGGCGCAAAGTGAATGAGAAGAACTAGTTGGACTGAAAAGAAATTACATTTAGAGGTATAAGGGGAATAAAGGAGAGATGGAAGTTATTACAAGAAACGGAATTTAGGTAAATTAAATTCATGTGATAGGCTATGTTCAGTGGCGTATCTAGAATTTGGCCTGGGGGGGGGAGTCCGGTCGAGTCGACGACTTCACACTAAAGAAAAAACAAGTTAAGACCAATCAAAATTACTATGTTTAAAGTGGTTGAAAAACGTGTGATATCGTCCTGAAATCAATCCCATTAAAGTAAACGGTAATAATAGTCTACGATAAAAATACGCGTTATTGAAACATTGATTAGAAGATACTTATCGACTGAATTGATTTTCCTATATTTCATATTTCAAAGGTATACGCAAACGCTGTGTAATAAACCTGTTTGTATATTTAAAAAGTGTTACTACTATATTAGCGTAATCAGATGTAAAAATAATAAAATAACCGAAAAATTAAGAGACTAACAAAATTCGAAACTTTTTTCGACCCTCTTGAGGGGGGTCCAGCTCCGCCCGTTCTCCCCGTAAATACGCCCCCTGGACGTATTACAAAAAGTGAAGACGATTTAATAACGAAACGATTTAATTTTGAAACGTATTACAACGAACGATTTAATAAAAGAAAGGACGAGGCATTTTGAAGAGAACGAGATATGAACTGGATATGAGGATTAAGTCAAAACGAAACGAAGAACGGAAGTCAGGAGCAGCGCAAAGGAAAGGCCTTTGCATCGTAGCTCTGACGATATTTAAAAATTATAGAAATCAGAACTGTATGATTTCTAAAAATATGGAAATTATTTAATTTTGTTCTAACAAGCGATAAAAGTACTTTCCTTATAATCAACACGGGGTAAACAATAATTGTTCGCCATAAGCCGATTAATTAGTAAATTATATTCAAGATTGTAAACAAAATAGAGTTTACTTCCAGAATAATTTTCAAAGTCGTAGAAGAATATTAGATTAATGTGTTAAAACTGCGAAATTTCATTTTATATGATAAGGAGTCATTGTAAGGAAATATATTTTAACTTTAAAGAATATAAAAATCCGGCTTGCATTGTGCCATTCTGATTGTACAGCAATTCAGAGCATAGTAGCATTTAAAACATTACACGGTCGAGTTAACTATTCTTATTTTTAAGTTTGCTCTAAACTTGTACTGGATACAGAAATAGTCAGTAGTAAGGAGAATTAATTATACTTCAAGTCCATATTTCTTACTCAACACGAATATGCTACAAAACGAGTGAACAAATTCATCAAAATTTTATTTGTAAACAATTACTGGTTATGTCCCTCGAGGTGATAAAAACCAAGCGACTGTTACAACGATTGTAGGTGTATCCAAACCAAACAATACTGGGCTGGAAGCCAAACTGGTTGGTTGCCTGCGAGACCCTAGCAGAGTAGCTTCCGCTCTGTTCTTGAAGCCTTTGCCACTATCCAGTTTTCTACATGACTTCACGGCCGTTAACAAAGATAGAAAATCGGTATGCAGAACCATACATGACTTCCACGTTCTAAGATACGAGTATATATTTAAAATCATTTACTTGAATTCAGTTCGATAATTTCTAAAAAAAATTATCCCCGACCCTCAAACTATTTTCACTATTTATAAATATTTTTGTTATTATGGGGTAGTCGTTTAATATAATGCAACTTTTGAGTCACTTTAACTATAAATATTAGGTACTTTATTCTTATAAAGAAACTGAACTACGCAGGTAATCACGCATTAATTACATATTTCTATAATTATGTGGCCCGCTGGGCCGTGGATGCAGTTCTTCACTCATAGATGATTCAAATTAAAATAAACAAATTATAATTTTATACAAAATTATTTGAATTTTAACTATTACCATTATTTGGAAAATAGTAAAAGCATTTTACTTCTATGTTCAGGTGTTGATTTAATGAGTTTGAAGAAATAAAATAAAATATTGGTGTGGAGAACCATACATGACTTCCATGTTCTAAGATTTATATTTAAAATCATTTTCGAAATGAAATATTTCCATAGAAACTACTTCTTTCTACTTACTGCTTCAGCCTTAACCACAGTACTGTGGTCACTAACGTATACCACCTCACGTTATCGCACTCAATTTTCACTGATGATGGAAGTCGATGGCACTGCCGAAACGTCTGGTTTTGCAGAAAACATTGGTCTACGGCCAAACAGGCCAGGAAGGAATTTTAACAACAAACTACTTCTTTGTTGCCGATAACATAGTAGGCCTACATATAAAAAAAAAATTATCCCCTCCCCCTTCAACTATAATTTTCGTTTATAGAAAATTACCCCCACCCCAATCAACTAGCCTCTTCATTTATATATATTTCATCTACGTTTCTACAGTGGATTATAAAGATCTTCTTATCAGGATACTTTATTTATCAAAATTAAGTACTTTACTCTTGTTACAACAAAAAATGTTTCAGGTAAACTACCCTTTCCCCGTAACCGATCTTCACCAAAATCAATAGGCCTTGAGTCCTCTACAACTCAGGCACATATGTAAAAAAATAGTTGATTATGTTTGAATTTACGGCAGTTATCGTTCGTCATGAAAAAATTTCTCTTGTTACAACATAAAATGTTGCTGGTAAACTACCCCTTTCCCTTAACTGATCTTCACCAAAATCAACAGGCCTTGAGCTCTCTACAATTTAAGGATGTATGCAAAACATTATTTGATTATGGTTGAATTTACGGCAGTTATCGTTCGTCATAGAAAAAATTACCCTTGTTATCACATAAAATGTTGCAAGTAAACTACCCCTTTCCCTTAACCGATCTTCACCAAAATCAACAAACCTTCAGTCCTATATAATTCACGAATGTATGCAAAACAATATTTGATTCTCTCTGAATGTGCGGCAGTTATCGTTCGTCATAGAAAACATTACCCTTGTTAAAACATAAAATGTTGCTGGTAAACTACCCCTTTGTCTTCACCGATCTTTACCAAAATCAACAAACATTGAGTTCTCTATAAGTGAAGAAGGTATGCACAAAAGTATTTTATTCTGTTTGAATTTACGGCAGTCATCGTTCGTCATAGAAAAAATTACCCTTGTAAAAACATAAAATGTTGCAGGTAAACTACCCCTTACCCTTAACCGATTTTCACCAAAACAATAAGTCTTGAGTACTCTATAACTCAGGACTGTATGCAAAAAAGTATTTGATTCTGTTTGAATTTACGGCAGTTATCGTTCGTCATACAAATATTACCCTTGTTAAAACGTAAAGTGTTGCGGGTAAACTACACCTTTCCCTTAACCTATCTTCACCAAAATCAACGAACCTTGAGTATTTAAGAATTCAGGAACGTATGCAAAATATTATTTGATTCTCTTTGAAAATGCGGCAGGTATCATTCGTCATAAGAAAAATTACCCTTGATAAAATATAAAATGTTTCAGGTAAACTACCCCTTTCTCTTCACCGATCTTCACCAAAATCAAAATACCTTGAGTTCTCTGTTATTCAGGGAGGTATAAAAAAAGTATTTGATTCTGTTTTAATTTACGGCAGTTATTGTTCATCATAGAAAAAATTACCCTTGTTATAACATAAAACGTTGCAGGTAAACTACCCCTTACCCTTAACCGATTTTCACCAAAAACAATAAGTCTTTAGTACCCTTTAACTCAGGACTTTATGCAAAAAATTGTTTGATTGTGTTTGAATTTGCGGATGTTATCGTTTGCCATAAAAAAATCTACAAGACAGACAGACAGATAGACAGACTGACACACACACAGACACTTTTCGAAAAATGACTTTTTTTCATGTTTTGACGGTAGTACAATCAGAATCTGCAATTATCTCGAACACGATTTTTTTGCCATCACCGTACTTCCATTTCCTTATGGAACATGGAAGTAAAATTAATACGAACTTCGTCCTTGTCGTAGTGAAACATCAGTGTTTGTTTCCATCCTATCCTACACGTTCTGTTTTAATAATTTGCTCACAAAGTCGTTTACTGTATTAAGCCGTACATTGTTTTTTGAATATACCAATATTTTCACACTACATCTTCAGGAAACCTGCCCGGCTTACACCAGCTTCCTCAGGTCAACCGTAATCATAATACTGAACTCCTTTTCTCTTATTTACATTTCCATATACTTTTCAATGTTGTAGGTTCTGCAAACCGCCTTTCCTTCACACTAAATTAACTAGAATCTTCTAGAACAGTGGATCCAAACCTTTCCGGACCCGCGTACCACTTTGGTTTTCCGCATTTATTTCGAGTACACCGGAGCTTAAAGAAAGGTTATTGGGGTTTTCTCAATAAAAAACTTGATACAACATGAATAGTATATCTTCTTATTCTTAGTTATGTATAATTATTTAAATCTAATACATAGAATTTACAAAACGGGAACGGATTTAAAAAAATTAATTTCCTGTTGGTTCTATGCTAAAATAAAGTATAAAGTTTTTCAAAAGACAGTTGATTACTTTCATTACAGATTTTCTTGTTAGTACACAAAAATAACAACATATTAAAAAGAAAATTATTAACGTGAAACTTGTTGCTGCTTATTTTGTATCAAATAGTTAATGTAAAGGTTCTATTGATGTTATTTTTAAGCTTAAATCACACTCAATAGACATCCTGTTAGATTCTAATGAAATATTACCGCAAAGTGTTTAGGTTGTGTTTTTATAAGGGTAATGATTTTAAATCATGTCCGATGAAAATGTATTGTTGTTTTGAGTATACATTTTTATTTCTTTATTTTTTTAAGTAAATACTTTTTCATTTGCTAGATCTTCTTGTGTACCACCTTGGATCCCTCCGCGTACCACTACTGATACGCGTACCACCGGTTGGGAACCACTGTTCTAGAATCTTATGAAGATTTTCTCTTCGTTTTTTAATTTTCCGATACTAGCGTTAAACGGATTATTGCAGAGGGATATATATATATATATATATATATATATATATACACAAATTATTTTAGCCGTATGGAACACACATACGGAAACACATGCACACATAATGCCCAGGCATCTTTCATTTCCCCATTTGAAACGGGAAAATTTCCCCGCTTTTTCACACAAATGAATACCAAACAACGCGATCCTCGCGAGTAATCGTAAGCGTTTCGGGATACCAAGTTGCGTAGAGTTTTTAGGGATACGTAGCGCCAAAAAACGTCCTGCCGGAAACGGCTAGTGATATCGGTCGTGTTCTTCCCATCGACCAAACACGCGTCGAATCGGCATATTACATAAATCTCGTAGTAACACATTTATATCTACGCTTGCAGTATGCTTTTGTAGACCAACGTGTACGACGCTTGGCTGCTAATCAAGGAGTACAATGAATACAGCTTCACGAGAACGTACGGTATAGGCCTACCTCAGGCAGTTGGCCACATCGCTCAGCTTGACATACCACTTTCCTCTCCTGCTGACACAAAAGCCTCTATTGCATTAAATATTACTTTTTTGCGTCTGTTTTTTATGCTGCAATAAATCTTGTAAGACACTTTAGCCGTTAATAATACACAAATTGTTTCTGTACTACTAGAGTAATTACTCGAGTATGTGAGTAATGCAGTCCATATACACACCGATACGAACACACACATAAAATATCGTGGGATTATTGGTAAAAGTCCGCTCATGTGAATCTACGGAAAACTAAAACTAAAGTTTTTCAAGTGCAACGATGAATCATAAAACTGATTTTCAAGTTTAATTTTTATTATTAATAGTTTTTTTATTGTTTACAAAGCTTTAAAAAAATAAAAGAAAAAAGAAATTCATAAATAAAGTCATTTCGAAACTTCTTGAAACATCATTAAAAAATGGACTTGGGTAGTTGTGTATCACTAACCCCTCGATATATCATATCATGTTATATGTATGATTAATAACACATAATATTTTATACTTTCCACGAGAACATATTTTTATATAATTTTGTTTACATTGTTTTAACAGTATTTACCACTGTCACGTTCAGAAATATAGACCTACAAAGAAAGAATGAATGAAATTTGAAATCAATTGTTATTAACAGCTATTTTGTACGTATCCTTATATAAAATATATGTCATATAAATAAATAGACAATTATAAGTATTCGCTATTTCATTAAGTCGGTAATTTTGAAAATACTATCGTTTCTGGTGTTAATCTGAATTTTCTCATGTATTAATTTATTATTTATTTTACGTTTAAATATTTCCAAATTTTCCCAAAGGTTCATTTTTTTTAACCTTCGGATACAATGTTACTGTATCACAAGTATCTATCGGTTAATGATTTTATCACTGATTCTATTTACCGTCATGTGAAGCTAGTTTAAAAACAACAACAGTATTCCGTTTGTGTTTGTAATTCTGTAAAAATTACTTAACCGAAGTCTTAGATAAAAAGGAAATGGCGTTCCAGTAATAGAAGTTTTAACGGGCGGTCGATATCTATATAATCATTTATGTGTGCGCGCGGTAAGAGAAAGGTAGCAGGATTTACATAAACGATTCTGTGTAAGACAATATCACAATTTATTGGTAGGAAACACGCCGTTTCCTTGAATCCGTGTGGTCAGATGTTACGCTCTCGTACGTTTGATAAAACATGAATAAAATCATCAATTTTACATTGCAGGAAAAGATAGCTCATCAAATATTCAAAAGCACGATACTTGAATACAGTCTAGCGAAAAGGAAATCTTAACTCTCAGTAACAATAATACAACTGCGAATTACAGTGTGTTCGTTCATTAAATTTCACCACGAGTTCAAAATGCTTGACCTAACACGTGACTTGAAGTTCCAAAGCTATCTAAGAAAATTCGATGCGCTTAAACCGTACGAGTTGCTGAAGTAATTAATACAAAAACATATTGTCTGTGTCCTTTATTAGGCCTAATCGAGACCGACAACCCTGGGCGACTGTTTAATTTAAGTTCACCTTAAGCTTGACTGTAGTAATTTTTAACAATTTGCTGAAATCATTTAGGTGTGACAAAAACAGAGAAAAATCTATTTTTCACAGGAGATTTGGTTACTGACAGTAATTATATATTACGAGAATTGATTAATTTGAGGGCGCAGCATTTCAGGGCAGGTATTCTATAAGAACTAAGATAGTCGTGAATAATCACATTTTGGATCAGGTTAGTCATTTTAATTACTTGGCTTGTAATATCACATATGGAACTGATATTGATTGGGATAGTAAGCAGAACAAAATTTAGATGCATCTGTGGAACTATTCATAGGTACCTGAAAAATAAAACACGGAAGGATACCCGAATGAAATTTTCTGTGGCTGTCCCCACATTCCTGTATGCTGGTGAGACATGGACTCTTGGTAATAGGGACGTGCAGAGGATTCAGGCAGCCGAAATGAAATTTCTAAGAGGGGCGCAAGGTTGTTCTCTCTTGGTGGGAGAAGGAACGAGGATATTAGACGCGATTTAAACATTGTATCTTTGCACCAGAAGATTGAAGACCACAGAAGGAGATGGTGTGAACACTTGAATCGCATGCCTGATATCCTGTGGCTGACCTGTGGCTGCCTTGGTTTATCACCCTACTGGGAAGAGAGATGTCGGTAGACCGAGGAGGAGATGGGTTCCGGAACAGGTCTAAGGCCTAGTCCTTAGAGTGGTGATGATGATAATGATAACTGATTAATAATCGTATAGATTATTAATTAAATTCATCAAACACGTTTAGAAACTAGGTGAAGTTTTATAAGGCTAGAGGGGCGAAGGTAGGATATCTTTATGGAAGGCGTTTTGAGGAGTTTAGATTCTTGCGAACAAAATGACAAGAATATAAAACCAGAACTCGTTATTTGCTATTAATTTTGTTGTAATGAAGAAGGTAAGTGTGAAAATATATGAGTTACATTAACAGATATCTACAATTTCTCAAAATCATGAAACAATATAGACGGCACCTTACATTATCAATACAAAGAAAATAAACCATACCAGAAAACCGGCACGAATTTTCTCCTCTCTTCTGCAAACGTTGACAGAATTAAACGTTTTGTACGAATTGTTTAAATGTCGCCTGAGTGAGCAGACGTTTTTAAGAATTTTTCGGCGAATGGAATTATATCAGTCAAATCGTTTTCTCAGTGACAGAAATGTACAAAAGATTTTCATTCAATGGGGATTAGAGGTTCCCAAAATTAAATACATAGTTGGCCGCACAGTTTGTTTTCTTATATTGAACCCCCCAAAAACTCTCGTTGCACCACTGTAAGGTGTGCCAGATCGATTATTATTTTATTATTTGCCGCACTTTAAGCAGAAGGGATGCTACTCTTCGGACTTTTCGACTCCCTCACACAGTGATAAGAGTTCCAACAGCCGCCATTCTTGTAAATGACGAGCTACATTTTTTCGCTTAAATTCTTTATTCTTGGATTTTGTTGCCCATGACGTGTCCGTTGATTGACTAAATATAAGTATATCACTACCGACTCGGAACACAAAGTTTGTTGTTGGGCAAATGTAAAAGTTTTACGTTATAGCCTGAACCAGTTTTCGCTTATTATAAGCTTCGTCAGAGGCTGCCACTGGGAGCGCTGTCCGTCTTGTTCTTAGCGATGACGCCGACTTTTGAAAGATCGATGTTGTGTGTGTGTGGGGTGTGATATGTTCGAATAATATGTGTGATTTGAATTGTGTCTGTTCCTTTAGGATGTCGTTTTTATGTGCTTTTTGTGTGTTTGTATATTTCCAGTTGTTCAAGAGTGTCTAGTTTTCGGCCTTTTGTGTGTACGTGTAGAATATCCACGTACACACAAAACTAAGAACAAGACGGACGACAAGAACAATACGTCGCCAAGAACACGACGGACAGCGCTCCCAGTGGCAGCCTCTGACGAAGCTTATAATAAGTGAAAACTGGTTCAGGCTATAAGGTAAAACTTTTAGATTTTACCAACAAAATACTTTGTGTTCCGAGTCGGTAGTGATATACTTATACTTAGTTAAATTCTTTAGTCCGTGAATGAAATTTTTCCAGCACACTGCATGCTTATAAATCAATAAATGAACTATACCGATATGTCATTCACAAGATAAGTATAAAAAGGAAAACTAAATACTGCAAGGTAATTATGGTTATTATGTATGAAATAAATCGATTCATACAGTAATACAAAAATCAAACTCGACATTGTTTTCAAGTCTATTAACGTATATAACAAATATGTACAAGTGAATACCACGGCAATCCCTCAAGCGAGACCTCGAGCTCGTGGCGTGGAACGCCAACGGCCTCGCTTCCCGGCATTCTGAGCTCTTAGAGTTCGTTGCCCGTCACAAGCCCGACGTGCTTCTACTTGGCGAGACGCACCTGACCCCGCATCGACGTTTCCGACTACCAAACTACGTGTGCCACCGGGACGACCGGTTGGGGCGCACAGGAGGGGGCACAGCCATCGCGGTGAAGGCGAGTCTCTGCCTCAGCGGCGGAACCTCGAGTGCACCGCGGTCGAGCTCCATGGTGCTCTCGGCGGTCTACTCGTGGTTTCCGCTTACAAGCCTCCACAAACGGAGCTCCTGTCGAACGATCTGGAGGCCGTCTTTGGAGCACACAGGGGGTTAGTCCTGGCGGGCGACCTGAACTGTAAGCACCCTGATTGGGGGAGCCGCTTGGCGAATCCAAACGGGACCCGTTTACGCAGGTATGCTGATGCGGCTCGGGTCACAGTCATGGGTCCTACCGGGCCTACATACTATCCCTCGAGGGCTAACTCCCGCCCTGACGTACTGGACATTGCCGCGGTCAGGGGCGTTTATTGCCCGGTCCACGTCTCCGTCATTTCGGAACTGTCCTCGGACCATTGCCCTATCAGTGTGCATATAGCTACCCAGCACGCCACCGTCCGCGACGAGCGGCGGGTAATCGAGTGGGACCGCTTTGGCCCGGCGTTCAGTCGCCGCCTACCAGAGCATATCCCGCTCAACACTACACACCATGTAGACGAGGCAGTTGCCTTATTCGACACAGCCGTAGTCTCGGCGGTAGACGTGTCCTCCCGGATGAAGCCGGGGCTCACGCCCGACTATCAGCGGATCCCCGAAGAGGTGTCTCAGCTCGCTTGCGAGAGGAATCGCCTCCGGAGACGCTGGCAGAGGACTCGTGACCCGGCTGACAAGGCTGCGTTCAACAGGGCGTCCGGCAAGTTGCGTCGCGACATGCTGGCGTTCCGTAGACGCAACTGGGAGCTAGCTGTTACACAGATGGATGGCCCTGCCGAGGACCGTAATGTCTGGCGGATTCCCAGTGCCCTAACGGGAAAGCGCAAACGCGCGCCTCTCCCGGCACTGGCCGGACCCGGCGGTCAACCCCTTGGCCGCCCCCTCGAAAAGGCAGAGTTCTTGGCTGACAGTTTAGAGCGTCAGTTCGCTCCCAACCCATCCAAGAACCCGGCCTTCACTGAGCAAATCTGCCGCGAGGTAGAGCGCTTTCTATCGGCCGATATCACAGTCCAGCCGGAGCCCATCTCCCCGGAGGAGGTCTCTGAGAGGATTGTTCAGCTCAAGCCCCGGAAGGCGCCTGGCCCGGACGGAGTCATGAATTCCGCCCTCCATCGCCTTCCGGAGCGAGGAACCCAGTTCCTCACTGACCTGTTCAATTCATGCTTCAGACTGGCCTATTTTCCGGTGAAATGGAAAACGGCTACCTTCATTGTGATACCTAAGCCGGGAAAGAATTCTTCTCGCGTGGAAAACCTCAGGCCCATCAGCCTCTTGTCCGCGACGTCCAAGGTTTTTGAGCGTCTGATCCAGCGTAGGATCCGCGACCATCTAGAAAGACTAGACGTGCTGATCCCCGAACAGTTCGGCTTTCGTGAGCTGCACTCCTCGACTCATCAGCTGATGAGACTCGTGGAATGCATAACCGAGGCTGGCTGCCAGGGCAAACAGACGACTGCGATCTTCCTAGACGTAGAGAAAGCCTTTGACCGCGTGTGGCACGAGGGTGTCCTGTACAAAGTCACGGAAGTCCTTCTCCCAGACTGCTACGTTCACTTGATCGGCAGCTTTCTGCGAGACCGTAGCTTCTGAGTGAGAGTAGACCACGCTCTCTCTTCGGAGAGGCGTATTACCGCTGGCGTCCCTCAGGGAAGTGTCCTTGGGCCTCTCCTGTTCTCGTTGTTTGTCAACGACACGCCCCGAGTTCCTGGAGTGAAATTGTCGCTGTTCGCGGACGACACTGCGGCTTTTGCCTCAGAGCCGAACGCGAGTTATGCGGCAGTTAAGCTCCAGCGCCAACTCGACGCGTATGTCGGGTGGACCGATGACTGGAGAGTTGCCGTTAACGCTTCCAAGAGCGCCGCGGTAATATTCTCGCGAAAACGTAAGCGGCCTCGGCCGCTTAAAGTAGGCCCCGTCGAGGTGCCCTGGACCAATAGCGTCAAGTACCTCGGGCTCCACGTGGATTCCCGACTCACCTGGCGAACCCATGTACAGTACATCCGACAACGCGCTTCGGCGCAACTCAGTAGACTCTGGCCCGTGCTTTCTAATCCGGCAATGACCCCCCGGCTAGGTAAGCTCATAGTCAACACGTACGTGTTGCCCGTGATTACCTACGCCTGTCCTGTTTGGGGATACCTGGCTCGTGGTCATAGAATTACGCTCCAGCGCGTACTCGAAGCTCGCGTGCAAAGTCCCCCGGAGGTGCTCTTCTTGTCTTTTGAGGAGAGGACTCGGTGTCCGCTCTCTTGATGACACCGTGAGACGCCTGGCGCGACGATTCTATGTTCGTTCCGACAGAGTGACCCACAATTCCCTCATTGCCGGACTTGGTAAATACACCCCGTGACCAGGTGAGTCCTGGAAGCGACCTCGTTTGCTAGTCCCGGTGGTATAATCCACCAATCGCAGGTCGTTTCAGACCCCTCCATAATTAGGTAAAAACATATATAATGAACTCAAATAGACCCAGTGGCAGGAGTCCTTTCTGAGACTCGGGACACTGCACTACTCGCGAGCCGCGCTTCGCGCGGGCCGCGCAACCCCCAGTTGTGTACAACTGGATAAGAGCAGTCAGTGGTCATCCATACGTCTGAACACATCTCCTTATCTCATGGCCTCATTAGTTGGGGAAACTGAAAGCTGCCTGGGCATAATTTGTGTATGCGCGTGTGTGTGTACGTGTGTTCCATACGGTTAAAATAATTTGTATAATCTATATTCCCTGCAATAATCCGTTTAAAACAAATATCGGAAAATTAAAAAGTAAAGGAAAATCTTCATAAGATTCTAGCAGATTCCAGTTAATTTAGTGTGAAGAAAAGGCGTTCATGTTGAAACCTACCGTGTTGAAAAGCAGGTGGAAATGTACATAAGAGAACACGAGTTCAGCATTATGATAATACTGTAAAGTTCTGTCAAGGCCATGCACATAAGTACCGTCTAGACCTTTCGAGTGCTTGTTAACGACGCGAATTGTGGAACATTATTCTGAAACATCTGCAGGATATATATATATATATATATATATATATATATATATAAAAGCAACAGCTGTCACTTAGAAGATAGTTACATTGAGCGATTTATTCGGTGCGGATCAAGTGGTTCTTGTGGAAAGCGATTATTGTGTTATAATTAGTGCGGAACACTTTACAGCTGACATTATTATTGCATGTGGACAAATTTAACTTGAATTACTGTATTCAAGTAATTCTTGTTGTATTTGTTGTATTCAAACTCATACGGTGTATGAGAGTTTCTTGTTGATTTCAAATTGTTATTTTTGACTCATTAAAACTGATAATTAGTGATTTCATTGGTGTCTGTATTTTGTTTTCCACTGTACCATACGACGATCAGTGAGACCGTCGTGACAATATTAAAAAGAATTTCAGTAAAATTATTGTCCTCCCCATTGGGCCGTGGTCCTCTTGTTATAAATTTATACGTTTGCTGCGGCAGTTATCTTCAGTGGATCTTCCGTTCTGCTCCTCCGGCGACTGACGACATTTTAGTTGAACTAAACGTCGTTTAGATAATAGAACCATACAATAACCGTCGTTTGATAAATTTAATAATTACAACCGTATATTTTTATTTTTTTAAATAGATTAAAATGATCATAAATTTAATACTAAAACGTATAAGGTTAAAAAAGCCCCCCAACTGAATTAAATTTCTACTACATAACACGAAATGTGTGATATCAGTACTCCTCCTTTTTTCACATATTGATTGTGCTGTGACCTAAGAAAGTATATACAAAATTGAGGGAGAGAATGGAGGGGTGTGTATTGAAAACTGTACCCGTATAGCAAATGTGGCTACACGTCACTAGAAATTATTTTCTAGTAATTACATTACTAACTCAGGAGTAAGACAGGGATGTCTTCTGTCCCCTATCTTGTTTATCATAGCACTGGACAGCATGTTGCGAAAGGCAACAAATAGAAGACGGGGGATTCAGTGGGGCTTAAATAGCCGTTTGAAGGAACTGGATTATCCGGATGACCTGTGGCTTCTTGCAGAAATCCTACGAGATATGGAAATTACATTGAACGATCTGAAAATAGAAGCCAAACAAGTAGGCTTAAAGATAAATAACAAAAAGACCAAGGAAATGCGTATTAACCATGGAAATAATTCTGATTTGATACTAGACGGAAGAGTTATAGAAAGGGTTGAGACACTTTGCTATCTGGGTTAGTCAGGATGGAGGTGCTCTTAGAAATGTGATAAGTCGTATAAATAAAGCAAAAGGAGCATTTGCACCGTTACGACCAGTATGGAGATAACCCCATATACGCAGGAAGACAAAACTCAGAATATTTGACTCAAATTTGAAATCGGTGTTACTGTATGGATGTGAGACCTGGAAAGTGACAAAGGACATCACCACAAGGTTACAGACTTTCATAAACCGTTGCCTGAGGTACATAATGAGAATTTTGGTGGCCCAAGGCCATCTCGAACAGAGATCTATGGGAGGCCACAAGTCAGAGTACCATCCAACTACAGATAAAGAGAAGAAAATGGAGGTGGATCGGTCACACCCTGAGAAGACCGCCAGAAAATATCGCTAGACAGGCACTGCGTTGGAATCCGCAAGGTAGACTGAGGAACACCTGGAAGAGGACTATGGAAAGAGAGCTGGCTGGTGCCAACAAGATATGGAGGGAGGCGAAGGCCCTGGCAATGGACAGAACAGGCTGGAGAAATTTCGTCGAGGCCCTATGTTCCACAAGGACTTAAATAGAAATAGAAATAGAAAATAGAATTACACTACTAGAAGTACATTAAACTGAACGTTATTTGGATATCACTTTTTGGATAGTTTTATTATCTTCTAATTGCTCTCTTTCTAATGTGTATAATAATAATAACAACTAATAATATTTATAATATTATTATAAATATTGGTAATAATAATATTATCTGACGACTAACGACATAGGAACTGAAGATGACTGCCGCGGCTGCAGCCGAAGCGTCCGGATGTTTACCTGAGGGATTCATGAAGTTATGGTGTTTCTCCTGTTTGACTTCCTTCCAAATTCTGGCTTCCAGTGTCCTTATCCTCTAACTACCCGTCAGCCTGATCTCCGGTTCAGTGTGATTATGTTCCTTTATTAAATATAGTCAACTCCCTGAGCTACAGAAATCACTCACTATTTTGAACGAAATACGTTTATTATTAGCCAAATTTCAATAGTAGACAATTTTTAAATACAAGAAGAAATTACGAAAACCCTTATTACTTTTTTCTCTTTTTAGTATCGGCCATTTAAGGACCACATGCCAATTTTAATTCTTTACTCTTTGTTCTTTTCTTTTTTCCAGTATTCTTTCATCTTCTCACTGTGTCTCGTCTTTCTGTCTTCAGTCCACTTAGAACCTACGTTTTTCTCTCTCCTATCCTGGACTCCTTCCATTTTTAACACTTTGCCCAAAAAACCCCTCTTTCAATTGTTTCTTCTGCGCGGATATTATTTTTTTCTAATTTTTTTTTTTACTTCTTTAATCCAACTTGATGTTGACTTCTTCTCCCACAGATATCTGAAGATTTGCTTTCTCAACCTATTGTCGTCCATTCTATATAAATGTCCAAAAAATAATAGTCTTCTTTTTCTCATTGTTTCTGTTATATTTTCTATACTTTGATATATTTCATCATCACTTCTTAATTTCCAACCTTCTGAAGTTTTTCGTGGACCTAACATTTTCCTGATAATTCGTCTTTCCAATATTTCTAGTTTGTCTAAATTATAATTCAGTGCTAGACATTCACTCGCATATAGGCATTCTGGCTTCACTACTGTACTGTAATGTTTTCGCATTTTTAGATATACACTTTTTATTGTAAATATCTTTATTTTTTACTACAATTTTGTTTTAGTTAAATAACAACAATAAAGCAGACAGCCATACAATAAACACCAATAATTCCAAACTACTCTACTGGTTATTCGGTTAAATTTTTAACCGTAATGCCTAGGACGACAAACAATTTAGTCCTAGCTTTTAAGTCTATTGATGTTACGGTAGGCCGTTTCTACTCCACCATAGTATTTACAGCACTGTACAATCTTGAATTTTTTTGGAAGGAAATCTTCCTTAATTCATCTTACAATTGCCTGGAAGCCATATACAAGCTATAATCACGAGTCTTGGTTTGAGTGTTGTTAGTTTCGTTAGACTAAACGTTTTGGGACATCTGTACCATTATGCCATCAGTCCAGTCCAAACGTCAATCAGCATTGGAATACAGTTTTTAACACGACGCGGGAGTTTCAAAAGCTAACAGTACTGTCACAAACCACGAAAGCTTTCGACATTGTAATATCGAGCTTGGACTACAATATGTTACATTTAAAAATTCACTTTTAAAAATTTGGATTCCTGTCAATATCCACAGAAACAGAGCTATTATCCGCGATATTCTGTGATTGTTTTACTACATCTGGTGTCTAATTAATTCCACAACACAAAGGTCCACTGTAACATCAGCCTACTTATATATTTTGCTACACATATCTCTGTTATACACATATTTATTATATTCACGCACACACGCTATACAAAAACCTAGCACACAACGTGTCGCAAATTTTAACCGATATTTGTAACGAGAAGTTATCTCAGCTGTAAAAAAAGTGTTCTCTCTACAAAAGAAAAAAAATAAATCTATGAAGCAGTGCAAAAAATTCTTTTTTTAACTTTTTAAATGATGTATTTAAAGGTCAAAAGTAATTCTGGTACTATTAGACAGGTTTAGACTATACTTTATGCTATTGCACTGCGGTAATAATTTCTAATATAAAGTATAATATATTTGACCGATTAATTCGCTAAGTACGGATGTATTTTCTGTCCTTGGGTTGAAATGTTTGCGCTCGTGCATCGATAACTTTTGTCGTACTGTATAATGCGATAATAAAATACAAACCTGGACTCGACCGAACACGTGAAATGTGAATACATTAAACCAGCAAATACCCGCATCTGCGCGATCAATGACGCAAACTGACCATAAATTCGGCGTAATATTCTGGACTAAAGAATACCGCAAAACGTATATACAATTCTCTTGACTCGTTAAATGCAAATAAGATCGAGTAAAGCGTTACGCGTGTCGAAACGTGCGCCGGGAGACTCTATGAGCAGCGAGTTTCTAACTACAGTGTGGTTATGATAATCTGAACGCGTAAAATGTTCGACACGTTCGGATTATAAAACTACTGTATATTTGATTCTGTTATCAGTCGTGATATCAGATGTGTTCATGTTCAGTTACGTTACTATTAATTACGAATTGATACCGTTTTAAATGAAAAATTTTTGGCTTACTTTTATCACAGGTGTAAAATAACAATACGTCAGCACTGTGACCTATAACAGTAGCGCAGCGAGGGGTTTTGGGTGTTAACCTCCCTCTCCAATTGAAGGAGAAAGAAAATTACAAAAATAAAAAAGTAGGTCTACCGGTAAAAATATAGTCATATAAGTCGGATTATTATTAGAATTAGAAATCAAATAATTAGTTAATTAAGCTGCGAGTAGAAGGAGAGCTTAGAGAACAATTCGATGTTCAAACGAGGCTTAGACAAGATTTGCTCTCTACAATTCTGTTTAACTTGGCTCTCGAAAAAGCGGTAAGGTAAATGCCTATAAACCCAGGGGCCACGATATTTAACAGAATGCTGCAGTTTCTAGCTTAAGCTGATTATATAGTACTTTTTATCTCAAGGAGCCAACAAGACCTAAAAGGGGGTTTCTTGATGAGGCCGCAACGAATTTGTATCAAAAATTAAACACTGAAAAGGACACAAATTACAAAAGGTTGAAAATTTTAAATACTTGGGCTCACTAGTTACTGAGGACCAACATTGTGGCCGAAGAAATAAAAGAAAGGAAATCTACGGGAAACATATGTTACTTCTCCCTACAAGGAATATTTAAGTGTAAAAACATAAGCAGAACAACCAAGATTCGTCACTATAAACCAGTTCTTAAGTCAATGGTCATGTATGGGTCCGAAACGTGGACAATGATAGTGACAGAGGAAAAGTGGTTGCGCGGGTGGGAACGAAAAGTCCTCGGGATGATATTTGATGCAGTGAACGTCAAGGAGTATGGAGAATAAGGGCGAATGCAGAAATCCATTAAGTCTACGGAGAACCAGATGTCCACACTGACATAAAGAAAAGTAGAATCCGGTGGGCAGGGCATGTCCAGACAATGTTGGGGACATCCATATTGGAGAAAATTTTTACGGAAACACCTGTGGAAGAAAAAAGGAGGGGTCGGCCCAGAAAACGATGGGTGGATGATCTGGAGGACGATTTGCGCAGGCTCTGTGTAAGAAGATGGAGACAGAGAGCAGAGGACCGAGACGACTGGAGACGGATTATCCAGGAAGTCAAGGCTCTCCAAGAGTTGTAGCGCCAATTAAGAAGAAGAATAATTAGTTAATTAGCCTAATTATAGTTGTGTGAGTACGAACAATTTACTTGCGGTACACTGTACCGTATTGAGAGTACGAAATAAATTTATGTAAACATTGCCAGTTGCCTGGGGGTTGAGGAATGTTTACAATTTTTATCTTACTCTTTGGGGAATCTCGCTGTTAAGTTTTGTCAACAAACTATTAATATATAAAGCAGTTCTTAAACAGGTATTGACTTATGGTATTCAAGTCTGGGGTACTGATAGTATGAACCACATACAGACTATAGAGTCTTAGGAAAAAAAATCGACGCCCCATGGTCAGTCTCCAACAATTCTATACACCGAGACCTAAAAATTCCTATTGTAAAAGAAGAAGTAGTGCGCCTCTTCAGGAAACACATACCTAAATTAGAAAACTATCCTAAACCCCTAGCAATTAATTTGTTAGATAATAGGGAAGGCATTTGCAGACTAAAAAGACATAAATTGTTAGACCTACCCTTCTGGTTCAAGGAATAATGTGTAATCTGTATTGTAATTTCAGTGTTATCAGTGCTGTAATGTCTACCATTTGTGTTCATCTCAACATTAAGTGTTAATGTCAACCAGTATATCTGCCTTATAGGCACAGTGTTTAATATATTGAATTATTGTATCATTCCAGCAGCAAGAAATTACTTTTGTTCAGTTGTTTACATGTTTTGCCATTTAGTGTTTTGTTTTGATTTGTGTATCTGTGTAATCTGTAAACAACAAGAAGAGTTGTCAATGGTCAGCTCTTCATAACCGTGTATGTGTTTTGTCAGTCAATTTGTTCAATGTCCGCTTAGTCGAGCAGAATACAAATATGCAATAAAAAACAATTTGGGGTTTTGTACTCCCAGCGAGTAGGAAAGATTTATTTATTTATTAGCCACTGCAAAATACATTTCTTAAGCTAATCTACTGATTAGTGTACGCAAACAACAAATGTACACCTGGATGGAGTGATGAAGATGGATTCACCTCCTGGTCCTTCTTAAAGGTAGGATGGCCAAATCATTCTCAATCTTCTGTCGATTCCAGGCAGTAGAAGTGGCATGATCAGCGGGTTAGGATGGTCGTAAAATATTGTAAAGTCAGTGCCGGATTTACCACTAGGGGGTCTCAGAAGGGGCCGCAAGCTACAGACATTTTTTTTAACAGAAGTATTTTTATAAAAGTAGGACTCACTTTGATTTATTTAAGTATGATTTTTTTAAATTAAATGATCAATGTTTGTTAATAATACAAATTGAAGACACTTCTTATTTAAATATTGCGCGCTTATTTTTAAGACGTTGGCATCCTTGAAAACCGTGGTACCATCCTTGTTTGTTTTCACTGTTTATCTGAGTTGTGACTGAACGGTTTGCGATTTGAGATTTATTTAGATTATGTTTTTATTTTGTTTTGAATGTAAAGAAGGTTTTTAGCTTTGTGTGGTGGGCAGCATGTTATTTCGTTGATATTTATTAGTATGAAAACTTTATGAACATAGAATTGAATCCGTACACTAATCGTATTCATCATGAACATGAACACAAACATTCACACGGCTAGCGGAGTCTACAAACGTAAGCTAAAATAAATTAAAGAAGAAGCTCATTTGGAAACAATAAAAAAAACTCAAAAACTAGATCAATTTTTTAAAAGTACGCCGATTTCTAATCATAGCCCTGCAGTTAAATGTGTATCAGAAACTGACTTCAATGTTCCAAATACTTCTGCAGCAGAGGTTGCAGACGATCGGAACATTAATAAGCCCGTGTATAATTTAAACTTTGAATGGAATCAAAATAGCCGGGGGCCGCTCATAAAACTTGGCCTAGGGCCTCAAAAATCTTAAATACGGGACTGTGTAGTCTAGTTCCGCGTTCGTGAATGACTTCACGGACGTACGGAATATGGAAGTCCGTGTGGTTGGACACATACCACGAGCCATGCGCGATAACTCGTAGGATTTATGACTGACATCGCTGCATGACTGCTGTGTCAGATTTGGTGGCACAGCACAAAGCTCGATTCCGTAAACCCATATGCGTTTATGGAGAGTTTTATAGAGAAGCAGTTTGTTGCCTATGATTGACATCGCTGCATGACTGCTGTGTCAGATTTTGTGGCACAGCACAAAGCTCGATTCCGTAATTGAGGACAAATACAAGCCCCAAAGCTTGTATGGTGTCTAGTGCTATGTTCATGAATGACTTCACGGACGTATGGAATATTGAAGTCCGTGTGGCTGGACACATACCACGAGCCATGTGCAATAACTCGTTGCGCAGCCCCAAAGCTTGTATGGTGTCTAGTGCTATGTTCATGAATGACTTCACGGACGTATGGAATATGGAAGTCCGTGTGGCTGGACACATACCACGAGCCATGCGCGATAACTCGTAGGATTTATGACTGACATCGCTGCATGACTGCTGTGTCAGATTTGGTGGCACAGCACAAAGCTCGATTCCGTAAACCCATATGCGTTTATGGAGAGTTTTATAGAGAAGCAGTTTGTTGCCTATAGATAGATACGACTTTCCTCCTATCAGCCAGTTAATTTCATTAAATATTAACTCTAATTTTTTCTTTTCTGTTGCCTGTGGTGTTTCCAGGTAAATTTAGAGTCTAAATGAAGGCCGAGGTATTTGACTACTGTTTGTTGCGGTACTATGACGTGGTTGAGACGAACTGTAAGGTAGTTGCTTTTCCGTGAAGTGAAAGTTATGTGTGACGACTTGGACTCGCTGGCGTAGATTTTCCATTTTCGTAGCCATTCTCCAATGAGATGAGGTGCTCTTGAAGACTGAATGAGGCGACTGTAGGATCTTCACCAGTTAAAAAGATGGCGGTGTCGTCAGCAAATGTACCGATTGTTGTATCTCCGGTGGTTGGTGTATCGGAAGTGTACAGGCCAAGGATATTCACTTGAGGTACTCGTGATTGTATGTAGAAATGACTTAGAGGTTTCTCCGTTAACCTTGGTTTCGAATTCACGAATGTTCGTGTGCGTTGGTGCCCGAATTTTTGGACAGCAGTTTTTGGAAAGTTTGTTAGTCAGGTTGCGTGAGTATCAGTGTTCGATGCTATACGTTTGTTAGTCAGGTTGCGTGAGTATCAGTGTTTGATGCTACACGTTTGTTAGTCAGGTTGCGTGAGTATCAGTGTTTGATGCTATACGTTTGTTAGTCAGGTTGCGTGAGTATCAGTGTTCGATGCTATACGTTTGTTAGTCAGGTTGCGTGAATATCAGTGTTCGATGCTATACGTTTGTTAGTCAGGTTGCGTGAGTATCAGTGTTCGATGCTATACGTTTGTTAGTCAGGTTGCGTGAGTATCAGTGTTCGATGCTATACGTTTGTTAGTCAGGTTGCGTGAGTATCAGTGTTCGATGCTATACGTTTGTTAGTCAGGTTGCGTGAGTATCAGTGTTCGATGCTATACGTTTGTTAGTCAGGTTGCGTGAGTATCAGTGTTCGATGCTATACGTTTGTTAGTCAGGTTGCGTGAGTATCAGTGTTCGATGCTATACGTTTGTTAGTCAGGTTGCGTGAGTATCAGTGTTCGATGCTATACGTTTGTTAGTCAGGTTGCGTGAGTATCAGTGTTCGATGCTATACGTTTGTTAGTCAGGTTGCGTGAGTATCAGTGTTCGATGCTATACGTTTGTTAGTCAGGTTGCGTGAGTATCAGTGTTCGATGCTATACGTTTGTTAGTCAGGTTGCGTGAGTATCAGTGTTCGATGCTATACGTTTGTTAGTCAGGTTGCGTGAGTATCAGTGTTCGATGCTATACGTTTGTTAGTCAGGTTGCGTGAGTATCAGTGTTCGATGCTATACGTTTGTTAGTCAGGTTGCGTGAGTATCAGTGTTCGATGCTATACGTTTGTTAGTCAGGTTGCGTGAGTATCAGTGTTCGATGCTATACGTTTGTTAGTCAGGTTGCGTGAGTATCAGTGTTCGATGCTATACGTTTGTTAGTCAGGTTGCGTGAGTATCAGTGTTCGATGCTATACGTTTGTTAGTCAGGTTGCGTGAGTATCAGTGTTCGATGCTATACGTTTGTTAGTCAGGTTGCGTGAGTATCAGTGTTCGATGCTATACGTTTGTTAGTCAGGTTGCGTGAGTATCAGTGTTCGATGCTATACGTTCATAAAAAGATATTGTTACGACATTACAGAACAATCTACTTGATTCTCAACGCGTTAGCTACACTGTGTCAGCAGTCGCGCGGCCGAGCGCGCTGTGTGCAAGGCCGCAAGCAATTACGTTCTGTTGTTTTCTAGTAGCGTTGCTAATGCGTAGTATGGATGTTTGTGGATTTTCGGCTGGGTATAAATACAAGTACTCAAAGACGTTCAGTTTCAGTTTGAGTTGCGATTGATTCAAGTGCGTTCGTAATATTGTGGTGAAGTGTTACGTATTTTTATAATTGTGCGGGACAATTGTAACACAATTGTGTTTTATATTAGTTGACATTTTATTGTGTGTGAACAATTTTTATTTGATGTGTTGTAAGAGACTATCTTGTTAATTACAAACTGTTTAATTGTGAAAAATAAAGCTGGTGATTAGTGACTTAATTGGTGTCTTGTATTTTGTTTTCCACTGTACCATACGACGATCAGTTAGACCGTCGTAACAATATAATCATCCTTATACGTTTGTAATGTTTTTTACCATATCGAATGTGTCACAGTAAAACAGCGAACTGTAAATGGAGATTATGAATGAGTTCTACAGAAGAAAAGTGAGGAAAAATAAGGTGTAAGGATGTCTCTGGAGAAAAAGCGTAGATGAATAAAGGGTTAAGAGAGGGGCTATCCTTGTCGTGTCACTTGTCAACGTGTACGTTAAACAGATAAATGATTTTTACAACAACAAAAACCGGTTACTCGTAACCGGTAAATCGACCAAAAAATCGTTTTTTGTTTGTCTCAAAAAAATCTTCATCATTTTCTGAGTAATTTGATACCAAATTTATCTGAATACACTTGATAATACATTTTTCATGATTTAAAAAAAAATTAGATCATAGGAAAAGTTCTCTCAAAAGTGCTGATAAAGTTACCATTTTCTACAAATCTGTAACTCCCTTTTAACAAATCCCACAGACAGATAAGCCAATATTTGCTGATCTGAGTCATCCTAATTTGTAAAAAAAAAGTCTTTCATTGTAGTACACTACAATGTAAACGATTCGCTGAACCATTTGATTTCGAATAGTTAGCCAAAAAATATATTTACTGGGCTGGATACTTTAGTTTTGGGTGTACGTGATGCTGTGTTCACTTTAAGCGAAGGTAATATAAGTAAATATCAAGTCTTACAAAAATTAGGGATCAAAACAGGATCAAATAAAGTTAAGGTATTGAAAAAAATTGACTTGCAAGGAATCCTTTGAGGAAAAGATAGCAGTAGATGAATTATGGGAAAAGTTAGACAGTCAGTTAGAAATATGAAGAGAAAACTAGAGGACCAAGTAGACATAAACGAATGCCCCGAGCATTTTAAAGCTGGACTATTTTAAATCAGGGAAAACGATAAAAATCTGTTTTAAAATTTTAATTGTGTTTTTGTTGCAAATCGAATTTTTTTAGTTAAATGACCCACTATTTCTGAAACCAAGTGAACTATCAAGCTGAATTAGTTTGTGGTTATTGGGTTAATGGAGGTGAAACTACACTACTAGTTTCACTGAAAAATAAAAACGTAAAAAATTATAAGTATGCTTTTTATATGCAAATTTTCAAGGCAAAACATAAAAAATTATAAAAACTTAGGAACTTGAGACATCTTTATAATTGTAGTTGGGTTTATAGTGTATAACGTGCTTATCAGCATGCTAAAATTTCAGACTTATATCTTTTACAGGTTCTGAGATATTAGGTTTCAAAGTTGATGAACTTAACATGGTAAGCATAGCCGGTTACAAGTTCCCTTAAGAAAGATATAACTATGCAGTTTCTCTCCCTAAAAAAGAGACTTTAAAGTAGTAAACGGGATGAAATAATCACAACTTTCACATTTTCTGATAAAGAGAAAACTTGAAAGTGATAATATTGTGATAAAGTTGAAAGCGAGTGTCTTTTGGACGAGGGTGACAATCTGTTTATTACGGAACAGCAATTCTGTGAGTTTAATATGGACACGATATGAATGGAAAGAACCCCCCGAGTGGTGTTAGTCGAGACACAGAGATGAATTAGGAGTGAAGGGTGTAAATTTGAGACAGGCAGTGACCTCCGAGTGCTAAGACAGCAGAGTCGCTCAATAGCTGCTAGATCTACAGGTGACATTAAACCTAGGGCAGAAGAGACTAAAGATAGCTCTTGTGACAAACAAGAGGCTGCTAGCTTCAATAAATGACTGAATCAAAACTAGGAAAATCTTATAAGGCCTTTTGTGTGGAGCGTGGTTAAGAATGGTGGACATTTTAGAAGAGATGCACGGAACAATATTATAGCTTTGTTGAAATTAAAATCCGGGCTACTGGGCCCTGGTCTACTCTAGTTATCATTCCGAAAGATGTTGTTCTCAGACGTTTTGTCCCCGTCTATGGAGGCCATCTTCACTGGAAAACGTTTTTTAACACAACCAGTGGCGTGGCGTGGGTAAATAACAGCTGTTGTCGGTTGCGATAGGCCTAAAACAGCCTAAAAATTAATTCGAGTTTTTTCTAGAACCAAATGTTCTTTTTAGAGCCAAAATATTTTTTTAGAGTATTTTCTATCATTCGCTGGCAGAAGAAAAGGGTCCCGGTTCAACGGAATCTGACTTCAGTATACTTACACAGAATAAATCAGGACACAAATAATCGAATTAAAAATAATAAAGACAAACAGAGAAACACATAATTAAACAAACAAAACAGAAATAGATATGTAGTAACTGCTGCACGTTGGTCCCGAAACGAACATAGCTGCTAACTGAGTGTTGTGACGGTTTATACACATTGGGTGGAGGAATTTGTCTCCTCTCCTCCAGTCCGTACAGTGACAACTACTACGAGGTCAATGACCGTACGCAGTAAAACATTGCCGATGTCTGAGCCGGCAACACAAGACGGTGCAAGTGCACAGCACTTCGAAGACAATGCTATCTTTCTTCAAGTTTCCCTACCAATATCGTTCGGATTTAAAATTATTCAGTGAAGTATTTATTCTGTGATATAATTAATATTATTTTCTTTCGTTTTCTTTACTGTTGCCACCGGCAACAGTGGTTACATGGACGCCACGCTACTGAAACACACTGACACGGTGTTCGTCAGAGCAACATCTTTCAGAATGATAACTGTAGTAGACCACGGCCCAATAGCCCGGTCAACAATTATGATGGTCAACAATAGCCCGGTCAGCAATTATGACGGTCAACAATAGCTCGGTCAGCAATTATGACGGTCAAAAATAGCTCGGTCAGCAATTATGACGGTCAACAATAGCCCGGTCAACAATTATGACGGTCAACAATAGCTCGGTCAACAATTATGACGGTCATCAATAGCCCGGTCAGCAATTATGACGGTCAACAATAGCTCGGTCAACAATAATAGCCATAATTTCAACAATTATGACGCCGGCCGTGAAAGCCTTAGACAAAAATTATAGACTTTTCAGAGAAAGTGTACGAGAAGAATGCAAAGTGTTTCATAGAAGGAGACAGCAATGATGAAGGCTGCGTAAGGAAAAATATTGTGTAAAGGCTGCAGCAGGAGTACATATTGATGGCTTGGACACTTAGGCCAATTAGATATGTGACTACGCAATGGGAAAATGCCAGCAGGCCTGTCAATGCATCAAGTGGCTGCAGAAACGGGTTACAAATTATAGCCTACAGCGATATCAACAGAGCGCCATGTTGATCGAGAAATTGGCCACCCACCGATCTCCGGGCTGACGATACCTACAAGAAGACGAAAGGTGGAATTCGACAGAGCTTATAAATTTAAGGGCACTCGTAACCGGCTAATCGACCCAAAAATCGATTTACGGTTTTTTGTCTTTAAAAAATGTTCAATATTTTCTGAGTAATTTGATACCAAATTTACGTGAATATGCCTGATAATAAATGTTTTATGATTTTTAAAAGAATAGAGATCGTAGGAACAGTTCTGTCAAAAGTGCTGATAATGCTTATTTATGAATTACTCCTAGTAGAACAGTTGTTAATTAAAATTAAATTACAACATCAATTTGAAACAATCCCATTTCCACACACACACACACACACACACACAAAAAAACACGGAGCAGGCTAAACTAATCACAGAAGTACTCACTGACTGGAAAGCGTTTAAATCATACAGTGATTAATGCATACATAAATCTTAAGTTTCCTGTGAAGTGAAATCAAACGAGCAAATTAGCAGGATCATCTGTGGCTGTCAAGACGGAGCTACAGGTAATGACAACAGATTAATCAAGCGGCAAGCAGGTTAGACCGATTCAATAATATCGCTGTGCGTCTCATTTCACGTTTTATCTCTTTACTAGTGCGCTGATACGTTTTCGATAAATAAAACAAACTTCTAATATCATAATTTTAGAAATATCATTAGCGACAACTTTATTTTCCGCTTTTCTTATTAACTACTTTTCTTTTGGGACAGGCGGAAACGTACAGTTGAAATTCTCAGTTTGTTTTCTGTTCACTTTCTCCAGTTACATGAAATTTCGTAAAATCTTTGCTACTGAGCGTCTGACCTTTTCGTCACTAGATAATTCACAATGATAAATATTTGCGACAGACTACAAACTTGTAACGTTTCGCGTTATTACGATCGACAGTATGATACAGAATTAAAAATTCAGTACGGCATTAATCGTATCACAGTACTAACGATTCAGTGGTCAGTTTACTTGTATATATCTCGACAGATGGAGAACAGATATAGTTTACATCACTCCGTTATTATTGCACGTATAATAATCTTACATCAACACACGCGTGTAAGTTCACTTCTTCCGATGGCATTGACTAAATTGCAAAATGTATTTTATGAAATGCAAATTTCATTAAACAACCATCTTTAATTTTTGTTATTACTTCATGCTTCACGTCTGGACCGGAGTTCACGAACACAAGTAAAATACATGCGTACACAGAGATCCCCCCTATTCGTAGCACAAAGCGTGTTTCTGATGGTAGACCACACATACGCGCGCGTTACACTGTACACACATACAGCTTAAATCAACAGGTGTTCATTATTTTGATAGGCTACAATCGGTAATCTGCCAGCACAAACACGTAGCACTACTACTTAAAACTATTTCTAACAATTCTCTACATTTTTAATTTGTCTAGAAAAATACTGCCCTGGGTAAATATGCAAATATATATATTGTTGCACACATAGGCCTACCTGTGGGAGGCCACAAGTCAGAGTACCATCCAACTACAGATAAAGAGAAGAAAATGGAGGTGGATCGGTCACACTCTTAGAAGACCACCAGAAAATATCGCTAGACAGGCACTGAATTGTAAAGTTGACGGCCTATCAGAGAATGGGGGGGGGGGGGGTAGATAGATTAGTAGAATTAGAGTATGTGATAAAGTGGTTCTTGTATGTACTTCAGTTGCAATTTAAACACCGTGATGTAAACGGCGATCATAAACGACCAGAGGTGCCTACGGGGGGGCGGGGATCGTGTCGCCATTGGCGACATTTAGAAAATTTTGGGGGGATTTTTTTTTACTACTGCATGAAAAATCTTCCCCAATTTTACAAAACTGTAAAAAACTTATACTTTTTTATTTACTGTATTAATAAAGTACAGTGTGCAATAGAACTTTGTGTTTATATTTTTTATTTATCTTGGTTTCTGCTACAATTTAGTACACTACGAAAAGGTCCAAAAACAGACTGAAAATATTTATAGCATTTTATCGATAAAAACAGATTTAAGTGAGACGTT
Organism: Magicicada septendecula; assembly: GCA_034769895.1. Taxonomy (NCBI): domain Eukaryota; kingdom Metazoa; phylum Arthropoda; class Insecta; order Hemiptera; family Cicadidae; genus Magicicada; species Magicicada septendecula. The sequence goes on along the minus strand of CM068376.1, from coordinate 299,350,569 downwards.
CAAGTTGCAAAACTAAGTATCTTTTCAATAAAGTCATAGAGTACTGGTATTTTAAAACAAATCACGTTTTACTGGAAATATTAATTTGTGCTTTATTATTAGAAATCCTTATTTTTTTAGTTTATAACTACCTAAAATCAATATATCGTTTCGGTAAAAGGTAATATTTTGTAATAATTTTGAGTTAGAAAGCCCCGGCCTTTACTAGATTAGGTAAGAAATTTTACTGCAAAAGAGACAAAAGGTCTTGTCAGAAAAAGGAGGGATTTTTTATAAAATTGGGGGGATGCGTCATAGGGGATGGGGGGATCGGCACCCCTGTAAACGACATCATGCGCTTCCTTCACGCGCAATGTTGGCCCATTCAGAACGTGATTCCTCCGATTTTTTGAGCCGTTTGGTGACTGTCGATGAAACGTGGATCCAGAAACCCATCAGCAATCATTGCAGTGCAGACACACGTTTGCACCAAGGCATAAGAAATTTCGACAGCAGAAATCCGCTGCCAAAGTGATGGCGATTGTGTTTTGGGATGCGGGAGGAATCATCCACATCGATTATGTTCAGCAAGGGTCCACAGTGAATACCAAGCACTCCTGCGATGTTCTGGATAAATTGCGTGCGAAAGAAAAGCCATCCGAAAGACACGGCGGGAAAAGCAGGCGAAAAGCATCATGTTTCTTGAGGACAACGCTCCATGTCACAAGGCGCTTATCTCAATGCAGAAATTGGACCAGCTAGGTTATGAAATGATTGACCATCACTCTCATTCTCCGGGCCTAGCTCCGTCGGACTTTTATTTGCTCCCAAAATTGAAAATGGACTTGAAAGGAACACATTTTGTAAACAACGATGTGGGTTCAGGACAAAGACAAATCATTTTTTCTCCGATTACAGTTGTTACAGTGTTACAGTTGTTACAGGACCGTTGTCGGAAGTGTATTGAACTGCGAGGGGAATTCATTGAATAAATTGGTATTGGTATTGGTATTGGTCTAACTGTCCTCCCCTTCCATGTTAGGCCGGAAAATTCAAACCCCCCCTCGTAACTCATACAATGCTTTGTTAAAACATGTTTACAGTATTGTTTGTTTTGACGCGTAACTCTAATTTTTTCTTCGGTCGTGTGGTGACCTAATTTCATGACTCTGAAGTCTTGTAGTGACCGAATATGACGATACAGAAATATGGTAACTCACCTGTTGTTCCGGTCCATCTCAAATGTATTACTCTACACACAATGAAGCTGGTATTAGTGAATTGGCTATGCGAGTTTTAAGAGATGTGAAAGATTAAAGGTAGGACAGGCACATGTTGTTGCTCAACTACTGCTGTAACGTATATCAGACTGTAACAACTGAAGTGACTTTCAACAGTACATTTCCGACTGGTACTGTGAAGTCTGACAGAGGTCACTGATCTTGTGGTAAACAATAGCACCGCGTAAACAATAGTTCTCGGTCAGGTTTTGCTAACCGCAGGTTATTCACATGGTACGCTGTTATTTTAGAATGGTGTAATTTCAGTGAGAATATCTTGTGGTTAGGAAATGCGTTGGGTTTAGTAAGCAAACTATAATTTAATATCAACAGGACTGTTACACAACAACAGATAGGCCTACCGCTACACAACAATGCCGAACGGTACAGTCTGCGCTGCTGTACTATCATAGAAGACCGTGTTGGACTCTAATGTTGTCTAATGTTGGACTCTAAGGCTGAGGCCACACGAACGGACTTTTAACGTTCGTTGCAAGGCACGATATCTGTTGTACTGGGGACAACAGACGGGCATTGGATTTCGTGCGTCAGTCACTGTCATTGTCATTCACTCCGAAACTTCTGTTTACCTTGTTACAAGAAGTTCATGAAATATGGCGCCGGAAGAAGCCGTTACGTTTAGCTGCCTTACTTACCTTTATTTAAATGAAACGAAGAAAAAAGAAAGTGGTGGATCTATCCCAGATGTTTTTGAGTTCAGAAAGACAAATTTATCGTAAGTGCATAAAATGGCCCATTCGTTTCTGTTGTTCTACATGACGTACGAGTTTATATCGTACGATATAAATCGGATGCATAAAAGGGGCCTAAGCCTACACACAAAGCAGTGACATACGTCGACATGTCTCAACGTGCGTTATAACATAAATACGTCGGTCAAAAATCAACGCGCGTTAACAGGCACGCGGGTTCTTCGTGTGTTGTACCCGATACGAGTCTTCATAACTCTATGAAGGTTGTCACGACACGCTTTGCAACGGACGTTAAAAGTGCGCCCGTGTGGCCCCAGCCTTAGAGTCCAACATTAGCTGTACCGGACGAAACTGGCGTTCAGTGGGCTGCGACCCGGAGATTCCCCTCTCGGCCTTATCCGTAGAATCTTCTATGTCCTTCAGACTCTTCTTTGATTTGACTGTACTTCAGTCTTGCCGCATACCAATATATATAACAGTAATCCCCCCGTTATAACGGACTGATAGTGGCTCTGAGGTGTCCGTTATACTGAAAGTCCGTTGTAACTGTATATAGCGAGTAAGTTAAGCCTTATATATGGATGTGATTTATTTTAACTACGTGGATAAAAATATAAACTACTTATTTTATTGTATTTTTATAAGATAGATAATAATACAGTAGTACAGCAATAAAAAACAGTTAGGCTGTATCTTATACAAAATACTGTATACATAGTTGTAAAAAAAAAAAACAGTTTATATTTTACACAAAATATTCAGAATTATAGTAAAAACTGTCCGATGTGTATCTTTTTCAAAAACAGGACGAAGAATCGCTTTCCATATTTACTGGATTAAAAAGACTGTTAGTGTTTCTTTGAGATTCTGAGCGTGAGGGAGAGTGGACAGGTGCTGAGAGAGAGAGAGAGAGAGAGCCGTTCATACATTATTTTACAAATAAATCTTAATATACGAGTTTTGTTTGGCCGCGTCACACACTATAGGACAGCGTTTCCAATACTTTTTTAGCCCACGGCACACTACAAATAAACGGTCAGAAGCCGCGGCACACTATCTCCCTCTACATACCAACCGCCTCCTCCCTATCAGTAGCTTTCCGCAACGTCTTTAAAATCACACTGCAGCTTAATATACCATAATAATGAGTGTTATTTAGTTACCTCAGTACTACTTGTAGTTTCCTAGTTATGCACTGGACTTTTCTATTTGTAATGCAAACTTATGAGGACTACATTTACTGTGTAAACGTATTTCGCCACATCAAGTATCTTCGGATCCAAAGACAACCCGTAAAACACGAAACAAAGGATATAAAAATCAATAATAAGACCCATCTTAACCTACGGCCGCGAACGTGTATCCTGAACTCCAAAGCAGCAGACACTCTCGATATCTTTGGAAAAAAAAATATTACGAAGAATGCTGGGACCACTTAATGATAACTGATGAAGAATAAGATATAACTTTGAATTGTATCAAATGTATAAAGAACCACCGCTAACACAATACATAAAACTACAGCGTCTAAGATGGGCTGGGGAAGCCAGGATGGGGGAAGACAGAATACCACGAAAACTATTGAATACCAAAAACCACGGAAAAAAGACCAGTGGGAAGACCGAGGAGAAGGCTGGATGGATGAATGGGGAGGACGCGGTGGATGAGGATGCGAAAGAAATACTGAAAGTGCGTTCCTGGATGGCTACCGACAGAAGAGAATGGGGGGAAAAATTGAAGAAGGCCGAGGCCCAACAAGGGACGTAGTGCCATAGGAGAGAGAGAGAGAGAGAGAGAGAGAGAGAGAGAGAGAGAGAGAGAGAGAGAGATTTACTGTTCAAGACAGGACTGTTAACTAAGTAAGTAAGCAAACAACTTTTTGATTTACTTTTTTTTTTGCCGAGTTAGACATTTTATTTTATTTTATATTTTTATTATTTTCCAAAATTTCGCGGCACACAGTTCGGGAAAGGCTGCTATAAGGGGTAAGTTTCTCTCAATTCGAGTGTGGGGACTAGCGAACTTTGGTCCGACATTTCTGGAGTTCAGAAAATGTCTCTTAATTCTAATCCGCCCGTCCCCACATTGCACTGTGGCGATGCGACAGGCCACACATGATGATGATAACGAGTTTCGGCTACACGTGAGGACGATTGAAGTTCAAAGTGTACACTGGCATACGTGACTAGCACGCGCCTTCTAACACTGCCGTTGAGTTATATCTGGTCCCAAACAGTCAGAGTTGTCGGCAGCAATTATGCGGTTGGCAGATACAAGATTCTGTTGGGCATCTTAATGGCGCTCCGCCAACATTACAATTATCCGCCCTGTTATTAATTTATCAAGTACACCGTTTGCTGCTACTCGAAGACCCGATACACGTCGCCAAATTTATATACTTGTATACACATTAGTTCAATACACACACGACTATGCTATACGTTTGAACAAGGCTTGTATATTACTGTTTGCTCTTGGCTGTTGCAATCAAGGGCATTTAAAATGTTCGATGCGCATTGCAGTGGCAGAAGTGAACACGTCCGTGAGAGCTTAGTTCACTCGCTAGAAGGCTAAAGTCGCGATATAAATGGAATATCTATTCAGCAGTGTCCCATATACCTATTCTTATTCAGGAGCGTATTTACGGGGGGGGGGAATCGGACCCCCCCCCAGAGGGTCGAAAAGTTGACGAATTTTGTTAACGTCTGTTAAATATGCAAACAGGTTTATTACACACCGTTAGGGTATACGTTTGAAATATGAAATATAGGAAAATCAATTCAGTCAGAACCAACTTATCTTTTAACCATTTTTCGATAACGCGTATTTTTATTGTGTTATTACCATTTACTTTAATAGGAGTGATTTCACAATGCTATCACGCGTTCTTCGGCCACTTTAAAGATAGTAATGATGATTAGTCTTAACTTGTTTTTTCTTTTGTATGAGGCCGACCCCCCCCCCTCCAAGATACGCCATTGTTCTTATTAGAGAATATCACAGACTGTAGAACCAGAAAGGGTAAACGGCGACATCTTGGCACAATGAAACCAAAACTTATCTTACCAAGACAACGGGCAGGAGAACAGGTCTCGTTAAGCGTCTATTCTGCTACAAAGTTGGCGACCTCGTACTCTCAGTTCTCATGGAAATATACGAGTAGAATAATACTGAAATTCCGATAATATCCCGGTTACATTTTGGAAACTCTTCAAACGCTTCCAACCAATGATGGCTGACTCTGTTTTCAAATTTGATTATACTTATGGGTCAGTACGTTTGTTTCAGTGTCAGTTTTTAAATTGGCCACGATTTTCGAACCACGATACCACTACAGTATTCACAGATAGTTATCATCATCATCATCTTCAAGGAGTAAACCAAGAATGGTTTGTTCCGGTCTCAAACGGTCAAAGCTGGTCACTCCAGCTCTTCCTTGAACGTCGCACACCTCTTCGCCCATTCGGCTTATAGTTCCACAGTTGTTTGGGAATGCGGCAGTCATCCATTTGGCAAAGATGTTCCCACCAATTCAGCCCATACTGGGCAATCCTGTCGAGTATACTCATAATATTCAGTTCCTGTCGTGTATCTGTGTTTCCTCTATGATCATGGAGAGTATACCCTGCCACGTGCCTGAGAAATCTCATTTTAGCCGCTTGGATACGACTGGCGTGGCCTGTAGTTAAAGTACAGTGCTCAGACCTATAAAGAAGTGTTCAGAAATAGATACCGATAATAATTTTAAGGCACGCACGGTCCCGTCACATTAGTGTTATTAGAACTTAAGCAAAGTGGTACGCTTGGTAGGCTTAAGGAGAGCGGTATGAATCAATCTTAAGCAGGTAACTACCAACTATTAGAACATATTGTTACAACGGTATACTCGACCGTCGTAGGTACAGTGGAAAACAAATTACAAGACACCAATTAAGTCAGTAATCACACCTTTAATTTTAACAGTTAAAAAGTTCGTAATTAACAACACAGTCTCTACAACAAATCAAATGAAAATTGTTCACACGCAATAAAATGTCCACTAAAATTAAACACAATTGTATTACAATTATACCGTCCGATTATAAAACACCATTCTTAACTAATAAACACTTGAACGCGCACAGTAATATCGCTACTATAAGGCTTCTATTACACTAGGCAACATGTGGCGGGCAACTAGTTGCTGAGGGCTAAAAATGGTGCGCAACTCTCGGCCACATGTTGATGATTTAAGTCGAGAAAATGGCGTCAAGGAATGAAGAGCTTCTGCTGCTCGCTTTGTTATTAAAGAAAAGAAGACGCAGAGCTCGGAGAAGACGTATGTACATACACCCTATGTTATCAACAAGGATGGATAAAGGACTATACTTCACACTGTTCGATGATCTGTGCGTGGACGAAAATAATTGTTTTAACTATTTTCGTATGTCAAAACAATCATTTGATGAATTGTTGGACTTGATCAAAGCAGACATAACTGGCACTGATACCAAAATGAAGAGAGGTTATGTCTTGCGTATTGAATGCGATGACAACGGACACAAGTCAGTTAAGGTGGTGTCTGTGGCGAAGTGCGCATGCGCGGAAGCGGGAGTGGTGCGCCACATGTTGCCCAGTGTAATAGCTCCCATCTGAAACAATGCCCCACGTCCAGCGTCAGCAACTTCCGAGTGGTCGGGAAGTTGCCGATCTCGTCCACCGTCATCCACTAGTTGTCGACCCATATCAACAAGTGGCTTAGTATAATAGGCTCCCATATAAACAATATTACTAGACGACCTCGGCAACAAGTTGCCCGCCACATGTTGCCTAGTGTAATAGAGGGCTAACTCTCGAACCGCACTGTCAATATCTCGCACTAATACTGAACTGAACGTCGTTGATTACTGGTATCTATACCGCCCCAAATTACTAGATTATTCGATAGCGCCAGTATAGTTACGACGTAATTACTTGCGGCCTTGACACAGTCCGTGCGCCCGAGCGAAGTCCGGCACAGTCTAGAAAATGCGTCAACAAGCACGTACGCCACACACGTTACATTGCGGATCACTTTGGAACATTCGATAAACACGTAGATTGTTCTGTGATGTCGTAACACTTTCCCCTCTTTAAGCCTGTTCGTCCCGAACTGGCAAACCGTCTCTGAAGTAGTACTTAGCCAGGCGATCTAGGTGGACGACCTTGAACTTTCGCTGCCCTTCCTGTTGAATCCGATAAACAACATCGTTGATTCTTTTTTTCACAGTGTAGGGTCCTTCGCAGTTAGACTGAAGCTTAGGTGAGCGACCACGACGGCGCTTTGGGTTGAACAACCAGACCTGATCTCCTTCTTGGCAACCCACACTATTGCTGCGAATGTCATACCGAGTTTTCATTTTATCACTGGCAATCTTCACCCGTCCTCTTACCAAGCGATTTATTTCTGGCAGTTGGTTTTCTAATTGCGAGGAATAGTTCTGTGGCTCTTGGGACTGAGTCTCAGGTGATACGAACATTAAGTCCCCAGGAAGACGAATCTCCCTCCCAAACACCAATTTTGCTGGAGTCATGCCGGTTGTGTCGTGTACTGATGATCTATACGCCATGAGGAATAGTGGTATACGTTGGTCCCATTCTGTTTGGTTCTCGTCAACAACCTTCGAAAGATGCTGCTCAAGTGTCCTATTGAATCTCTCAACCATCCCGTCCGACTGAGGGTACAGAGGCGTTGTCCTGTTCTTTCGAATTCCGAGTAGACGGCATAATTCTTTAAGCACTCCTGATTCGAAATTTCTCCCTTGATCCGTACGGATTTCCATAGGGGCTCCATAACGGCAACAGAAGTTGTGAACTAACTGCTTTGCCGCAGTGGTAACCTCCTGATTTGGAATTGCGTACGCTTCCACCCACTTAGTAAAGTAGTCACCTACAACCATGATGTACCGGTTTCCATCGTCAGTAATTGGGAATGGTCCAGCAATGTCTATGGCAATTCTCTCGAAAGGCAGTCCAACGTTATATTGTCTCATTTTTCCCCTGCTTCTGGTTTGTGGGCCCTTGCTTGCAGCACATATTTCACACGTCCGAACCCATTCCTCTACGTCGTGGCGAAGATGAAGCCAATAGAATCGCTTCCGTATTTTGTCAAGAGTTTTGTTAACGCCAAGATGGCCTCCAGATGTTCCATGATGCATCTCCTTCAAAACAGACTGCACTTTACTTCGGGGAACTATCAACTGGATGACCACATCTCGTCCATCTGCACTTTCCCAAGCCCTTTTCAGCAATCCGCTTTCTAAGGTGATAGATTCCCATTGTGCCCAGTAGTCCTTCAGCACTTCGGAACCATGGCAGATATCTTGCCAATCCGGGCGGCGACCTTCCTCTTTTGCTGTCAAGATCGGTCCAATGTCTTCATCAGTCATCTGTTCTTGTCGAAACTCTTGTGTTGTCCAGCCGTCAGCCAGGAAATCTACAGTGATAGCTTGAACATGTTCGCTTGAGTTTTGTTCTTCCTTTCTGTGGCAATGTCAGCAGTCTTCCGGGCACGGTCTTCGTGATAAGCCATCTGCATTACCATGCAGGCGCCCCCGTCGATGTTGTATCTTGAAGTTGTACTCTTGCAGACGTTCAAGCCACCTTGCCAACTGTCCTTCCGGATTTTTAAAGCTTAAGAGCCATGCAAGCGCGGCATGGTCGGTACGTAGTGAAAACTCTCTTCCATAGAGCTATTTATGGAAGTGCTCCAACGCTCGGATGATTGCCAGTGCAGCAACTCTGTCCTTGTGACGCAATAATTTCTCTCCGGTTTAGAAAGTGTCTTGCTGTAATACGCTATTACTCGTTCTTCACCGTTTTGAACATGAGACAAAACTGCTCCTACACCAGTATTGCTTGCGTCTGTGTCCACAATGTACTTCCCTTCGGAATCTGGGAAAGCGAGAATTGGCTGCGAACATAATGCAATTTTCAAAGTCCTAAATTCTTGATCACACTCCCTCGACCACTGGAAGTTTCGTTTATTTTCTGTTAGCTCATGTAGTGGTTTAGCAATAGTAGCGAAGCCTTTCACAAAACGTCTGTAATATGAGCATAACCCCAGGAAACTCCGAACTTCGTGTTTACTCTTCGGCACTGGCCAGTTTCTTACGGTGTCTACTTTATTAGGATACATGCTAACACCCGCTGCCGAAACCAGATGGCCCAGATACTGTACTTCCTTCTGGAATAGAGAACACTTCTTCGGGCTCAGCTTCAGTTGGGCACCGTGAATTCTAGTTAGAACCTCCTTAAGGTTTTCCAAATGTTCTCTGAAAAACTTCCCGATGACTATGACATCGTCTAAATAAACAAGGCAAGTTTTCCATGTCAGGCCTCGGAGTACCAGGTCCATCAATCTTTCAAATGTTGCCGGTGCATTACAGAGTCCAAATGGCATGACGTTAAATTGGAATAAGCCACTTGGGGTCGAGAAAGCGGTATTTTCCTTGTCTTCTTGATGAAGGCCCACTTGCCAATATCCACTCTTCAGGTCCAATGTGGAAAACCACTGTGCTCCGGAAAACGTGTTGAGTGTATCGTCAACGCGATGTAATGGATAGCAGTCTTTCTTTGTAACGTCATTTAACCTCCGGTAGTCTACGCAGACACGCAATCACCATCCTTTCTTCGCTACCAGCATTACAGGAGAAGACCAAGCACTTGACGAAGGTTCGATTACTCCCTCTGTCAACATGTCCTGTACTAACCGAGACATTTCCTCATGTTTAGATAATGGAGACCTTCGAGAAGGTTGCCGTATCGGTGTTGTGTCCCCGGTATTGATGCGATGTTGCACAAGAGAGGTTCTTCCCAGTGACTGTCCCCGAACTGCAAAACAATCTTTGAATTCAAGTAAAAACTGTCTGAGTTCTTTTACCTTACCACTTGATAGGTGGTTAGAAGATCTGTTCAATAATTCTTGCAGTTCCTCTGGCAATTTGGAATTATCCGAAACACTGGATCTTCCTTGCGTCATTCCGGCTACCCAGGCCACAGGAGTCAATTTGCCTTGATCCAAAATATTCGCCACTCTAATAGGTACATTTCCGGTTTCGTCAGGTTTTAAAAACTTCTGGCAATTAGTATGCCCGGTGTGCTGACTACCTGGGGTTCGAATATGGTTGGGCCTAGTATCTACCTCGGTTCTAACCATGATGATCTTTTCGGAGTTTGGCGGAACAGTTATGACCACTTGGTTTATGACGTCCGTCGATTTTTCTGCTGTCGTCATTGCTGATAGCATTACCTCTTCTCCTCCGAATCTCAAGACATTGTTTTGAAGTCGGCTATAAATCCGTATGCGTTCATAACGTCCACACCAAGAATTGCTTCATCCACAATGTCTGCAACAAGTACTTGATGATTAAACTCAAGTAGACCGAGGCGTAGGTGTATCTCCACTTTTCCATATACTTTTACAGGCCGTCCAGTAGCTGTTCGCAAGCTGCAAGAGCACCAGATTGGCTTGAGATCTTTCACCACGTCGGGGCGCACAATAGAAACTGTTGCGCCTGTGTCAACTGTAATCGAGATTGGCCTATCTTGAACAAATCCGGTAACCACCAAGCTCCCACTGTTTTTCTGAAGTGTAGAAATTACGTATTGTCTAGGGGCTTCGTTCCTCCAGTTAGTCAGCACACGCCCCGTTGTACCGACTATTGGTCGTTTCCCTGCTGCTGAATTCTAACCCGACAATCTCGTTGTAGATGTCCAGGTTTCCCACATCTATAAAACTTCGGTCTTCCATCCTTTCTTATTTTATTCTGTGGCGCCGACCGTCGAATCTCTGTTCCTTGTTCTTCTTCCTCATCGTCTGTGCCGTCGCGATCTATTAGCGCGCACTTTATGACTTGTCCAAGCAGACGCTGATTTGGCGCCCTCAAATTGAAAAGCATGTACCAGGGCGTCCGTACTGTTCTGGTGTCTTGCCATTCATAACACTTGCTGTAGTTCGTTATCTCGGATACCGGCAGTAAATGTCTGCATCGCAAAACTCGTTCGAAAATCTTCTGGCGCTTCAGGATAGGACAGTCTAATTAGTCTGTCGATACTTGCTTCAAACTCTTGAAGGCTCTCCCCGGCATGCTGTCGCCTTGCTCTCAACTGGGCGCAGTACACATCTCGCAAATGTTTATCACCATACCGTAATTCCAGAGCTTTTATCAATTCGGCATAGGTGTTTTGGCTGTCAGGTGGCACTTTCTGTAGTAGTTCTGCCCCGGGTCCTTTTAATGAGAGAAAGAGTGAAACTGCCTTGTCTTTTTCCGTCCAATTATTTGCGCATGCAGCAGCTTCGAATTGGCGTAAATACGTCGACCAGTGCGTGCTTCCATCAAAGGTTGGAGCCTTGACATGACTGTCCCAACCGCAGGCGAGGTGACCTTCTCTATTGACTTATTTTCTGTGTCTTTCTCCGTCTTTATCATTGGTACAGTCTGTTCACAAAGTTGTTTTGGTTGTAACTTCAGGAACTGCTCTCTTATGTTTGCCATTGAGATTTCTACTGTAGATATTTTATTTGACATGGCTTCTTCTAGGTCAGACATTTTTGTGGACATCGATTCTTGTACCTCCGATATTTTAGTAACTTTTTTATTAAGCTCACCTCTTAGGAGACCCAACTCTGCAGCGGTTTTTTCTTGTGTCTGCTTTTGCTCCTGTATTAACTCCTTGATGTCTTCTGTTTCACGCTTCCGTTTTTCTTTTTGTCTTTCTTCTGTTTCTATAATTAATGCTTTCTGACGTTCCTCAGCCTCTTCTATTTCCTGCCTGCGTTTTTCATCCTGTCGTTTTTCTGCTTCTTCCGCCTCCTGTCTGCGTTTCTCATCCAGTCGTTTTTCTGCTTCTTCCTGTGTCTGCCTCAGCAGTGTTTGTAAAGTTTCCATCATCTGACTGGGATCCATGTTTACCGATTAATTACAAATCACACTCGTCTTGTACAAAGTGGCCACTGTTTCCACTGTTAACCGTTTTATCCCACTTCTGACACCACTGTTACGACAGTCTACTCGATCGTCGTAGGTACAGTGGAAAACAAATTACAAGACACCAATTAAGTCACTAATCACACCTTTAATTTTTACAGTTAAAAAGTTCGTAATTAACAACACAGTCTCTACAACAAATCAAATGAAAATTGTTCACACGCAATAAAATGTCCACTAAAATTAAACACAATTGTATTACAATCATACCGATTATAAAACACCACTCTTAACTAATAACCACTTGAACGCGCACAGTAATATCACTACTATAACTCTTGAACCGTACTGTCAATATATCGCACTAATACTGAACTGAACGTCGTTGAGTGCTGGTATTTATACCGCCCCAAATTACTAGATTATTCCATAATGCGCGATAGCGCCAGTATAGTTACGACGTAATTACTTGCGGCCTTGACACAGTCCATGCGCCCGAGCGAAGTCTGGCACAGTCTAGAAAATGCGTCAACAAGCACGTACGCCACACACGTTACATTCCGGATCACTCTGGAACATTCGATAAACACGTAGATTGTTCTGTGATGTAGCAATATGTTCTCTGTGTCGTGGCTTTCCTATCTTATCCTCTTGATATTCTGTAGGTAACACTTTTTGGTAACTAATCCGGTCTATGACTATAATAATATATAGTTTGAATCTGCAAAGACATATGGATGGATGCAAAGACAAATCGGAAAACTGGTTCCAGATGGATATACGTTGTTATATCGATCTGCAAAGACTGTGGATTACAAATCTCCACATTTAGGACCAAGGTAATGGCTTTACGTGGAACTGATCCCATATGGGCAAAAATTGTTATAGATGGTACAGACTGTCCTGGAACAAGTCAGCAATTTTAAATACCTGGGCTACAGTACGTCTTATAATGCAAGCAATGACGTTGTGAATAAGTTGCATAAGTTCAACCTTATGTGCGGGACCCAGTGCCGGCTTTAGGCTTTTGCGTTTAGAGGGGCAAGATTTCCCTCGGCGCCCCTTGTGAGGGTAAAGTATCGGGATATGTTTAATATTTTTAAAAAAATACTTATTAATTATGTTTTGATAATAAAGCATAATATATTTGTAAAAAAATACAAAATTAGTACAACTAAGAAAATAAAATAATATTTTTATAAAATTATAATAAAGAGTATAACATTTTAATTACATAAATAAATCATTTACAATTAACTTTTCGCGCTTTTTTGTCGGCAAAATCTTTTATTAAATCAGCAAGATCTAACTCTTCAGCAATTTCATTCTCGATTGAGATAGTTCCTAAAGAAGTGAGTCTGTCTTGTAGCATCGTACTCCTTAAATATGTTTTTATAAGTTTGAGCTTGGAAAAGCTCCGTTCCCCACTGGCAACAGTTACAGGAATCGTCAATAAAATGCGCAGCGCAATCCATACGTTTGGATATAATCCTTGAAGCGAATGTTTTTTAATGAAATTTAGCACAAGAAGAGGCGTGATTTTTTCCTTGTCTAATTTATCATTCAAAAAAGCTCTTATACTAATCAGTTCATCGCATAACAAAATGCCATTGATATCGGCGGAGTTCTCAACTGTTAACTTATTTTGTTAAGTCTGTGCACGATTTTAAAAGCTCCGTTCTGTTGGGTAATTTGTCCAAACAAAAGAGGAAATTCCATGATTTCGAATATGAATTCAATTGTTTAAATCTTTCTTTGATGGATGAAATAGCCGTATCTAACAGTGGGTTAAAAAATTCAACTTCCAGTTTTTTTTCTGGGCTCTCAATTGGTTCATCCTGTGTGTTTTCATCAAAATAATGTTTTACACGTCTTACCCTATTAAGCGGTTTAAATATCGGTTTAATTTGCAATTGATCTGCAAGTTCTCTTGCTCCAATCATTGATTGTTTAAAACCAACTTTCCTGTAATTTTCTAAAAATTTAATGCAATTCTCCAACATTTTGATACAGTGTGCAAGGTCCATTTTTTTTCCTGAAGTGATTTACTTACAACGTTGACTTGAAACAATACATCGTACCAAGCAATTAAAGATACCAAAAATCCAAAGTCTCCTAACTGTTCTGCCAAGGTGATTGCTTCGTGCGCTACGGCAGGATTTTTTTTTCGTTTTCATTTAATGTTATCAAAGCATCATGCACACTGCTTATTTGATAACGTATTGCTTTCAAGCTTTCACCTCCCAACGTGTATCACTCAATGTTTTGAGAGCGAAAATTTCTGCATGATTAGTTAAGACACTCCATCGATAAGTCGAAGCAGAAAAAAGAGTGAATAGTCGTTGTATGATCCCGAAAAGTTTACGGAATTTAATGACGACTTTGCAGCATCACATAGAACAAGGTTGAGTGAATGACTTCCGCAGGGAACATAGGAAGCTAAAGGATTTAGCTCTAAAATCCGTTTCTGTACGCCTACATTTAGCCTTTCATGTTTGCGCCGTTGTCATATCCTTGACCTCTGCAACCGCTAAGTTTGAGTCCAAATTTTATTAATGTATGGGTTATAATTTCAGAAAGGCCAAAACCCGTAGAATCGTCCACCGTAAAAAATCCTATAAAATGCTCCTCGATTTCGATGATATCGGTAGATATATCAACAAATCGAATTGTGAGAGAGAGTTGTTCCTTGTGGGAAATATCAGGAGTACAGTCAGCAGTAATAGCAAAATAAATTGCTAGTGAAGCTCTCGCTAGAATGTTACTAGTTATTTTCGTTGCCACCAAGTCGATCAGTTCATTTTGAATTATTTTTCCGCAATAGTGATCGGAAATATCGCCATTAAGTGCGAGCGTCACATGATTTGACATTACAGGGTCAAATTTAGCCAGCAATTGAACGAGTCCTAAAACTTACCATTGTTTGGTTTGTATAATTTATCCGAGCTTCCTCTGAAAGCCATGTTATTGATTCCCAGGTACAAAGTAATGCTTATCAACCGCTCAAGTACGCTTTGCCATCGTGCGCTCTCTTTTTCAATTAATTTTTGCTCTTCTTTGTCCATTGTTTTTCCTGTTTGCATTCGTATTTTAGTGTCTATCCACTGCTGATAAGCATTTTTATGAGCCGCACTATTTTCATGATATCGAAGAGTTTCAGATAGCTTCTTCCAATTATTAAATCCATTTTCTGCTAAATTTGAAGTTTTGTTTCTCTCAAAAAGTCGACAGCGAAAACAAAATACAGCATTTTAGATGTTGAATAAATAAGCCAACATCGAGGAAAAACTTCACCATTTGGAAGTTTTCGGTTGTAATAAAAACTAGAAAAATGACGACCCTTTTCATCGATAGGGTATTTATCCAAAATGACTTGATTGGGACCCATTTTAAGAATATAATCAACAACTTTATTGCTACGATGAACTGGCCACAAGGCGCAATCCGAGAGGTTTAATGACGCAGATATTTCTTCTATAGTTTTACCTTCATCCGCCACATCTTGATTATTGGGCTTGTCATCATCAATGTTAAACTCATTTGCATCCGAAGTTGGTTTAGGCGATTCAGATCTAACTTCATTATAAATTGGAATTGGTTCTGATGCAGCGACAGTATTATCAATGATATTGACCGTAGGAACTAAAGGCGCTTTGGTATTAGAGTCATTAGAGAGATTTGTATCTGTCGGTAACTTAAAATAATTATCAAGGCTTTTATGTTTTTTTTTCGAATTTCTTCCTCTTTTTCTGCTTTTCTTTTTCTATACTCATATCTGGAAGGTTTAGGGTTTTTTCTTAGAATTCTCGCTCTCCATAGTTAAAATGAAATGTTATCAGCCTGCGTACAAAAAAAAGATAACAAATGTAGATAGGAATAATTTTGAATTTCGTATAATTTAATATTTTATAATAATCTGAAAACTACATTTAGTACTGGACATGTGACACTGGATAGAACAGACTACAAATACAAAAAATTTGATGGACGAAGATACCTTTCATCCAATCGTCTTTGAAATATATTCTTTTTCCGTACCTAGTTGTACTTAGTACATAGAAATTCCCTTTCACTAAACTGCAAAGCCTTGCCAAAAAAACTTGGAATAATAATTAATAAAACTATAAATATTCCAAACGCAGTTTGATGTGATGAAATCAGTTTAATATTTATAAAGTACTAGCACTACCCGTCGCGGCTTCGCCCGCGAAATCATGAATAGCTAAATAGCGAAAGCATGAAAAACTTATACACAGGAGCATAGGGAATAACGAAAAATTTTTCGTCTGAAAATCTATTATTCCCTATGCTCCTGTGTATAAGTTTTCATGGGAGCTATCCAGTGAGTCGACTGTACACACGCTATAAGAACCGGACACGAATTCCCAAAAATAAACAACATGACACTGATCAAACCAAAATGGAAAACCATTCACCCCTTTTTTACCCCATTAGGGGTGGAATTTTGAAAAAAAAAAATAGAAATTGCTTTTTAGATATTAATATGAAGAACATTCACTCCAAGAATCAAATTGATATCTTAATTCGTTGCCGAGAAATGCGCAAAAATGTAAAATGTCATAAAAACAATTTACCCCGTTTTCACCCCTTTATTTGTGGAATTTTAAAAAAAGCAGAAATTGGTTTTTAGATATTAATATGAAGAACATTCGGTCCAACAATTAAATTGATATCTTAATTCGTTGCCGAGAAATGCGCAAAAATGTAAAATGTCATAAAAAACAATTTACCCCGTTTTCACCCCTTTAGGGGTGGCATTTCTAAAAAAACAGAAATTTTTTTTTTCGGTATTTGTGTAAAGAGTATTTTAGAACAAAAATCAAGTCGATACACCATTTATTTTCTGAGAAAATTGTAAAAAACGTAAATGTCAATTTTACCCCGTTTCAACCCTTCAAAATTGAAATTTCGTAAAATCCTTTCTTAGCACACCTCTACACACTAATAGGAACTATAAATTTCATGTCTCTAACTTTAATAGTCTCGGCTGGCCGTTGATGAGTGAATGAATCAGTCAGTCAGTCAGTCAGGACATTCTCCTTTATATATTAAGATTTGAAAAATTGAAAAAATCATTTCTTATTTACGTTTCATAAATTATAAATTTCTATAACTTATGGTAATTTTCTCTCAATCACTAAATGCATGAAAGGTATCACGTCCAAACATCAAATCGTTCACTTAGCTTCTATATCACTCTTAATCCTTACCTGTAAAATGTTTGAAGTTTAAATGAATCAAGAGGTAAGCAAATCCGACGACTATTCAACGAGAGCACGTGATCTATATAAATATCAATCTGCAGGTATCGCTCACAAAAATTTTATCCAAAACTCTTAGGTTAGCCCAGAACATTCGGTCGTCCGCAGCGCACGAGTGATAGGTGCAGTCTGTCAACTGCCAAATATACAATATACTTTGTATATTTGAGATAATGTTTTATAAATCATTTTTGCTGCAGATTTTTTGTAAAGTTTTATAAAAAAATAAATAACATAATCCTCAATTTACCCGAAAGCAATTAAAGAAAAGAATGAGGAAATAAATTATTACAATTAAATTATTTCAAAAAAATTAGTTTTACAGTTAAGATTGAATAAAAACAAAAATCGATCCAAATGGAAGAACACAAAACTTTCTTAGTATTAAATTCTGCTGATCAAAATAAAAATAATTTTTAATTAGGCGCACTCAATAGCTAATACCCGAATTTCGCAGATATTTTTCTATAGCATTACTGCAACTTCTACCTACATTCTTATTCTTCTGAAGAATTTTATTACCTTAAAATTCCAAAACCAGTTGGCGCCCTGGGGCGCCGCCCCAGCTTGCCCACCCCAAAAGCCGGCACTGGCGGGACCATCAGGTGAACAGTCAGCAAGTAAAGAAACACGCAAGTAAAGAAATACGCCTAAAATTCTACTAGGTAATGGCCCTTTTCACACTTCTTTATGGGTGTGAGAATTTGACTTTAACGAAAGGCCACGCCGTCGTATCCAAGCAGATGAAATGAGATTTCTCACGCACGTGGCAGGGTATACTCTCCATGATCATAGAAGAAACACAGGTATACGGCAGGAACTGAATGTTGTGAGTACACTCGACAGGATTGCCCAGTATCGGCTGAATTGGTGGGAACATCTTTGCCGAATGGATGACTGCCGCATCTCCAAACAATTATGGAACTATAAGCCGAAGGGACGGAGAGGTGTGGGACGCCCGATGAAGCGCTGGAGTGACCAGCTCTAGACTTTGCCTGTTTGAGACCGGAACAAACCATCCTTGGTTTAATCCTTGCAGATGATGATGATGGTGGTGGTGATGATGATGATGATGAGACTTATTATTAATTATTATGTTACCTTATTCAGTTCCGTCTTGTGACTTGTAGCAGCTATGTGACACCCTTCGGAACGTTCGTTCCGTCATCAGACACATATATGCCTCAAAAGAGATCGTCAAACTTAAATTTTTTAATTACAGCGAAACACAAATCAACAACAAAAACTGGACTGCGTATACGCTACTCGCACGGTGTATACCGTGACGGACGCTGACTTACAATAACGGCCCGCGAAACATCGTGAAGTCTCATTGCGGTATCATACAAAGCATTAGACTGGAACTCGGTTTGGATATTTAATATGTAATTTGTGTTGGTTTAAAATAGTTGTATATTTCAAACACTTCAACAGCATCCATATATCTACCTTTAATACATATTTGTAAAGGTTCAAGATTTGTTTCGAAATCAGCGTAATTATGAGAGCATATCTCTTATGAGATAATACGAGTGCCAGTTGAAAAGTTCGCGGAGCGACAACTGTAGCTTAGCGGTAAAATTAAAATTTTTCGTATGCTGCAAGATTTGTATTTTATGTGAACTCTTGTTAATTTCCAAATCTATCTATCAATTTATCCATTGTTTAGAAGCTCTTTAATATTGACGTGTCTTGCGTGTTTTGAAAAACGAACAAAATCAAACATCGTGGTGTGATTCTTTGTTAAAAATTGTTAAGCCGCCAACGAAAATTCAAAACGAAATTGTTAATGTGTCAGGAGATGCTAAGACTTCAAAACCAACGGTTTGTAAGTAGATACTTGAGTTTAAACGTAGTCGTACGAACATTGAAAACGTGGTCGCACTGGACGCCAAA
This sequence comes from Magicicada septendecula, assembly GCA_034769895.1. Classification (NCBI taxonomy): domain Eukaryota; kingdom Metazoa; phylum Arthropoda; class Insecta; order Hemiptera; family Cicadidae; genus Magicicada; species Magicicada septendecula. The sequence continues at coordinate 299,331,472 of CM068376.1, read as the reverse complement.
AAAATGCAACAACTCCAGATGCGGCAGCCATCTTGCACAACCCTTTTTCACACCAAGTGCTTGAGTTAAAGTATGATGCACACGCTCATATGAGATGCCTATGATTTTTAAAAACGTCATCCACTCCTCAATCTGCGGTCTTCCACCACATTTACTATTTCGTTTTGTTTTTCCGTTAGCGCTAAAACGTTTTCAACACAGAATTCATCACAACACGATGTTTGATTTTGTGCATTTTAAAAATACGCGTGACAGGAAAATTTCAAACAGCTGGTAAAAAGTGAATAAATTGACAGATACATCTCGAAATTAACAGGTGTTCACGCGAAATATACGTCTTGCAGCACACGAAAGATTTCAGTTCTACCACTGATCTATAGATGTCGCTCCGCGAACTTTTCAACTGACCCTCGTGTGTGTCTGATGATGGATCGATCGTTCCGAAACGCGAAACACAGAAGTCTATAAATCACAAGTCGGAACTGAAATAAGGTAATATAATAATTAAATCAATTGTGGCTTGGATACCAGAAACTTGAATTTTAAAATGTATTAATTTAGACAAATATCATAACATATTTAAATAAATATGATATTTATCTATCCACTATAGATAAATATCATAAAGTATATAACTGTTTTTGTTTTTTGTTTTTTTTTTTAGCAAAATAACTATTGTAAAGCATACCTATACCTAACTACTGTAATCGTACAATAAACACTAAAAGTCCCGAACATTTGCAATTATTTTAGTAAAATGTATAACAAAAATGCCTAAATAACAATTAATATACATCTAACTTTTACGTTTAAGTATGTTTCCATAGACATGTATAGTTCTACATCTAATACTTTTCACAAATATCTTAACTGATAACAATGTATAAAGTTATTTTGGAAGCATAGCTCATAAATTTTTGAGAGCGATACAAAATTACCAAGGAGTGTTGGCAGATATTAATTCTGCCAAATTATAACAGGTACCGAGTTTATATTTTGAATAAAATTCCTCATAACTTGATCTCTACATACACTTTTACACTTTCTTAAAATTTCCTTTTTCATTTTTGGGCCTTAGTGTCCTCAAAGTTAATATATTTTGACAGTGAAGACTACATTCAAATTTGGGTTAAAATTGCCTTTGGTCGACACCCGGCAGGAGTTTACAATTTTTTCAAATTTTGCATCCCTTTTTAGGGACGGGTGTACAAATATTTTGTTATTTATAAAACTACACACTATTCAAATTATCAAAGGCATTTACTCTAACCCGGGAACTGTACGGAAAGAACAACCTTTCCAGAAGTGCGAAAGTCCGCCATTATAGCACTGTGATCAGGCCAGTGATCATGTATGGAGTGGAAACAATGTGCTTTCAAAATTTTCTTCTTAAAATTGAACGAGGAATTCTTCGGAAAATTTATGGCCCCAAGAAAACCGAAGATGGGTACAGGCGTAGACCCAAAGAAGAGCTGTACAGGGATCCGAAAGATCTGGAAGCGGTTTTCCGAAAAGAAAAGACTGAGATTCCTTGGACATATGGTTCGGATGGATCGGTCCAGATTAAATAAACATATTTTCAACCATATTTGGCAACTTTCCAGTCTGAACGGATACACCAAACAACTCAAGGAGGAAATTATGAAACTGGGTATCTCTTTGAACGACTGTGTGGACAGAAATACATACAGAAACAAAATTCAAAATCTTGAGGTTCTCGCGGTGGGAAGAAGACGAGAAAAGGGAGGACAGTGGAAAGGAAGGCGGCGCATAGCGTGCGAATGAAGGCCTTCTGGCAGGAGAAGGAAAGGAAATGATATTCGCGTGGTCCACGGCTGGCCTGTTCGTGTAAACAAAATTGAACACTATATTAAGATTTTCGTTAACATTCTCTTTAATTTGTTACCTAACACGGACATTTGTGATTTTATCAAACTTCTGACCAACTTTTTCGGCCCTGGCCTTCCGAAATTTGAAATGCCCTGTAATCTGATACCCCGCATAGAGTTTAGCACAGTTTTGACCCCGTCACAGTTTTTCCTCCGCCCCCTATTATAATGCACAGAGGGTGAGAGGAGGAGGGAGAGAGAGAGAGAGAGAGAGAGAGAGAGAGAGAGAGAGAGAGAGAGAGAGAGAGAGAGACAGACAGACAGACAGACAGACAGAGACAGAGACAGAGTACAGACTTATGGTACAGCAAAAATAAATAAAAATCATTTTATGGGGCAACAATTATTTTTCTTAATAAAAAAGATATTTCTAATTAAGAAGAAAATATAAATAAGCCTATATGTTTTTGGTTGGACGCGCTGTAAACAAATTATTTATCACTACTCATTTTTTCAAAGGAGCGTTTAAAATTTTCCATCATATCTTGGCTAATTTCCGTCATAAAGGAATGTGGCAGATCTCAAATTAAACGGGTCTGAATGGGCGTACAAATTTCCTAAACGTACGTTTCATGTAAAGTCCGCAATTTTAAAATAAATAACGAAAACAGAATGTGGAAAATACACGTTTGTAAAAAAAAGAAAAAACTCTGGTAAAGAGGCGACCTTTGAAAGTCTAATTTGTTCACTTTTAGGCCAGATTGAAAGGCCTGTAGTCACGTATTAATGGGAGTCACAAAATATGGAAATACCAATACTTTTTCCAAAAATTAATAGTTTTCTAGAAATCCGTAAATAACGGGTTTCCAACTGTTTAACGCGTGAATTGGATGCGTACCCTCTAGAGAGAGAGAGAGAAGAGAGAGAGAGAGAGAGAGAGAGAGAGAGAGAGAGTACAGACTTACGTACAAAGAAGAAGTACGTGCCAACGTCCAGAGATTAGGGTGAAGCAGCTCTGCTTCAAACGCGACACAATCGGAAAGTTTTGTGCTGGTACAAGTCGGTGATAACTAAACGGGATAATAACACTACGTTTACAGATGTCGAAGTGCTTTTAGCAATCTCCGGACTGACGGGGGTACGCGAAACCTTTAAACAACTTTCACACTGACCTTTCTCAACCCTCAGCAGAATTTGCACGTCCGGTTGTACCTCAGAAATCCAAGATAATAGTTTCGTTCGCCCCGACTAAAACGTTTGTTCAATAATTGAGCAGAAGGTCACGTCAGCGGATTGAGATGTTACGCCTGTTTCTCGGATCCACTGTTGGTATTGGATGTGACAATCCTATTGTACATTAATATTTTATCGTCATAAGGACTACGTGTTACTGCGTGAAAATAAACGGTGATTGTTTGATGTCACGGGCAGTCGAAGTAGGCCTATGATCTCATCGACTTTCCATACTATTACGTTACAACTCCACTTCGTGTTTAACAATAAAATCAGTATTTACAGCATTACTAACGCTGGTTCGAAAGGATCGACAAATGCTCACAAAGACACGTGGGGCCCCACAAGGTACCCGAGTGGTTGAGTCTATTGTGGTAAGCAAACAATGAGAGCAGGCTGCGTGTGCATCGATTCGTTCGGAGACCACTGATAAAACAATTTGTGTGTCAAGGTTCCGCACTGTCCTTGGAATGTGTGCCAAGGAAACTTTACTGTTAGATAAATATCAATTTTAAAGCGTCCCCATCACAAAACTGAATAAACACACACACACACACACACACAGAGAGAAACTGGGGAGAGGGAGAGAGAGAGAGAGAGAGAGAGAGAGAGAGAGAGAGAGAGAGAGAGAGAGAGAGAGAGAGAGAGAAGGGGAGAAACTAACTATCTATTTCCTACAGTTGCAAGAGACGATTCGAAACACACGCACGCACACATAAAAATTGTCTACATGATAATATAAAGTACATGCATTTTCAGTGGGTATCGAGTTACATAAGAAGATTTCAGTTTAGAATTCACGTAAAGTTTGTTACTAAAAGACAGGCAATCTGAAAATCACCTGCACAACATCCGAGAGAATTACTACCGACGGTGATCCAATACCAATTACAACAATAAAGCTACAAAATTATTATTATGTTTTTACGTATTGTGTTATTTCATGGTAATTTACACACAACTGCTACACTTTAGTACGAGGCTGTCAATAATAATCAGAAACATAAATTAACACTATAAGGGCGTGCACGCGCGCACGCGTTGTTCTTATCCTTAACCAAATCGGATTTGCTCACCAGTTAATGTTTAAAACCAACATCGGTATGACAGGAGTAGTCTATATTCTTGCGTAACGTGTCAAAACACCAACGGTACTCTTTTAATATGTAGACATGCACACTCTCTCTCTCTCTCTCTCTCTCTCTCTCTCTCTCTCTCTCTCTCTCTCTCTCTCCCTCACGCTCTCTCTCCCCCCTCTCTAGAGGGTACACATACAATCCACGCGTTAAAAAGTTGGAAATCCGTTTATTTACGAATTTCTAGAAAAATATTAATTTTGGGAATAAGTATTGGTATTTACACATACGTGACTACAGGCCTTTCAATCTGGCCTAAAAGTGAACAAATTGTACTTTCAAAGGTCGCCTCTTTACCAGTTTTTCTTTTTTTTTTACAAACGTCTATTTTCCACATTCTGTTTTCGTTATTTATTTTGAAATTGCGGACTTTACATCAAACGTACGGTTAGGAAATTTGTACGGCCATTCAGACCCGCCGCTTAATTTGAGATCTGTCACATTCCTTTATGACGAAAATCAGCCAAGACATGCTGGAAAATCTTAAACGCTCCTTTAAAAAAATGAGTAGTGATCAATAATTTGTTTACACCGCGTCCAACCAAAATCAAATAGGCTATTTATATTTACTTCTTAATTAGAAATATCTTTTTATTAAGAAAAATAATTTTTGCCCCATAAAATGATTCTTATTTATTTTTGCTAAGAAGAATTTGTAAGAGTATCCAGACGTCAGAAAATTAGAAATGAAGTCATTAAGGACAGAATGAATGTGAAAAATTCAATTGTTGATTTTATCCAAACAAAAGAATTACAATGGTATGGACACACGAAAAGAATGGCACAGGAAAGATTGTCAAGGAGAGTTATTGAATGGGCCCCAACAGGAAGAAGGAAAAGAGGAAGACTATCGATCACCTGTATAGAAGAAATTCAGTATGTATTGAGGGAACGAGCAATTGAAGATCTCTGGGTGGGCAAGCAGTAGTGGAAGATGAGAATTCAAACACTTTTGTAATCTTTGGTTCCAGAAAATGTGTAAACATTGTACAGCCGGAATAATAAAAAACAAGTATTTGTTACACCATAGTCATGTTTAAACAAATGTCCACAATCCACACTGCATAATAAAGTTTATTACGTTATATTTCAGATGCAACATATGGATGGCTTCCTTTGTCAGTTGAAATTTAATAACTTTGCAAAATATTTCGTTTTACGTAAATATATATATAAAAAATGGATTTCAGAGAAAACTGTAAATATATATATTAATTATATATGACAATCTTTTCTTTATTCCGGTTCCCTTTACAACATTCATTTACACAGGTTTCTAAACGTCCGGCGGCATTGTCCGATGCTTCATTTACATGCCTTTCTTATTACAGGTCTCTTTAGCACTTTTTCCTTGTTATACCTTCTTTTCAGATATTTTTATGCCTCCTGCGATTTCAGCAGTTTTGGGTTTCCACTGCCTGGCATGTTTCGATAGTTTGCCCGTATCATACGTCTACCAGCTTTCTGGTATTTACTTCATTTTCATTTCGAACTCAGTTCTCCTAGATAGTTCTAACATCTTTGCACGATATTTGTGGACGAAATTACACGTAATTAAAGTAGCGCGGAATTCGTATTACAAAAATATGCTTCTTTTAAGCATTAATACTTAGTTCTGTATTTCTACGAACATCGAACCGTAAAGTAACGTAGAAAGTAACACAAGAACTTAGTATCGACACCTCCGTTAGCATGGACAATTATCTTTCACGTGTTTGTTGTTTTATAACGTCTAAGCCACTTGAGAAGCCTACGATTCGATAGATAGGGATAAACTATCTAATATTTTATGCGAATTCGACATACCAGTGAAACTGGTAAGGATGATAAACTTGACAATGACTAATACAGAAGCTCAAGTACGAATACAAGGACACATGACAGAAGGATTTGTAATCAATCGAGGGTTAAAACAAGGAGACGGGCTGGCCCCGACCTTGTTTAATCTAGCTCTAGAATATGTGATCAGAAAACTGTCAGTAGGAAGAAATAACGTACTGACAAACAAATCGGTCCAATTAGCAGCCTACGCGGACGACATCAACATAATGTGTCGGACAAAAAATGCAGCAGAGGAAACGTACTTTGAACTCAAACAAAATGCTAGCAATACAGGCCTCAAAATCAACATAGATAAAACAAAAATATTAGTGCAGACTAGAAGACAAAGAAACTACGGAACAATCGACAATATCGAAAAGGTGGACAACTTTAATACTTGGGAACCATATTAGAAAAAAACGGCACAGAAGAAGCCGAAATCCGAAACCGGATAGTCCAAGCCAATAAAGCGTATTTCGCCACATCAAGTATCTTCAGATCCAAAGACATCCACAGAAACACGAAACTAAGGATATACAAATCAATAATAAGACCCATCCTAACCTATGGTTGCGAAACGTGTATCCTGAACTCCAAACCAGCAAACACTCTCGATATCTTTGAAAGAAAAATATTACGAAGAATCCTAGGACCAGTTAGTGACGTACACGGCTGGAGAATAAGACATAACTTTGAATTGTACCGAATGTATAAAGAACCACCGCTAACACGGTACATGAAACTACAGCGTCTAAGGTGGGCTGGTCATGTAGCCAGGATGGGAGAAGACAGAATACCACGAAAACTATTGAATACCAGAATTCACGGAAAAAGACCAGTGGGAAGACCAATGAGAAAATGGGAGGATGCGGTGGATGAGGATGCAAAAGAAATATTGAAAGTGTATTCCTGGAGGAAGACGGCTACCGACAGAAGAGAATGGAGGGAAAAATTGAAGGAGGCCGGGGCCCAACAAGGGCTGTAGTGCCATAGGAGAGAGAGAAGCCACTTGAGACGTTTAAAAATACCAATCACAACTCCGAACGCGAAAAACCCGTCTTAAGGCCTATTTATGCTACAACGGCCCGGATGCGGCACGAGTGTCGTACGAGAAACGTCGGTGTTTTATCTCACTGATTTCATAGAGGGCATTTATGTTACAACGGGACGAGCCGATGCCGTACGGTACACGTTGGCCGCCTGTCGCTACGATATTTATCTGTCCCCGTCACCTCGCCGTCACATCCAGATGTTACATAAACGAACCAACGTGCAGTTCACAGTTAATTGCTAGACTTACTGAGTGGTGTACGTAGTGTTTTGGATTACGAGATGTTCACAATGGACGACGAGAAATTGATTGAGTGTGTAAGAAAATAACCTGCTATTTACGATATGAGTCGTCCTAAGTACTTGGATAAGACCACGTTGGGTGTACACCCCACCTCCTGTTTCTTTTGTTTACTTTTTCTTCATAGAGTGCTACAGCGATAGCCGTTAATTCAAGCAACGTAAAATTTGTCATTACTACTGTACTTCACTACATAAATTAGATTGTGAGGAACGGCACGAGCATACGATATTCGTAGCGTTGTGATTAGCTGGCTTTCCCGTACGGGAGAGAGCATAAAAATCGCTACTGTTTTCCGCAAATGAATATCGTGTTATTTTATCGCTTATTTTAAATATGTTGCCATAATTTTAGTTATCTGTGTGTGTTTAGTTGTTACGCCGCGAGAGTTAGAAGACGGTCTTGGATTTCGAAACGCCAGAAAAGTATGACACGACTGTCCATACGGGAGGAGATTTTTCAAGTTGTTACTTTACATAAATATAACCACATGATAATATTTACTAAATAAAATTTAATTTAATATGATCCGTAACAAATATCGAATCTGGTTGTTAATTAAGATTTTAGTAACTTGTTTTATTCGTGAAAGTTGTTCAGGCTGCACTATACAAAATTTATAAAACTAACGTCTGGCAATGTTTAATCTATTGCTCCCTTGGCAGGAAACTGTTACTAACTTGTTTGGCAGGAAACCGGTAATTCTCTGCTAGTAGCTGGCGTGGTATAAACATAAATGGTACATTAAGTTACGAGGACTACTGTAGAAGCAGGCCTTGTACACTCATTCGTTTCAGATGCACAGGCAACATTTTCGGTTGCCCACAATTTTACCGTATAAACTCTTTTTTTATACACAAACAATGAGAAAAGGAACAACCGTTCGCTATTTGACGTAAAGTGCTCTTTGCAGCGAAGCATAACGCTACTACAATTATAAAGATATTTCAATTTTCAGATTTTTTATAATTTTTTACGTTTTGCTCTAAAAATTTTCACACAAAAAGCAGGCTTAATATTTTTTTACGCTTTTTTTTATTTTTCAGTGAAACTCTATAGTTCTAGTAGTGTAGTTATATCTCTATTAATCCAATAGTCACAGAAAAATTCAGCTTGATAATTCACTTGATTTCTGAAACAGTTGGTCATTCATCTAAAAAACAGATTTTCAGAAAAAAAAACGCATTTAAAGTTTTTAAAACAGATTTGTATTGCTTTACCTTATTTAAGATAGTCCAGCTCCATACTCGGGATCTTTAGCTACGTCCATTTAGTCCTCTAGTTTTCTCTTCCCAACCTTTTCAATCAATTGATCTACTGCTGTCTCTGTCTCAAGGATTCGTTGCAAGTCAATTTTTTTTTTCATTACCTTAACCATATTTGATCCTAGTTTGATGCCTAATTTTTGTAAGACTTAACACTTACTTGTATCGCCTTCACTGTAGACCAACAAAGCGTCATGTATCCAGTCCAACAAATATATTTTTAAACAATCTATTACAAATCAAATGGTTCAGTGACTCGTCCGCATTCTGTATACGACCACGAAGACATTTTTTTAACAAATTAGCATGATATTGGCTTTATGACGGACATAACAGACAGTGGTAGTGAACGTTTATTGAAATTCCCTTTCCAATGGTAAAAACTTTTTGTCTCTACGATTTGTTATAAAGAAGTTACATTATTGTAAAAAATGGTAATAGGCCCATTATCAGCACTTTTGACAGAACTTATGCTAAGATCTTAATTTTTTTTAATCATAAAAAGTTTATTGTTAGGCATATTCACATAAATTTGGCAACAAATTACTCAGAAAATACTAAAGATTTTTTTAAAACAAAAAAACAAAAATTCGATTTTTGGCCGATTTGACGGTTACGAATGCCCTTAATGCCGGTAATGCCTAGATTTATCGGTATTTCGTAAATCTATTTTATTATGGTGCAGTGAGCTAACAACTACACTAGTATTTTTGTATCCGTTTTCTTTACACTATAATAAAATTCACGCCAATTCGCTACGTATTTGTTATATGAACGACGTATTTGGTCGTTTTTTATCGAACATGATTTCTTCATTTTTTAGGGCCGTTCCTCGACTCTTCCAACGGAACCTTCACCTTCCGTCCATTCTTATGGCCGCTGAGGTCCCCGCGTGCGGTCATCCATCCAGGTTTCGTATCCGTGCAAGTGATGCTTGGCTTCAAGAGAGGAGCCACAAAGTTTTGACAGTAAGACCGTACCGCCAAGTTGATTCTTTTTATTAACTATAATAATTACAATATTGATTGACGACTCGTTGGACACTTGGTGAAACATATTACTACTGAGGTTTTTAAAATCATATACACACTTGGTAAGAGTTGTTTAGTTGTTTAGTAGTAATGATCTCTTTGAGAATAGCTTAATAGGCTGAAACAATTGTCAGAGGTAAATAAACTGTGAACCTTACCAAGTGTTTGTATGTTTTAGAAACCTTAGTATAATAATTACAAAATCTTCCTCGAATATCAGTACCTTGTACGAAGTTTAAAACGTTTGCAGGCCTCTTCACTTTCGGGTAGCATTTCTCCGCTTCTTTAAACCCGTCAGCATTCCCAAATTCGTCTTCTCTTTCCCTTTTATCTTAAATTTCTACTCACGTTTCCTCCTGCGAACGTGGCCGATCCAATTAGCTTTTCTCCTTTTTTCTTAAGGAGAAGTAACTATTTCGACTTGCGAACAATATTTTAAAATACGGTATAAATATTAGACATTATTTAAATTGCTAATTTAAAATATATATAATGCATTATGCACCGTCAGAGAAAACCGTGTTTCCCGTAGTGTGTGAGACTCTCATCCATTAAAAAGCCCACCTCTAGTTCAGGCGTTCATATCCATCCTGGAACCACTTAGCATATTACTTCAGGATGGAGCCTACTACTCCCTTATCTTCTACTGCCCGTTGGTTTCAAGTTGGGCCTGTAGCCTATGTTTTCCTAGTCGCACTTACTAAATAAATGCAGAGATTCGGTTCCAATAACGCCTTGCCTCGCAGCATAAACTCAACTACGCTCTCGGGCATGAACTTCCCGAGCTCCATCTCCAATGCCATCTTCTCTCCCATGAATCTGCAGCACTCGAAAAAGGTGTGCAAGGCATCTTCATGGGGAGAGTCGCCGTATTGGCATGCTGGGCTTTGCACCCTTCCCACTCTGTGGCGGTAGGCATTAAAATTGCCGTGGCCACTGAGGAGCTGTGTCAGATGGTGGTTAACCTCGCCGTGTTGGCGGTCAATCCATTCCTTCAAGTTCGATATGAGTCTTGCGGTCCATCTTCCTCTATCCTCCCTATTCCATCGATCTTGCCAATGTCGGGGAGAATTTAAAATATAATAAATATTTATATAATATTAATTACTACACAGAAAATAAAGGTTTTTATCATTACTGCTCTAGTTGTTATTCTTTTTGTTATTACTACTACCACTACTGGTGCTGCTGCTGCTGCTGCCACTACCACTACCACTACTACTACTACTACTACTACTACTACTACTACTACTACCACCACCACTACTACTATTACTATTACTACTACTACTACTACTACTACTACTACTACTACCATTATTGCTATTATTATTATTCACGTTATTTCATAACTACGTGTCCCGTAGCTGATGCACAATTAAGTTGCATAATGCTTTTTGTTCAACCTTCAACCAGCATGGCACTAGGGAATCCGCAATTTCTCTCTACACTGCTAAATTATGCAAACGCTAAACAATATTATAAATATTTAAAAACTTCATTTAAATAATTAAAACACTGGTGACTTTGAAATTTCTATGTTTTAGTATGTTTTTCAAACGTTTATTTATACCTGCGTTTCTGTTTGTTTTCTAGTTACGCCGCAGTACGATTCTGAAGACGCCATCGATTTCGAATGGCGAAACGTCCAAAACGTATGACAACAACGGTATACGTTTGTGCCAGGAGAATCGTTCAAGTTGTTACACGCTAACAACAATTTATGTAATACAGTGGAACCTCGATAACACGAATCTGAAATGGATTATAAAAATTTCGTTTTATCGAGGAATTCGTCAAAGCGAGGTTCGTGTTATCAAGGTTAAGATAACAAAAGTTCGTGTTATCAAGGTCCGTCATTGATACGTGCGTCTGAGCCATTGTTCTGCTTCATAACGTTCGGCTTACTGAGCTCGCTGCCGTGGGTAATTCGTCTTAAGAGGTCAAATTCGTGCTACAGACGTTCTTAGTACATATTTTGATCTTCACATCAACGAAAATTTTGCTTATTAAGGTTTTTAACTAAGGAATTTCGGGTTATAGAGGTACTTTTAACATTGAGTGTTATGGGACATTCATGGGGATTTAATAACATTCGTGTTATCAAGGAATTCGTGTTACTGAGGTTCGTGGTATCCTGGTGCCACTGTATTTATCATTTAACTTTAACGAAAGGCCAGGCCAGTCGACTGGCAATGAGATTTCTCAGGCACGTGACAGGGTATACTCTCCTTGATCATAGAAGAAACACAGATATACGGCAGGAACTGAATATTATGAGTATACTCGACAGGATTGCCCAGTATCTGCTGAATTGGTGGGAACGTCTTTGCCGAATTGATGACTGCCTCATCCCCAAACAACTATGGAACTATAATGGAACTATAAGCCGAAGGGACGGAGAGGTGTGGGACGACCGAGGAAGCCCTGAAGTGACCAGTTCTAGACTTTGCCTGTTTGAGACCGGAACAAATCATCCTTGATTTAATCCTTGTAGATAATGATGATGATTATTATTTAAAATTTAACTTAGCTGTTTAAATATGTCCTGTGTATCAAACAAGCGGATAGCTTAAATCCACTGTTCGTAATCTATATGGATGAAATATACAAAATATGCAAGAGACGAAAATGTATTATCATAGTAGGATATTGGAGGTTAAGACCGATTTTGGTCCAGGCAGATGATTCAATGGATAAACTTTAAGAAGCCGTAGTAGAATGGAAATAGGATTTGGGAAGAAAAGGCTTAGAAGTGAATGTCAATAAGAATGAAGTTATGCATGTTGGAAGGAAAGAAGAACAGTCCCTGAGAATTACATGCAATCGTAAACAGTTGCTTTAAGTCAAGGAATATGAATACTTTGGTGTCATTTTTGATAGGGATGGAAGAATAGATCAGAAAATATCAAATCATGTGAAAAAAGCGAACTCTATATATTATACAATAAACAACACACAGGAATAAGGGAAGTGGGTAAGAAAGCAAACGGCAGATATTTAAATCGGCATACCTACCAACAATAATATAGAGAGCAGAAAGTTGGACTACCCTTAACAAACATGTAAGTAGAATGACATCAGCACAGATGAGATTACTCAGGCTAATAATGGGAAAAACAAGGAGCGATCGTAGGATCGGGGGAAATTTAGGAGTAAACCCCGTAATGGATTTGCTGGAGGTGAGGAAATATGAAGTTATTTGGACATGAAAGAAGGGCAGATATCGTAAGATAAATAAAAGAGTACTCTCAAGTAAACGAGGGTTAGAGACAAAAAATAAAGGCAAGGACGAGATGTTAGTCATACAGTTCGACCGCGGAAAGAGTTTATAGAAAACGGAGGCAATGTGTACGGACAGGAATAGATGGAGACGATGGACGGAGGCTCCCTACAGCCCGACGCTGAGAGCCAGAGGGGCCAGATAAAGAAGAAGATGAAATATGTCGTCTGTACATTGTGTCTGGGTGTCTCGCTTGACAAAACTCGAAAACTTAGTGTCGTACATTAAATAGCAGTGTTATGAGCCAGTTAGTCATGACTGACTAAATACTTTGGAAATACAGACAAAATTTCTTAATATCGTTATAACCACATAATACAACGCAGTTTTATTTGGAGACATCTTCGTTGGTAACATTAGGAAAACCAAATTTCCTTTGTATGAAAATGCTTTCATGGTAATTTAAATTCTTACATAAAAACACAATAATTAAAACATGAATTAAAAACTAAAAATCATACAATGCTAATAAAATAAAAAACCTCAAAACAGCGCCTGAGAAAATTTCAGTAGAATACAAAAAAAAAAAAAAAAAAACTGTAATACGTGGAAGTGCAAAAATTACGTAGTAGATATTGGACATGTCTACGTTTTGCACCGATTAGAGAGAATACCTTACATCTTTTAAGTGGCATTAGGCTGATAAACCGAGAAGAAAGTGCTCAGTTTTATATGTGCTGGCAAATAATACAACACTTCATTTCCAGGTGTTTATTTTTATAGTTTTTTTTAATTTTAATGCATTTTAGTAAATTTACGTTTTAAACGTTGAACATTTCTTTCCAGTTCTTCAGAAACGAAAGACAAATTTATCATTGGAACATTTAACGTTACTAATTAAATACAGAAGAATTAAAACTATATTTAATGTGAGCCAAAAGAATGCCCATTAGTCTAGCTTAACGCCGAGGCTCTTCGTTTAATCCCGTCTTATTTTACGTCTCATTTTATTGATTAATAATACGTACTGCTACGAAATTGATCAGGTCGACTTTAATGTAGGTTATACGGTTGAAACCTGAGCGCGAGTGGATTTAAATATTAAAACCACTTCATTACACGATATGATTTTACACCAATAAAATTTTATTGGTTTTGGAGGCTAAAGAACGCGATTTCGTTCTGTCTCCCTTCGAACTTAGCATTAAACGCGGCTACGAAACCCGAGCGCTTCAACTTCGTCAACCATAAAGCTAACATGCACCCACTGCTGTTTTCTTTTTTTTCATAAAATTACGATTCTGCAGAATACATGTAATCATGGATCAATAACCGTTACGTGCATAGCGAATTTTAGCAAGACGGAACTAAGTCAACACCAGAAACAATCATAAGTTTTGGCCAACATCTGTATCTAAAGCAAACCAAATTCAACATTTCATCTACAGAAATACAACACGTATCCAAACGCAGAAGTAGGCCTAGATATATGCCTATATTACGCACTATTCACAACAAAGAGTAACACCTTCGAAGTTAATAAGCTCACTAGACTGCAGGTAAAAAATAAACGTTTAGTCACTAATTTTATTTCTCAATTCCATCGCTGTAAAAACAACCCTAAATTAACTCTCGTTCAGGGTAACCAATAATTCATGAAAGACCCTCGTGAGACCACGAGTTACACGATTCGATTCTTTTAGAAGTTCTAATTAAAATATTTGTTTCGCACTATTTGTAGCTCAATAGCATAACAGTTTTATTTTAATGAAGAAAGCTGTGTTAGTGGTTAAAATCACAAACAGAATTATCACTGTTGCACACCACTATAGAAAAATTATTCCGATTAGCGCTTTCAAGCTTCTCAGCTCATCGTCAGATCGGAATTAAACAAGCAGACGTGAAACCAAACCCTTCACGCCCCCACCCCCACTGTTCTGTCCAGACGGGGGTGACAGGGCTCGGAGGTTGGGAAGGGACATTTGAATTATAGCTTATTATGTGTGAACAGTGATGGATGGGGAGGGTGAAGGGTTTACATGTCGAAGATGCTTACTGTACTGCATTACTGTGCAGCTTACTGTTAGAGTGAGGCAAGAGCAAATTATTTTGTTTTTGCCAGGCCCGGATTTCCCACTAGGCACACTAGGCACGTGCCTAGGAGTGGCAGGCTCAGGGGGGCGGCACGAGGTGAAAAATTATTTGTTAAAATTTCATGTTTTCGGTTTTTTTATTACAGTATTTATATTGGGCACTTGCATTATGACCAAATTGAAGAAAATGGTTTTGAAATAACCTTTAATTATATCACTGCAATAGCTCTTAGTATGTATTTGTGTACAGCTATCTCTGTATTACGTTTTCTGTTTTAAAAAGAATAAATTAAATCATCTGTTAGATCCACAACGAATGAGGAAAACCTCAGCTCACTCTCAATCCTGCATGTTGAGGCAGAACTTTTAAACAGTGAACAAATAAACTTTGAAGGCCTTATTGAAGAATTTTCACTGATCAAAGCAAGACGAAAGCCAATGTAAAATCAAGCCGTTTGTGTAATTTGGGATCTTATTCAATCACTCTTAAATTATTTGTTATATTTATACAATTTACATTACTTTCATTAATTTTACTGTCTTTGATGATAAAACCAAACCATATAGGTCTATAAATAAACCTATAAAAAGAAAGTAGGCCTACGTATATTACTTGTTATAAAACTAATATATGTGTTACTAAAGTGTACGCGTAAATAAATATTAATAAAAGTTAAAAAAATGTAGTCTTTTTCACAATTCCATCACATTTCCCTTTTAGATTTAAGATCAAATGAGATATTTGCAATAGAGATAGTTGAAATGACTATTTTCAGCAACTTTTTTTCAGCAGTCAAGGAGAATTGAATAATAGAAGTTACTTGTTTGGGGGGGGGCGCTAACAATAGTGCCTAGGGGCGGGAGGACACCTAAATCTGGGCCTGGTTTTTGCCTCATGGAAGACAGCAATGTAGTAATGTAGCGCGCTACCTGATTGCTCACTCGAATCATATGACTTCCCTCACTCCTCTAGCGCCTCACTCAAAACATCTGGATATCAAAACAGTATTGAAAGTTTCAATTACGAAAACACTCGACATTGTCAACTAGGTGATCAAATACCTACTTAGGATGAAATATTTGCTTCAATATTGTCATATTACAGTTAATCTAGTAGGTGGAAATGTTTATAAGTGAAACGTTTATTTAACACATTATAATAGATATTTTTATTTTACTGTATTAAATTTGATTGAAACAGAATTTTTTGAGTCATACAATTTTGAAAAGTTTAGTACAAATTTTTAAAAATAAATTACTGTACAGTATTTGTAAAATTATTGCGACGTTACAACAATTATACAAATATATTATCATATTCTCAACGCAACTATAATATGTATTACACCGGCCAGGTCGCAGGATTTTGTTTCTCGTTGCGTCAAGTATATGTGGTTGCACAATAATTAAATAGGTTTTAAAGAGGAGTGAATTGTTGTTGACATGAAATAATTAATTAAAACCGTTTCAAAATAATCATTCTAAGATTTATTAATTTGTATAAAAATATTAAAATATTAAAATTTCAAACGTTAAACAAATAAATATTCACATTTATAGGCTTTACAAATATACTGTAACCTGCTATGCTATTCATAACATACAACAAAAATAAACACCCATAACTACCAAACATGTTAAACAAGTTATTTAAATTCTTTTTATTTGTGTGTCTGAAATTAACTCAAATTTTAATTAAAGATAGCAACTCATTTACCAACAAAATAATATTAAGATTCAAGAATGAATTTATTGTTGCTATAAACAAATAAAAATGATATTACATTTACTTCCAATTTATTGCTGATTTATACCGACACACCCAAAAATACAACAAAAGATCAGTATTTCTTTTCTACAAGTTGTTGTTAAATTACACTCTCTTATCTAACTACTATTTTACTTTAAAACTCTAATTATTCTCTGTTCATATTTAAGTTCTTTTTCGAGAGCTCTCTTCACAATAAAAAATATAATTGTTTTTGTATCACCTGCGTATATCTGCCGTTACCTTTGCGCGCGCGCGCGCGCGCGTGTGTGTTCAGAAACCTGAGAGTATGCTGATGGTGATGATGACTATGCTGATGCGGTGTTTGTTGTCTCTGTGGGTTGTTGCTGTTGGTGATGCTCCAGCGTTCCTCCTTACGTCTTGGTGTGAGTGTGGTACAGTGTGTGTGTCTTGGTCGATCTGCAATCGGGCAGCGTGACGTCGTGTGTAGATTTCTTGAGTCTGAGTGTGTGATCGCCCAAAATTGCCAATGGTATTTATACTGGTGGCGATTTGACAGGTACAGGCCTGTTTTCGACAAGCTAGAGATTGCCAATTTGCGCCAAAGCGTCCTTTTTATTACACTCACTTTTTGGTTAATTATCGCGAACTCATGAACATACTCGTCACCTGAGCGATATCATTGTTTGCGTAATTTTTTTCTGGTCACTCACATATACCACACATATTAATTACTATTTAATTACAGTAGTAATTAATATTAATTTAATAGTGTCTTTAATATTGCACCTTTGACAATACATTTTACATCACCATACTCATTAAAACTTCCTTAATGTAATGGTCTAAGTCTTTGTTTACATGTTTAAAACAAATAATTAGTTTATTATAATCCTGTTAAAACATGATTAATTGGAAACCAACAATTCGTACTATCACCCCATATTATCGTGTCCCAGGTTGCGTCACACACACAAACACACGAACGCTGTAACTTACGCTAACAAAAGCAGGTGTCACTTTTTGACAGGCTCCAGCCGGTCCGTTCTCGCACAAAACTGTATAAAACTGTTCCTTATTCTATTTACACTAATTACAATATAAAACATACCGCCCTGGGCAAATATGCAAATATATGTATTGTTGCATTATATATATATATATATACACACGGTATATATATATATATATATTTCTTTTTCACTTTTTACGTTTTTTTATCTTATGGTCAATACCAATCTTTCTACTGGCAAAACT
Source organism: Magicicada septendecula (assembly GCA_034769895.1). NCBI lineage: Eukaryota > Metazoa > Arthropoda > Insecta > Hemiptera > Cicadidae > Magicicada > Magicicada septendecula. The sequence goes on along the minus strand of CM068376.1, from coordinate 299,313,504 downwards.
GGATTCGTATAATTGTTACTGCATTTTACAATTTTCGTTTTCATACATTTGTAAATATATTCAACTGTATCGTCACTCTCATATACGCATGAAATCTCTCTGTATCTTTTTTTAGTTGATAAAATAGGTGATGATATTGGCTAAATGTTGTTTTCTCTAATTTATGGAGTTAGATAAGACCACCATGGGTGGTTTGAGAAGGTAGATATTAGCCACCATTTTGTACGTATCGTCACTGTTACTATCACTTGATAACATAATGAGTTATGGTTTAATGAGTATATTTCAATCAATCAATAAAAACTATATATAGGCATACACATATACATAACAAAAAATATATAAATGTTTAGAACTTATAAGAGAGAAACGGTTACTTCTCTCATCTGCGACAACGAAAAGCTGACTTGTCGCGATGTCTCACAGTAGGGATAAACTCCTCGGTATGTTTGTCACCTGCCTTGTCGCGATGTCGTACAGTACAGTAATGTCTCACAGTAAGCTGCAGTCTACCAGTTCGCACTCTAAAGCGGCTCACACTGTATGAGTACGAATACTCGCCGGAGAGAATAAACAAGATAAGGAGACAGACCGATAGGAATGCTTGATCATATATGCCGCACAAATACAGCTACAATTCCAGGCCCAGTGATCTGCAGCGTCCGGGCGAATCAGATGACTGTCTGTTGATGTATCGTTCCTCCAGTCGCGTTCATGTGCTTGTTTGAGGAACATTTATGCATTATCGTGGCTCATAAAACTCGTATCGGTTTAAAACGTGTGTTGCAACCACAATTGCGTGCCGCTGAAGTGTGGTAGCCCATATATGGTATTACCCACAATTGTGAGCAGATAAAATAAAAGGCTATGTGCGCGGGATTCTATCACATCGATGAAGCGAAAAGATCATGCCGCTGCCGCAGTACCGTTTCTGTTTGTAGTTTTCAGATCTACAACTAACTAGTAGGACGTTATTATACGATTTATCTGATAATTTATGTCATACACGTTAAGACGCAGAGAAGGCCGAAAGGTCACGGTGATCAATGGGAAAGGTTGAGAAGAGCAAGACGTTTCCAAGGCCGACATTGTGTTGTTCACTAAGAGGGGGGGGGGGGTACGTTCATACCGCTGCATACGCCGTCCTTTCACGTGTAGTGCTATGAGATTCAGAATAAAATTTAATCCCAGATCATCACTGCGCTGGATTAATTATGAAATTATTTTTCGTAACCTTTCAGTTCGCCAGCATTCACAAGCCAATTTGTATTTCCGTATGTCTGGGTTATTTTCTCGGGGTCGATCCCCCGTTGTAAGACTCGATCGTTTCACGAATGTTACTAAAATAATGTAGCCGTAAGCGCGCGCGCGCGCACACACACACACACACACACAAACACATGTATATTCTAAGCATGAATGGTAGTATAGTAAGTAGTATGAGTAGTATAGTATAAATAGCATAGTAGTAGTAGTACATGTATACTGCAAGACTGTTATATCAAGCACTTTTTGCTACAGTCTATTATAATAACTTTACCTCAAGATGTTTTTTCCTTATTTGGAACGTGTTTCGGGACACTTAGTGTTCCCATCCTCAGTCTTCCTAATTTTGAATCTTGTGAAGTACTTGTGTGTTGGTTGGTTGTTGTTATGGTTTTCTGTTGGTCTTTGGCACTTTAAATTGGTATTATTGTGTGAGATTGTTGTGTATAGATTAGTATTTTGTGTATTTTCGATGTTGAATGCTCTTAAAAATTGTGTCATTTGTGTTTGTATATTAGTAAATTTTCCCAAATATTCATTAGAGTGCCTTTGTGTGGTATGTGTTTTATTGGTGTCATGTTGGTTATGTCTGGGAATTCATGTCCAGTGTTTATTGCATAAATATAATTTGGCCACACATGCGATAAACACTGGACATAAATTCCCAGACATAACCAATATGACATCAATAAAACACATACCACACAAAGGCACCATAATGAACATTTTGGAAAATTTACAAATATAGAAACACAAAACACAAAACAAACAAATACCTGAACAAATACAAATCAATACAAAACATGACACAATTTTCAGATCCCTCAACCTCGAAAATACACAAAATACTAATATATACACCACAATCACACACAATAATACCAATTTAAAACCCCAAAGACCAACAGGAAACCATAACAACAACCAACCAACCAACACACAAATACTTCACAAGATTCAAAATTAGGAAGGCTGAGGATGGGCACACTAAGTTTCCCGAAACATGTTCCAAATAATGGAAAAACCATCTTGAGGGAAAGTTATTATAAATATTATATATATATATAATATTATTATATTTATATCATATTTTATTTAATTTTTATAATGAATTTACCTCAAGATATTTCTTTCCTTATTAGGAACATGTTTCTGGTACCATTGTGTACCCATCCTCAGCCTTCCGGATGTTGTGTCTGGTGAAGTACATGTGTGTTGGCTGGTTGTTATTGTGGCTTCCTGTTGGCTTCTGGTACTTTAAATTGGTATTATTGTGTGTGATTGTGGTGTATGTATTAGTACTTTGTGTATTTTCGATGTTGAGTGCTTTGAAAAATGTGTCATGTTTTGTATTGATTTGTATTTGTTCAGGTATTAGTTTGTTTTGTGTTTTATGTTTGTATATTTGTAAATTTTCCCAAATGTTCATTATGGTGCCTTTGTGTGGTATGTGTTTCATTAGTGTCATGTTGTTTACGTTTGGGAATTCATGTCCAGTGTTTGTTGCATGTGTGGCCAAATTAGATTCCCAAACATAACCAACATGGCACTAATAAAACACATACCACGCTTTTTTTTAAATTTTACTCTCATATATATATATATATATATATATATATATATAGATTCACGGGATATCGTTTAGTCTACATTCAGTGGCATACCTAGAATTTGGTAGAGGGGTCCGTCCAAGTCAACCTCATACAAAAGGAAAAATAACTTAAGACTAAATCAACATTATTATCTTTACAGTGGTTGAAGATTGTGTGATAACATCTTGAAATCAAGTCCGTTAAAGTAAACGGCAGTAAACCAATAAAAATACGCGTTATTGAAATTTGTTTACAAGATACTTTTTGACTAAAGTGATTTCTCCTATACTGCATATTTCAAAGGTATACGCAAATGCTGCGTAATAAACCTGTTTGTATATTTAAAAAAGAATTTATACTACATTATACAGCAGTAAAAGGAATAAAACAGCCTAAAAATTAACAGATTAACAAAAATCTCGTCAACATTTTTACCCTCGGGAGGTCCTGTCCCGTTTGTCCCCCATCGTAAATATCCCCCTGCATTAGTTTTGAAATGCTTTATCTTTCCACATTGTTGATAGTTTTCTTATTTTATGTTTATAAAATAGTTTAATGCTATGAATAAAAATCTGAGTTACAAACATACGGCCTACAAACAGAGCCAAAAAAACATAGGGGGCTACATAATTTTTATAGCCAAAACACTATAAAGTAGATAGTTCCATTTCGCGTATACTGGCCAAAGCAATTCACCAACTTTTAAATTAATTTTAGTGCTTCTGTGTTCAAAACAGATCCCATATTCTACATGTTCTGTTTACATTTGAGAAGTATTTTTAAATACGAGGTGGAAAATCAATCACCTTGTATTATTTCTCAGACGAGTGAGACTGATTCACAAATGGATTCGTCACTTCTGTATTTAATGAATTAAATAACTTTGCATGATTCGTACAGTATTCATGAGAAAATGTATTACAAAAATCGTAAAACAGGTGGGCGCAAAGTCCAGTTACGTGATACTGTCACAGGACAACACGAGAAATTCAACAAGTAGGGCAGATGAGTTACATTTTAACCACCTTAACTGCTATGGAAATTCTGAAGTACCAGTCACATTAACCTCCCACCTTATCGATCATTAATGTCGAGCCGTAAGCTTATAGATCTAAATTACACACGAGCAGCTATCCAAGTGCGTAAATAATAAAGTCGTATTAAGCTTTCAATGCCATTGGCGAGTGTCTCACGCTAGCATGTTGATTGTAATCGATACCGATTACATTAAGCACGCATGTTGTGCCCCGAATCTAGTAGACTACCCAATGCCTTTTCTCTTTTCTTATTAGTTGCCTTCTGCTACACTGTGAGAAGTAATGTAATATTGAATGCTCGAACAGCTGTTTCTTAAACCACACTCACAATACGCCTCACGCACATTGGACAAAACCCTTAATAGATGATGAATCTGCGAGTTTATAAAGTTACGTTTATCGTACCGTATGCCTTCTCCTTCTTCTTCTTCCTCTTCTCCTCCTCCTCCTCCTCCTCCTCCTTCTTCACTTCAGGATTAGGTTATATAAACCTCTTCCGGCACCCATCTCATCCTCGGACGACCCACGTCTCTTCTACCAATGGCTTTATAGTTCAGTGCCGCTTTCGGCTTCCTCACAAATCCTACACTAGTCCGTTCTGTTTCCAACGATTGAAAAACGATACCCTACGTCTTAGTTCACATGATCTTCAGGTCTTCCTCGAAACACTCTGTCCAACATTTTCTCAGCCTTCCTCTGGGCCTAGGCTTTGTAGATAGCTATCGAATTCTGTTCCTATCCATTCTCTAAACACGTCCCAGCCATCTACTTCTATGCGACTTAATAAACTGTACTACACCTTTGGTATTTATTAGTGCATAAAGTTAAAAATGCATACGGTCCCGTCAGTTCGCCAGTTTCACTAGTGGTCTGAAAAATGTACTGTTTATTTATCACTCGAGACGTTTTACGACTTTTCGTACCCTTGTTTCGTATGGCCCACGCGTCACGATGTGTTAGGCTTTTATACTTCTTTCTTCTTCTTCTTTTTATTCTCTTTAAGGATTAGGTTATGTAAACCTATTCCGGCACCCATCTCATCCTCAGGCGACCCACGTCTCTTCCACCAATGGCTTGATAGTTCAGTGCTGCTTTCGGCAATCGATCCTGTCATACTTTGTAAATGATCCCACCATTGTCTTCTGTGAGCTGAAATAATTTCGTTTATGTCCTTTACTTCGAGTTCTGCTCTGATATCCTCATTCCTTATTCTATCTTGCAAAATGTATAGTTTAAAGTATTACTTGGGAGAAACTGCATTTCAGCACTCTGAACCTTGCCGCATTCCATTTTTGTCATGACCCGCGTCTCACTCGCATATATCAATGTCGGTAGCCTATTACATTTGTCTTATAAAATGTAATCCTTGTGCTGTGTCTTGTTTTATTTCTAAGATTTCTATGAATCAATCCACAAATGTTGCTAAATTTATTTATCTTCTCATTTACATCATATTCAGATTCATAGCTTACTACACAGCCGAGATATTTAAAACGCTCACTTGTTCTAAAGCGCTAATTGTTTATAACTATCTTAGTCCTCACTGGATATTTACCTTTGTGGTTTTAGTCTTTTTCACTGAAATTGTCAGTGAGTATTTTGCTACTTCTTGTAATCGAAACATAGCTATTTGTAAATCATCGGTACCGTATGCATTTCTGAAATATCGGATTCCGGTCGCGTATTCACATTTCCCCTACGGTTTCAGCACGCTGGATTCGGAGGGGCTGTGTAGTAGCCTTGAGGTATGGACCTCAGCCACTCATTCACATCTCCCAACGCATTATTTTTTAGTTTATTTTTATAATTTTTTTGAAATACATCGGGCTAGGATACGCTTACAATGAGTGTATGCTCCGTTTTGTTTCATTCGTAAATAGCGTCTAAAAATGAAAAATTGCGAGGCGTATTCTGTGCCAGTTTTTATGGGAAATAATAAGAGAGGATGCTTAAAAATGAATATTTACTAAATTGAAGAGCCCCTTATGAAAGGAAGAATATATCAACTCCCCCCCGCCAGTAAACCACAGACGGAAGAGAAATTTCTTCTCTTGGGTGGGAATCGCTTACGTTCTCAGAGTTCAATGGCCATTTGACTGAAGTTCGGTTCTAGATAAGCAAAAATGTCTTGTTAAAAAAGTATTATTAAGCTGTATAAAAATAATCTATGGTAATTCAGACAATAAAATTAATTTGGTTAGTAAAAATTAATAGGGGCTTAAGAGACTCAATAAAATACTTTATCGGAAAACAAGGACCAATGTTTGGAAGAGATGAATAAGTTTACATATGACGACCAAACTGGCATTTGGTTCATACGCCGCTTCTCTGCTAGGCAGAATACGGCACTACTGGTAACTGCCTGAGACCGTTGGGGGAATGTAGAAATGAGTGGAGGCTTCGACCATTACGTACTCCAACAAGCGCGTGGAGCCCTATGCTGTCATCAGACTGGTGCCCTCCCCCCCCCCCGTTAACAGTTATTTTATTAAACTCTCAAATTACAACAAATATTTAGCTAAATAGTGATTACAATGAGCATAGTAGTATTTAAGCTTAGAATATTATAAGCAAACGATCCATTTTTTCTTGATTTTACCTTAACGAAGTCTTGTATAATTTCTTCTAAGTCGACCGTTTCAAGTATCTCGCTTTCAATATTCAACCTTGCTAGCTAAGGTAATATCTCATCCCCCATAGTTGAACTCAGCATATCTTTAATGCGTTTTAATACAGAAAATGATCTTTCAGATTTACAGTTAGCTACTGGAATCGTCAAACGCAGACGATAACCAATGTATATATTCGGAAACACATCAGTCATTTTACAGTCAATAATCCCGTTTAATACTTTGAGCGGACAAACTGTAGTATCATGGGATATACTATCTTCATTCGAACGATTTGAACAAATTTCTTGCAATTTTACTTGTAGCACAAAGTGTTTCAATTCTGTTGGAAGATCGTAATTCTAATCGATCGAGTAACGTCGAGTTGATTTTCCAACGCGACACTCTCCATGGTTAATAACTGCATAAGAAAACCAAACAATTGCGTAATGTGATCATAAGCTTTGCTGCGGTTAGTCAGTTCAGCTGGATGGTGCCCCCTCTGACAGATGAGACCATGGTCCCCGGCGCTGCAGCATACCCTAGCGTTATGGATAATCCGCCTCTGGTTTCAGCCACCGGCTGAAATCGTAGCGGGGGGGGGGTGTAAATGCGCGACCGATCATATGGGTAGTGCGTACTTCCTTTGGAGAAACTCGAGCAGTAGGTACACTGACCCGAGCCATGGTATTTCCTCAGACTACCTTCAACAGTCCCGCCGACTCTCTGAGCGAAAATCTGCACTTATTTGCAAGTGATACGTGCAGCGAAATATGAAAACCTTCCGGTCTAGTTCAGAAGTATGGGGTACTACGATGCCACAGCGGTTGGTATATAATTTCATTGAGGATAATTCATTTGATGCAGTTAATAAGTTCAGATACCTGGGTAACATGATAGATAATGAAGGGTCCATAAACAAGATAAGACACAAATAGGAAATAGGGCATATTATACCAACAGCAGACTATTGAGAAGCAAACTCGTTAGTCGTAACACAAAAATAAAAAAATATACAACACATATCAGACCGGTTTTTACTTATGGAGGCTAATCATGGACACTGATAAAAAAGGAACAAGAAACACTAAGGTTTGAAAGAAAGATCATAAGTCGTGTTTATGGCCTGGTTAAAGAAGACGACGAATGGAGAATAAGAAATAACCAGGAGATAGATGAGCTGTTGAATGATGAGGACACTGTAAGATTCATAAAGGCTCAACGAATATAATGGCTAGGTCGCCTAGAGCGGGTGGATGATCAGCATATGCCAGAGAAAATCCTAAGGGCGCAAGTCTATAAAAACAGAAAGAAGGACCGGGACCTAGGATAAGATAGTTGGATGATGTGCTAGAAGATCTCATAAGGATGTATGTGAGGGGTTACACCGAAATGGCAACGGACAGGAGACTTTGGAGAAGATTGGCGTTGGAAGCCAGGGCTCATATTGAGCTGTAGTGATGAAGAAGAAGAAAAAGTGGTTGGTGCAGTACCCATTCGAGTCAGATGAGAACTTAGGATGTTGATTCCGGAAACGCGATTATTCGTTAGATGGCGGAGGGAACAGAAGTTTTAATTACCGGTGGCACAAGATGCACTCACTAGAGCAAACAAGCACCGGGATCCATACAGTGAGTCCGCTCAGGATTACAAGGTGGTACAAGCAAGTTTCCCGATCAGGTTCGAAAGAAATGTACGTGACGAAGTTCAGGGAAAAGAGGTACCGTATTTTCGCGTGTATAATGCGCACCCCCATTATATGGTAATATTTTGCATAAAAACGCAATACGTGTATAAGACGCATCCGTATTTGTGATGAAAAAGGTGAACAAATTTATTAGAACATACAAAAATATTCAATATTTGAATATTATAGAGTGCAGAAAAACTGTTCCATTCAAAATATTGGAAAAATTGAAGCTGCCTGTCTATTTATTTGTACACACAAAACAAAAATATTAAAAATCATACAAAATTTGAAACCACTTACAACTTACATAAGTCGTAGGTTTTGTTTAGTTTGTTACTAGGTTTAGTTTGTCATAGGTTTTTAGTTTTTCACTAGCACATAGCATTTGCTTTTATTAACATTCTGTATCTGTTTCTTAAGAAAGCAGTGGTGAATTACTCTCGTCTCCTATTTCTTCAGATGCATCCTTGTTTGTTGTGTTTTGTTCATCCGACTGGCACAGATTTCGCACCCTTTTTATCAATACTCGTGGCCAATGGCATACCGCAAAAGACAAAAACTGGTCGGCATTCCCAATTTGAGACGAGTCGAAATTGTTCGTAATCCTCGTTTGTACAATAAATCGATGAACTCGCTAATTTTATTTTCGTACCCTGCCGGAGTAGTTCTTCTTCAAACCGAAAGACCGTGCCTGCGATGAAACCTTACACACCAACCAAGACTGGTTGTATTGCCTATTTTGTATTGTCTATTTCAAGACCCTGAGATGTTCTTCTACTCATTATGAATATACAATCTCTTTCTTCACAAGAAACACAATACCGGTAATGAAATACTGTGAAAAAAAAAACAAGAGACTAATGATGACAAACAAGTACAGTAACAGAATGCTAAAAATAGTACCCTTTTTAGTCTATGACGTGAACAAATAACTGATGGGAAAGGGTTGAAAACCGCAAACCAATTTACCATTACAATTTATTATTACTAGACTCAAGAATGCCAGTTTTAAGCGACGTTGCTAACTTTGTCATGCAAAATCTGATCATACAAGTGGAGATCTACAATTCAGCATGTAAATTACATTATTCGTGTATAGTCCGCACTTACATTTTGGGGAAGAAAATCTGGGGGAAAACGTGCGAATTATACACGAGAAAATACGGTAGTTAGTCTGACAATCCTGTCCCGGTCTATATGGTGGCAAGTCGTCTAGAGACAAAAAGTGAATAACCGACATTAATAATAATAAAAATAACAAGAAGTCAATAAAAATTAATTTTTAAAACAGTACAAAGCATTTTAAAAGCACTAACAGTTTCTAATAACAAGGTTTATGAAAGAACAAAAGTCCAAAACACTAGTGCGCAAGAGTTGTTTGTGTAGAAGAGGAAGGCTCCGTTCGTTATTGGTTTATAATAATCTAACAACAGTACACGTCGCCAATTATTTGATGCCATACTCAGGAATAACCAGGCTGCAGTTTAATGAGCAAACGTAACAGTCTCTGACAGGTCTGCTGGAAACAATGACAGCTGGTCGCGCGTTTCTTCTTTGTGGCAGTAGCGAATCTAGAATTTGGTCTCAGGGGGGGGGGGTTCCTGTCCAGTCGGCTTCATACAAAAGAAAAACCAAGTTAAAAATACAATGTAACTTGCATATGTAATGTTGTTGCATTACTATCTTTACAGTGGTTGAAAAACGTGTGATAATACCCTGAAATCAATCCCATTGAAGTAAACGGTAATAACACAGTAAAAATAAGCGCTATTGAAACATTTATTGTTCTTTAAGACATTTTGAAACATATAAATCAATTGTTTGTAAGACTTAATTGATTTCCCTATATTTCATATTTCAAACGTATACGCAAATGCTGAGTAATAAACTTGTTTGTAGACCTACATTTAAAAAAGGGTTATTACTGTATCAGCGTACACAGCTGAGAAATTAATAAAACCGCTTAAAAATTAAGAGCAGAATGATCACTGTTGCACACCACTGTATAAAAATTATTCCGATTAGCGCTTTCAAGCTTCACAGCTCATCGTAAGATCGGATATGAAACAAATAACCTGAAAACAAACCCTTCACCCCCACCCTGCTCACACACAACAAGCTATAATTCAAATGTCCCTTCCCCACCCCCTTACCCATGAGCCCTGTCCCTCCATCTGGACAGTTACATATTTTTCTAGCAAATTCCTTGTGTTTCAGTGTTGTGTGTGTGTGTGTGTGTGTGTGTGCGCGTGCGTGCGTGTGTGTGTGCGTGCGTGTGTGCGTGCGTGCGTGCGTGCGTGCGTGTGTGTGTGTGTGTGTGTGTGTGTGTGTGTGTGTGTGTGTGTGTGTGTGTGTGTGTGTGTGTGTGTGTGTGTGTGTGTGTGTGTGTGTGTGTGTGTGTGTGTGTGTGTGTGTGTGTGTGTGTGTGTGTGTGTGTGTGTGTGTGTGTGTGTGTGTGTGTGTGTGTGTGTGTGCACTCCTTTTAAACCTACCCGTCTTTCTCAACCACAGATGTGGGTCAGTCACACACCCTTATTTTAAAAACATCCAATTAGTCCTATGAAATTTAATTCTTAATCTTATCTATCTGTCCTCTATCATTTACTTCTTAATTATGTTATAAAATATTTCTTCATTATCAAATTTAATTTTAGTATTAATTAAATTGTCTAACCCTTTTTCTCTTTCTTTCAATATTTCTAACGCCTCCCTAAGCTTCCTTTCAACTGTGTTATTTACTACTTTTACAATTTCGTAGTCTTCCAAAGGATTAACAAACTTATGGTTGTCTTCTATGAAATGTCTTGCATATAACGAATTGGTTGTTCTATTACCTTCTCCACGTTTGTGGTCAGACAACCTGCATACGAATTTTCGTCCTGTCTCACCTAGGTACACTTTGTTGCAGTCTTTACATTTTAATTTATAAATTCCGCTTTTCTGTAATAACGGGATTTTTTCTATATTTTTATTCCTTATCTTATCAAATACCGTTTCACATTTTTTAATAGCTATATCTACTCCTTTGTTGTGTGTGAGCAGGGTGGGGGTGAAGGGTTTGTTTTGAGCTTATTTGTTTCATATCCGATCTGACGATGAGCTGTGAAGCTTGAAAGCGCTAATCGGAATAATTTTTATATAGTGGTGTGCAACAGTGATCATTCTGCTTGTGATTTTAACCACTAACACAACTTTCTTCATTAAAAATTAAGAGATTAAGAAACCTTCTAGTCAACTTTCGACCCTCTGGGGGGGGGGTCCGATCCCGTTCGACCCTCCCCCGTAAATACGTTCCTGACCTCCGATCGGATGTAGAGAAGTCTGTCTGCTCTTGAAATAGCCTCTCCGTTACATGTGTGATTTTAGGATAACAAACATGTTTCATGGCTATAGTGCTTCGAGTTGACCAAAACTCTTTTATACCAGACTTCGTGTAATGCAACCCGATTTAAACTCCAGAGAAATTAATTTTATAATATTTATCGTTATCTTGTGATCTGCTCGCCGGCATGCTGTTACGTTTTCCCAACGAAGTGTTAGGAATTATAACATGTTATTCCTTATTACTCTTTTATTATTCAGCAGCATTATAACATTATCTGCTTCAGTAGCGTATCTAGAATTTGACTTGGGAGAGGTCCGGGGTCGGGTCGGCTTCGCAGAAAAGAAAAAACAAGTTAAAACTAATCAACATTACTATCTTCAAAGTGGCTTAAAAACACAAGATAACATCCTGAAATCAGTCCCATTAAAGTAAACGGTAATAGTACAATAAAAATACGCGTTATTGAAACATTGTTGAAAGATTATTATTGACTGAATTGATTTTCCTATATTTCATATTTCAAACGTACCCTAATGCTGTGTAATAAAATAGCTATTACTGAAAAAATAAATAAAACAGCCTAAAAATTAAGAGATTAACAAAATTCGTCAACGTTTTCGATCCTCTGGGGGGTCCGGTCCCGTTCTCCCCCACCCCCACCCTATAAATACGGCCCTGATCTGCTTTGACAATTCTCTTAACAGTTGTTATTAGTAAATCAAAACCAGCAGCTTTATTTTATTCAGAATACCTTTTGCCGTAGGCCTAACTGCTACTTGCATAGGGAGACGCTTTTATATGTGGAAAACCCCGAAATGAATATTCAGGTTGGTAGATAGTTTTTGGAAGGTTTAAGCAGCCTAACTGGCTTAAAGGCTATTCTGTCTATGAAAGGTTTAAATATATTGGAAACATATGCCTTGTATTTATAATTACCATTACCATTGCCTTACTTCGATGTCCCTGGTACACTAAAGCTTTGTCGTCTGTGTCCTTTCCATAGGACTACCATACGTATTTATCTCTTTTCTTATGAAATTCAGTAAAATAAATGGTAAAAGCTAAGCTGTTATAATTTTTCTGTAAATATGCCTGACATGGTCCAATCATGTGTGTGTATGTGTGGGGGGGGCACGATGACTTCGGAAGTAGAAGAGCTAATGAAATAGCCTCTTGCTTACTAAAAGTTCCTAATAAATTTGGCACAATTCAAAAGGATGAGCTATGTATACGGCATGACGTGTGTGTTGGGAAAAACAAAAATGGCATGATGTCTTTCTTGACTCTATCGCTATGCTAAAAAAAGTTTTTAGCGAGTGAGCGTATCTGCCTGCAATGTAACAAAGATTTTTCTCTTGTCGAAAACCGAAAGAAAGTGTTACTTTGTTATGTGCCTTTCGATATTCACGACGATATACCCACCGCAAAAGTGCATCGACAATTTTAAGTTGCCGAAATGACAGAACCCCCTCAGGGAGCATCGCATTATCGAAGCAATGTCCGTGCGGGCGAGGGGTTTGTTTGCTCCAATGAACGTCGAGTGCTGTCCGGAAGTAGCGAACATACTGGTAAGGCCTCCCATGCCGGACAGGCCTTATCCCAGGAGCCAGACAAAGGTGTCCGACAACCACCCATCTATTATCCCTTGTCCTTACGTATCCTTATCTTTCCTTGTTATCCCTTTCATCGCCCTACGGGCAGACCCCGTGGGGGAAGGCAACCGGTCTAGGGGAGCTGAACCCAGATATCAAAACACCTGGTCCTCCAGGTTGTGAATCCACGATCGGTTAGTTTCCTGTCTGATTAAAATAATCTCTGGCTAAGAAACCTAAGGAAGCAAAGAGAAACGGACGGACCTTTTTGGTAGGACCTGGAAAAAGGCTTATGATTTTAGGACTGCGACATGGAGTGTTCTTCCGTTGTAACAGCTGGATGGAAGAAACAAGAAAGGCAGGCCAAAGCTGTTATATATTGATAATGTTAGCAATGATGCCAAAATATTTGTACTGAGGGACTGAAGAGACATTGCGGCAGATCGCGACCGTTAGAGAAGGCTTCTGGAGGAGATCATGACTCTATCATGACTTCAGTTTGGAGGAGGAATCAAAACTGACTTTATCGATTTTCAAAAATGTGCAGATAGCTTTGTGAGAGTAACAAAAACACATATCAAAAGTGTATATGAATTCAAGTTTATGCATCATATTTGTGAAAGTGAAACATTTTCTGTAATAGAATAATGCAAAGAAGTTGGAATTGTAAGGAAAGTAGTGACTATAGGTAAGTGATATAAAAAACTGTGAACGTTTTGAGGCCTCCAAGCGTAATGTAATATTGTAAGAAAAAATGAAGATTTACATGTTACGATACCACTATACCGTCCGTTCATTATCAGTTTTGTTATAACCGTTTTAGATTATTTTGAAGTTTCTGTTTTTTTTTTTTTTTATTCAATCCAGTTGTGTAGTAGTATATTATGATTTAACGTCTTTCTTTATGTTTAGGTCACTTTAAGTCATTTTCTATATAACCTTTGTAATGAATGGGTAAAAATATTTACTTTGAAAATATTGATTATTAAAAGTAACAAAAATATAGAAGAAATGATTCATAAGATGGAAAGGGCATATGGTGTAACTAAAGATATTTACAATAAAAAGTGCACATCTAAAAATGCGAAAATAATGCATTACAGTACAGTAGTGAAGCCAGAATGCCTATATGCAAGTGAATGTCTAGCACTGAATTATAAATTAGACAAACTAGAAATATTGGAAAGACGAATTATTAGGAAAATATTAGGCCCACGAAAAACTTCAGAAGGTTGGAAATTAAGAAGTAATGATGAAATATATATTAAAGTATAGAAAATATAACAAAAACAATGAGAAAAAGAAGAATATTATTTTTTGGACATTTAAATAGAATGGACGACAATAGATTAACAAAGCTTCAAATATCTGTGGGGGGAGAAGTCAACATCAAGTTGGATTAAAGAAGTCCAAAAGGATTTAGAAAAAAAGTAATATTCACGCAGAAGAAAAAATTGAAAGAGACTTTTTTCGGCAAAAGTGTTAAAAATGGAAGGAGTCCAGGGCAGGAGAGAGAAAAACGCAGGTTTAAAGTGGACTTAAGACAGGAAGAAGAGACACAGTGAAAAGATGATAGAATATTGGAGAAAAAGAATAGAACAAAGAATAAAGAATTGAAATTGGCATGTGGTCCTTAGATGGCCGATACAAAAAAATAAATAAAAGTAACAAAAAGTTGTGATTAAAAAACTGGAATTTCTCTAACAGTATTGTAATATTCTTTCTTTGGACTTTTTCAAACCGATGGTTTTAATTTAATAACGCCTATATAATAATATAATTTAATCTTAAACAAGATACAAAGGCATTTAAATTTTGTTCGTGATCTTATGGAACTTATCAAAGAAGATTTAGTGTGTGGCACGTGCCTACTTTGACAGTAAAACCTAATAGAACTTATGCCTTTTCTAAATATTTGTCTTTTATATGATTGTGTCACTTGTATTAACAAAACGGTTGGCACATGTTTCTAACAGGTTGTAGATTCGACGTACGATTGTATGTTGTAATTTTAGTACTGATAATAATAAAGTTATAGACTTTTTTGGTGTACCGAAAAATTTTGTTTTTCGTACTTTGAACCTTTCTACATTCCACTTCTCAGTTAGTTTAGTGTTAGAGTACACAATTAGGCCAATGTGCTTAGGCACCATTTAGCTTTCTTTAAAAGAGGTCAGTGATAGGTTATTTACATTAAGCCTACTAGAAGGACGGACTTCTTCCACCACTGCTCTTTTTGTAAAGCGACGTTTCGGCTATGCGACAAACCTGTAGCCGCCTTCAGGTAAAAACAAACACTAAACCATAACAAACAAAAAATAAACAACACTCTGTTCCACAACCGACAGAAAGTCAAAACATACTGAAGTATTTACGTAGCAAACAAAAAATAAATAAATAAAACTTAGCAACTATGGAACCTATAGACCCTCCCCCACACACACACACACACCCGCACAAAACTCCCATGAACACGTACGTTTGCAGTTTGTAGTTGACCTTTAAGCGTGCGTGTACATGGGAATTTGTGACTGTATTCAGTGTGTGTGTGTGGGGGGGGGGGGGGTGTTCGTAGATCCCATAGTTGGTAAGTTTTATTTATTTATTTTTGTTTGTTTGTTATGTAAATACTTTAGTATGTTTTGACACTCTGTCGGTTTTGAGATAGACTATTTTTTATTTTTTATTTGTGATGTTTTAGTGTTTGTCTTTGCCTGAAGCCGGCTACAGATTTGTTACGTAGCCAAAACGGCGTTTTCAAAAAAAAAAAAACAGTGACGAAACCAGATATCCTTAGGCTCCCGGAGTCTGGCCGGAGGGCGCGCTGATTCCAAGCATGTATGTTAGTACATATTAAAGTACCGGCTGACTCTTGGGAAAATACACCTTTCATTGACTTCCAACAGAGGATTGTTTAATCGAGAAATCTGGAGACTGCAGCGAGTGGTACAGATAAAACATATGACATTCGGAATTACCCATTGAGCAACAATTACCTTTGTATCAACTCAGTGGATCAGTCCGGTATATATAGTTTTAGTTATCTGATTACTGCGCACTTACACGCCAGCTCTGATGAATAGTTAATTAACAATTTTATTACAGCGAAATGACCATAATATCGGCGGCCGGTTATTACAGGATTATTGAATTATCTCGCCAGCGATATTGTCCGGTTTATTACGGCTAAATTACACATTGTTCAGATATCCGATATTCGTAATGACCGTACCGCTACATGACTAGCACTTATCTCGGTGAAAGGCGGGGAGATATCCAGAAACGTGTATCATTATTTGTAATGAAAACTTTTTAAACCGAGTCGCAAAAGGTCAACAACATTTACTTTGGAGTCAACACTTTGACCGGTCAGGTACGAGTAACAAGTGTTAAATAATCGATACGTGTAATTGATGTTTTCACACGTTATTGTTTTACGCTTCGCTTGTCATTGTTTTCAAAGCGTTTTCCCCACATTACGTGTAAACCTAACGATGCGTGTAAGCCGGAGTTCCCTGCACAGAGAAACTCGTTACACTCTTCTACGCTGTTAAAGGATATAATAAATTATGGACAAATATTAAACAGAAAACTCTTCAATCTCACTGGAGGGCACCATATTTTCAGACCTCACCGTCGGGGGTGTCGGCCAGGCCCAGGGTTGTGTTTACGGGGGGGTACAAACATGGTCCGATTAGAAGCGCGTGGTGCTGTCATCAGATTGGTGCCCTCCGATTCAAAATTCAAAATTTTAAGCATTATTTACACTGATAAATGTCATATACAATTTCGAAAGTTAAAAATTATTTTATTAAACTCTCAAATTATAACAAATATTTAGCTAAATAGTGACTACAATGGGTATACTAGTACTTAAGCTTAGAAAATACTAATCGATCCATTTTTTTCTTGATTTTGCCTTAACAAAGTCTTGTATAATTTCTTCTAAATCGAGCGATTCAAGTATCTCGCTTTCAATACTCAACCTTGACAACGAAAATGATCTCTCCCATAGTTGAACTCAACATATCTTTAATCGGTTTAATGCAGAAAATGCTCTTTCAGATTCTCAGTTAGCTATTGGAATCGTGGAAACCAGGCGATAACGAATGTATAAATTGGAAATACACCAATCATATAACAATCAATAATCCAGTTTAATACTTTGAGCGGAGAAACTGTAGTATCATGGAATCCATCATCTTCATTCGAACGAGATAAAAAAACCCTTTCTTGCAAGTTTACTCGTGGCACAAAGTGATAAATTCTATCAGAAGATCGTCGAAAAGTGTGCATTTATCTTTTTATGATTTTGGATTGAGGACATTTGTTTTTTCATATTTATTACCTTCAAACAGTTTTTGTGATTTAGGGCTGACTTGTGCCCCCTCTGACAGCTGAGGTCCTGGTGCCGGGTGCTGCAGCATACCCTAGCGTTATGGATAATCCGCCACTGGGTACAAACAGGACCAGACTCCCCCAGAGAGTCGAAAATAGTTGACGAATTTGTTTAATCTCTTCATTTTTATGATGTTTTATTTCATTTTTTGAGCTGTGTACCCTAATATAGTAGTAACCTTTTTTTTAAATATACAAACAGGTTTATTACACACCACTAGGGTATACGATTGAATTATGAAATACAGAAAAATCAATTCAGTCAATAAGTATCTTTTAACAATGTTCCAATAACGCGTTTTTTATTGTGTTATTACGGTTTACTTTAATGGAGCTGATTTCAAGATGTTATTACGCGTTTTTCAACTAAAAGGACAAGCAAAATGGAAAATCTTGGAGTGGAGAGAAAATTAGAGGGTAAAAATCGAGAGGTCTTACGGCACACTGCCCGGGGTAGTGCAGCTATGAATTTAATCGTATCACCAAACCTTCACTAGGGAAAGAGATCGGAAGTGGACGACATTGTGGTGCCTAATATAGCAAGTTTGTAAATGTATATTTTATTTACATTTGTTTCTAAAATCTCATATTCTGGGGTTGTTGGGACTCTTGGGCCTAATACGACTGGTGTGCCAAGGGAGATTTTTGTAAATCTCTTAATTTTTACGCTGTTTTATTTTATTTTTCCGGCTGTGTACGCTACTATAGTAGTACCTCCTTTTTAAATATACAAACAGGTTTATTACACAGCATTAGGGTCTATACGTTTGAAATAAGAAGTACAGGAAAATCAGTTCAGTCAATAAGAACCTTTTAACAATGTTTCAATAACGCGTCTTCTTATATTGTCTTATTACCGTTTACTTTCAGGATGTTATCACGCGTTTTTCAGCTACTTTAACGATAGTAACGTTGATTAGTCTTAAGTTGTTTTTTATTTTGTGTGAACCCGACCCCCGCCCCGGACCTACCCCTCACGAAACCAAATTCTAGATGCACCACTGGATGGTGTTACCAATTCGAAGCAAACAGAAGTTCGCCATTATTGACAACACGTACCTTAAGATACGTCTAACCTTTATAATGCAAGTTAAAGAAGAATAGTAAATAATCTTTTGCGTTATTGTAAGTTTTCGAATCTTTTGAATCGTCGGTTTTCTAACCGGGACCGTTCTGATCAAGCGCTCCTGATAACGCGTAGAGATGCAGTCGTGAACCGCGCTTGACACTCAGTGTCACACCACACTGCGGATCTGTTTAATTGTTTATACGTGTATGTAAATGTGAGAATGCAAGAATGTGTAGCGCCCGCCACACATGCGTGCGTGCGGATGTGTGTTTGTCGTTTAATATTTATAGTCTTTGAATGTCTCTTAACTCTTTCAGTGGACCTGTCCTCCACAATATGTTTTACTTACTTTCATTTTGTTGTGTAGTCACAGCAAATTTGATGTTATTTACAGGTGTAAGTTCATTTTTTAAATAAGACCGCTCCCAAATGTCCATCATTTTCTATTCACTGCTGCAGTGTGTCCAGTAGATTTCGCATCGCTGCTTGCACCACGTTGTTTGGTATGGCTGTGATTTCTTCCTGTATGGAGGCCTTGAGTTCATTAATGTCGTTAGGTTTATTATGAAACACTCTAGACTTGAGGTATCCCCAAAGAAAATAGTACCATCTGGAGACCGTGCCGGTCATGCAACATCTCCTACTCTGGAAATCACCGGGCTTGGAAACATCTCTCAAACTACCGCTATGGATGTTCAGGCAGTGCGGGCTCCCCCCCCCCCCACCCTTCCGTCCTGCTGGAACCACACAGCGTTAAAGTCGATCCCACGACGACGCAAGGAATCCTGTAACATCACTGTGTATTGATCAGAACTGGATGTTACCGTATGTTCTTCCTCTTCAACTAAATAAGGGCCTG
This sequence comes from Magicicada septendecula, assembly GCA_034769895.1. Classification (NCBI taxonomy): domain Eukaryota; kingdom Metazoa; phylum Arthropoda; class Insecta; order Hemiptera; family Cicadidae; genus Magicicada; species Magicicada septendecula. The sequence continues at coordinate 299,294,067 of CM068376.1, read as the reverse complement.
CGATCCCAAAATTTGCCACAGCACACCAGACAGTGCTTATTATCCACAACTTTATCGTATTGCGACTAGGAACAGCATCGTGACCTGGAACATTAAAGTGACGACGGAAATAATGTCTCCACAAGCACAATTGAATCACCGTTTTTAAAATAAGTTTCCACTACGAACGCACAGTGTGTAGCGGTCCACTGCTCCATTTTAACTAAAATGGCATCACGTATGCAAGGCCACAGCCATTCCGACTGCCGCTTGCATTCCGGGATTTCCACCCTATATCGCTTTAAAAATCGTCAGATTCCGTGGACCACCCTGTATAAACGTATCTCTACAATTACCTTGAAATTATTTTGTAGTTTAAAGGCTCCGGGACACAGATCGTGATCTGTCGCGGCGGACAGCGATAGTAGGTCGCGGCGGGAAGGCGGTAAAGTAGTTTTGCGTAATATTACATCGTCTCCGTCACAAAGAAGGCGATCTGTCGCGACGGTCTAGTCTAGACCGAGACGACGAACGGTACGGCTGTACAATTTTACAAAACTACCGAGCGGGCAGGGCGATATGGCCGACGAAAACATAAATTTTTATTGAGAAAGTGCGGGAGTATGTTTTTTATACGATACTAGTCACAACGATTACAAAAACCTGGTAAAAAACAGAGGGATTCGGTGAAATAGCAGCCGAACTGGGCATGACCAGTAAGTACTTTTGGAAATATTTTTTGTTATTCGCTTTTCACGACGATTTCAATAACAACTGTAAGTTGGTTTTAGTAGGTCGTATACTTCCTCGAAGCATTCTCGAGACATACGAAAATATGTAAAAAATCTCTCGTCATGTGACTCCAGTTCTCAGCAAAGGCGTTCTTTCTTTTTGCTGATATCGTGAACCCAGCACCGTCTTTTCTTTCTGCTCAGTGCAAACAGAAGAAGCAGTGTCTCCTCATCACTAGACATGCTATGAGAATGTGTTACCTTGATGAAACTTATTTGAAGTTCGATCAGACGGAATGGGGCAAAATCGATCTGTTTGCGAGAGAAGAACACACTGCACTGGTAACTGACCGCTTAAGAGTTGTCGTATCCTGTGTGGCATAGTCAGATCGCTGACCGCCGCGACATACCGTACCGCATTCTGTGTGCCCGAGCTTTAAGAGTGACGCGAATTCAAACGAGTACCAACAAGAAGAATGACAGCATTACTTACTATTGTTTTATAACTGTGAAAAATTCCCTGTACTATCGGCCAGTAGTAATAACGTGACTGTTTGCTATCCCTTGATTACGGTCGCGCTATGCAAGAATAAATGACGGATTTTCGGCCGTCACAGTTGTTGGATATCTAAACATTGAACGCGCGAGTCCTTGTTCCAACCTCCACGAACGCTATTATTAATTTCACGTGCCACATAACTGTCTGTGGTTGCATATTGTTGTGAATTTTAACCCGGAGTCAAGTCCCGCATTCTGTTCGGTCAGCATATTTACACGCTTCAAAATATTTCGAAATATATTGCAAATTCGAAACGGAATTAAAAAAAAAAAAACTAGTAAATCGAAAAGTCTAGTGTTTCACTTATTAACTTATCACGAGACAGATATTTGAATGTGCTGTTGTTGGAGTTTTGGAGTTCTAAGATTTAGAAACTCACTCGATATTCATGTAACATAACCGGTTACCAATATTTAAATATCTACTACCGTTAAAAAAATATTAATTAATTTAGTACAATTAAGAAAGTTGTGTTAGTGGTTATAATCACAAGCAGAATTATCACTGTTGCACACCACTATAGAAAAATTATTCTGATTAGCGCTTTCAAGCTTCTCAGCTCATTGTAAAAAAAAATTTGTTTCCCGATCTGACGACGAGCTGAGCAGCTTGAAAGCGCTAATCGGAATAATTTTTCTATAGTGGTGTGCAACAGTGATAATTCTGTTTGTAATTTAGTACAGATAGATTTTTAACGTGATAATCGCGAACGCCATTTAGTTACGGCAATTAAATGTCCGAACGAGCGCTGATAAAATCCTACAGCAGTCAACAACGTCTTAGAGTTTTCTGGTTAAAATACATAACTAACCCACACATACATGACTAAGTCCAGGAAATAAGTCAGGAAAGGTTTTCTCTAAATGGGAAACGCAAATTCAATTGCAAATTACTTAAAGAGTTCATTTTTATCGTTTCGTAATCTTTCTGTACAATAGTATAATCTTGGAAGAAATATACCAAACGTATCTACAAGATGATTTCGTATATGCACACGCGCACACGCTATTCAATTTGTAATGCTTAATGAAGATTTCAGGTGAAGAGTTAGTTATAATAAGTATATAAAAACAGGTATTTGTACGTGTTATTTTTTTGGAACGGTTTCGTTCGTACCTGTTATTTTCAAATACTGTACTGGTTTAGCACACCTCTATGAAACATTCCTTTGTCAGACTTTTATTTTATTTTCTCATTCCATTAAATGTTATTCAGTCAATATAAACAGGCCCGTGGAAAGGTAACGCTCTCGTATTTAATAATAATTTCTATCATTCCCGCTGTCAGGGGACATTTGCTCTCGAATGACAAAACAACAAACTGTATCCGAAAAGAAGGAAAATACGAAGCCTGTTCCCTCTCGACGGCATTCCTTCGTTCCTTGAGTTTCCTTATTTACAGAATATAATCGAAATTTGCTGTCGCGGTCATAATCATTCCGGTGTAAACACCAAACACACGATGCCATTGAAAGCTTTCTGTAACCAGAAAAAGTAATTCCGATTTTGTCTCTATAAAAATTACAATATTTGTAATAGAGGTGTGAGTAATACGTATTATACATATACCGGTATTGTGTAACTTGTTATAAGAAATAAATTGAAACTAAAAGTATTAACAGTGTTTACTTTACACTGTGACTTTATTAAGCTGTTACTGTTTAAAAGAAAATAAGAAACAAGAGAATTTATAGGCCTGTCTCCCTTTGGGAATACAAATTTAAGTTTCACTTGGAGTAAACAAACTAACATAGATTTAATATTAAATTATTGACTCCATTTTAATTAGACAAATCAGTTGCGAAACTCAGGCAAATGAAATTTAGAGTACACGTAATAGCACAACAAAGAATGTCAAACAAATTTACGTGAGATGTGCAGTGAAGTTAAAATCATCTCCGAAATCTGCAAATACAATGGGCATTAGAGAGAATTTAGGAATAATATCTGTTATCGGCCGAGAAAATGACCATGCTACCTTAACAATAGGTTTACCCGTGTTTTATATAATGATATTTTTACACTATTCCCGTAAATAGAAAGTTGCTAGCCAAAAGCTGTTCAGCAGTACTGCCGACTGGTGTCCTTTCAGAACGGCAGCGACGTCTCTTTCCGAGGGAAGAACACAACGACAACGGTACCTTTTTCAGCAAATCAAACAAAACTCGCAACTGCGGGCCAGTTAACTAACGTGTTTTTTATGAATATCCCGTAAAATGTTTACGTACCCTCGCACACGCGCACTGCACACGCGGCTAAAAATCCTTACCACCATCTCACTGCACTTAAAGCTGTTATACAAGTAAAAAAATACTTAAAAACTAACGTTTTTCACAAGCCTCCTTATCAACTAATTTACAGTGTTCAAACCTGCAATCTTTACTTATTCATTCTGTACACGCTTTATTCTCTGCTACATTGTTACATTCCATAACCAATTAGAATTCCATATTGCAACACATATATATATATATATATATATATAAATATATTACAACACTACAACGATTTAAATTCGTGTGTGTATATGATGATGGGTGTAATCGTAATAATAATAACACTATGTAATTTGGTTTAACATCATTTAAATATTTATTAAATAAAAATTCTTATTTTTGTTGGGAATTAAAATGTTTATTATTTGCATGTGTGTATAGTCTTAACACACATCTAATTATTACATATAGTTGATACTCTCATATTACACATCATAGACATATTATACAATCTTATATTCTAATACATCTTTATAATTATCTAATATTGCTCTCAGCTTGCTCATTAGTATGATACTGATTAGATTATCTAATTATTTTCTAATGATCTAATCTCTTTTGAATTTACGGCATATGCATTGCTTTCTAATAAAAATTCACTAATTACTTTTATCAATTTAAATATAAAAAATTATAGATTCCAAATTATAGCTTCAAAGTTACTGATCAAAATTATAGTTAAACATTCTTAAACATTACATTAATTATTATACAAAGAATATTCACATTTGTAAAAATTATTAATTCATATTTGAATTAAATTGTCTCTCTTTTTACTTCGTTAATTATTGTCTTTGGGTGAGTCTCGGTTTACAAGTACATGGTTGTTTGTCACCTTATTGTTGTGGTAAATCGGCAGCGCGTCCTCTTCGGTCCTAGGTCCTTGATATTGGATGCTCCTTTGTCGTCCTGGAGTCCTTGATTCTCGTACGCTGGATTCTACTGCATGTAGTTGGCTGCTCCCTCGTCTCCCGTCATGGCCTCAGGTTGCAAGTGCTCACACGAAATGATGAGTAGTCGTGAAGTCCCTGACTGCTGCTGTGGTTGAGATCCAAACGTTGTCGTCTCTACGCAGAGCCTCTGGCTGCCACAGTAGTCGATCAAGAAAAAGTTGTAGTTGCCGAGTAGAGCCTCCGGCTGCGACTATGGTTGAATGTGGAAGAGTAGTACTCGTGAAGTAGAGCCCCCGGCTGCGACTATGGTTGATCGAGAAAGAGTTGTACTCGTGAAGCAGAGCCTCCGGCTGCGACTATGGTTGATCGAGAAAGAGAATGATGTTAGCGCGTCTCCTGTATTTATACCTAGGGCGCAAAAATCATGTTTCGACAATATTTTTCATGTCAGAGTCTGTCGAAGGCGTCACTTCCCCCACACGATTCTTGTCACACTTAATTCGCTCGTCTTCGCGATTTGCGAAGTCTTTTGCACATTACCTGATATTAATTCTGTCGGTAATTTTTTTGTGTTCACCATGTACAAACCGTTTTTCTTTATCTTAATTAACATAAGTTCTATTTATTTTTATTTTCCTGTAATTACACTTTGTAACGAGCAGAAAATTTTAAAATTTTCTAAATTCTCACCTCGGCAGAGTACGTTCACACGAGGCAAGTGTCAACGACTTATGGTGGAGCAATAAATAAGGAGTAATGAGAAGGTGTCAGTGAAGCGTTGCTGACTTGACAATAGAAACGCATTAAGTTCTATCCAACTATAGAATTTGGTGGCGTAAGATGACAGGGAAAGTTTCGTCCAGAATTATTGCTCTCCGCAGCTGTAACAAAGTAAGGAGGACATTCACACCCGTACCAAGAATTGTAGCAGATGTGGCCGTATTACGTCAGTAGACGATAAGCGACAAAAACAAGTAATGTTCCATACTACAATGAAACGGATACGCTGCACCTTAAGTAACAATACTGGAAGATAGGCTGACAAAAACTAAAGTCATGTTACACAGCTGGAGGTATCGTCTAATTGACAGACAAGAATTTACGAAGGGAAAGTTGGAGTGACTTCAACGACCAGCAGATGTTCGAAATTAGTAATAGCCAGAAAAAAGGGGTAAGAGCATAGAACAATACGCCAGGAAGACTGTAAGTACAGATAATGGGAATCTATAGAAACGCAGAGTTTACTCAGACAATAGGCTGTTAGACAAATTGTTTATAGCCAGAGTTTCTTCGAAGCGGGTCAACGATCGTCTAGCCGGAGAGCAGGGAGACCTGAGGACCTATCAGAGACCTTCATCCAGCGAGAAATTTGATGGTGAGGGATGTTTCCATAGCAACTGAGACGAAAAACCTATCGGAAGAACTATGACGTCGGATTTTGACAGAGTGGGACAGTATATTCCGAGAAAATCAAAAACTGACCAATCTCGAAAAGAAGTGGGCGTGAAGCGCGCCAGAGACAAAATTTTGAGTAGGGACGAATTAATAAAACTAGCGGTCCAGGAAGACGGAGCGTCAGTTGTACTCAATTTTTGGTCAGTTATACTCAAATTTTACGCAGCCACACTCAAAATTTCGTCAGTTATACTAAAGTTTTTGCAGTTAGAATTTTCAGACAGTTTACATTTCAATTATTAAGTAGTTTAACTTCAAGTGCGAGAGACGGTACATCATAAACTTTCCATTGTTACTCGAATCATTCGGAAGTTAGATAAATAACAAGGAACTTAAAACTTAATACATTCATATCGCGGTAGTAGAACTTTACCGACGTGCGCATTATCGGACTTAGTGAAAATTACACCAAGTGAACAGTCAGACCGTTACACTAACAGACAGCATCACTAAACGATATACAACTTATTGGAACTTAATATTGTGTATCATCAACATAATGAACACGAAACATTAAACAAACTAACCAATTATAGGATCGTTTGTGGAAGCAGCGACAAATGAAACTAGACATGTTTATTGACTTTAAAACGAACACACAGCAAACACAGTAAGATAGAACATTGACTGAACACTGAACTTCAATTACCCACACATATACAAACACCTACGCGAGTGGTCGGAAGAATAAAGTGATAAGTGGCAGTGATAAAACAACTAACGACGGAATGTATCTACGAGCCATCTCCATCACCAGAACGAGACTACGTCAACAACTAATGGATATTCACTAACCAAGTAACCATTATTATAATTACTTCTAATTTGTAACTTCTACTGACCTGGTTTCTTTCAAAGAATTCACACCTGAGAATTTATTAAGAAAAGTAATGAGTAAAATTGAAATAAGTAGTTAATGAACGTATAAACAAAAGCTTATTTGGGATTTAATGAACGCATTAAATAAGTAGAATATTGAATTGTAACATCATTTGATTTATATATGTATGTATGTTTTCTTTATTTCAGCATATATTGAGATATATCTTTGTTTATTATAAATATGTATGTATTTCAGGTACAGCGACGCATTCTATGTACTATTATAATATGTCATAAACGATAATTAAACTAGTATTTTAGTTAACCAGAAACATGCGTTCATTATTACCAATGCAACCTGAATATGGACCTAAAGTTTGAAAGAATGCAAATAGATTTTCAGAGTTTCTTATGTTCAATTAAATAAATGATATCACGTATGTGTTGATGAACGTAGATAGTTAGAATCATAATTAAGATTAAATTATACACATACTTGTCAGTGATCGTTAAATTTATATATTTAATAATTAATTTATTGTGCTATCAATACGCATATAAATTGAATGTTATAAATGGCGTCCAACTTAAGGGCTAGATAAATTTAAGAAATTATTAAATTAACACACTAAGTAATTCAACCGCGGTTAGCACAATAGATTTATAACTTATTCATGTTATAAATGATTGCCCAACGCGTGGCATAATAAATATTCATTTATAAAATAGCGCTCCAAGATCGTGAGGCACGACAAATACAAGTAAATAAGTATTTGCCACGTATGTAGATTATCAATTTACTGTTACAAATGGCGCCCATTCGCACGGCATGATACGTATTAACACAGATTGTTAACACGTACGGCTTAGGTAAAGAACAGGCAGTAGAAGTAGTAGAAAAAGTAGTGCTTTAGAAGTAGAAGTTAGATAAGTGTTATTAGTGTAAGTCAGTTTGAATGATTACGCGCAGTAGGGCCAAAATGGCGAGCAATTCAGACAGTGTAGAATATGACATTAATAACCAATTAGATGCAGTAAATACCGAGGACAATACTACGCCTAGCGAACCAAGTAGTGTGGTGGAGAGTCCAGAAGATAGGGCGCGAGGACAGACATCAAAACTAGAGGATGGAACTATACAGATGTTGATGGAGTTCATCCGTCAACAGAACGAAAAACAGAACGAGAATATTAAATTAATTAGCGAAGAAAGTAACAGAAAACAAGAAGAACGAGACGAGAAACAAGAAGAACGAAGCAAGAAACTAGAAGAAAATATTAACAGAAAATTAGAAGAAAGTAATAGATTAATTAATGAAAAATTGGAAAAACAAGAAGAAAACAGTAGATTAATTAATGAAAAACTCGACCAGCATAAGGAAGAGATTACACAAATAAGGTCGGAGATACGTGAAAGTCAGCAGACTTGGGAAAGAAAGGTTGATGAATTACAGAAAAAACAAGATGATGTCGTGAGAGAGTTGAGAGAAGAAGCCGACAAGAAGTACGTAGAAATACAAGAAAAACAAGATAATGATCGACAAGAATGGATGGCGGCGGTACACTCTACCCAGACGACCGTTAAAAAGATTAATCACAAGTTCGATGTTCACGTTAAGGATTACAATAAGAAGCACGAAGAACTCAAGGCCGAGATGCATAATACCATACTGCAGAGACAACAGGAGCAAGAAGGAACAAATAGTAATATTATACAAAGATTAGAAGACGTAGACGGTAGACAACGTTCAACAGAACAGAAGTTGGACGAGACTACGAAAGAAAAGACAACTAGGATCGAAGAATTAAAAGGACATTTAAATAAGGTAAGAGAAAACCAAGAAAGGTTACAGCGACAACTGATGGAAGGTGATTGTGGAATATTAAATCGATTTAACGGACCTAACCACAATGATCTCAAATATAATGGCACAGACAGATTCCCTATGGAATTCCTCAAAGAATTGTCCGAAGTTCAAGAGTTATATTATCCCGCTGACAATATCAAGTGGATTGGCAAACATCTGGAGTTAGACGCAGGAATTTGGTGGCGAGTGATACGTGACCAGATATCAAACTTCGCAGAATTCAAGGAAGCGTTCTCTCTAAAATATTGGGGCCAGGAACGACAGGACAGTATTCGGGACCATTTGGAGTTTGGCAGATTTGATTGGCGCGGACCAGTTACTGCTATTCAATATATTGAACAGATTTTATTGGAAAGTAAGCAGTTAACACCTACTTTATCTGATTATCAGTTAATACGTAAGATCTCTCGTCACTTTGGGCGTGACATCCAGCTTGCGGTGGTTACAAGAGGAATTGTGACGATACCAAACTTCGAGTCTCTGATCATCGAGTATTCACAGATTCAACCAAGAATTAATAGAGAAGCGAACTATGCAGCGGCAAACGAGGGCAGAAATGCGTATAAGGAAGGTGAAAGTAACTTGAACAAAGGAGGCGGTATACAGAAGAAGACATGGGGTGACAGACCCGCCATAAATAATCAGCCCCGTAACACGGACCGGCGCGCTGTCAACACAATAGAGTTTACAAACACGACAGCTGGTGCATCGGGCATTCAACCTAAGAGAAATCGTCAACAAGAAGAGGAAAAAAAAAAATCCCTCCACCCATTAACGAAGATAGCTGTCAAAACAAATGACTACCAGACGAATATTATCCTACCGGACTTACGAAGCGATTTATTGTGTAATGATGATGAAGAAATTTCTCAACGAATAATCAGGTGTCCAGAGATAAATATCAAGTTCAATAATAATGTTAGTGTGCAAGCGTTAATCGATACTGGATCGGTAATAGCTGGGTTATCTGAGTCGTGGTTTCACCAAAACAAACATGACATTACACCTTATGAAATATTACCGATGTCTAACACATTAATAGTTAGCGCAGTTGGTAATAAATCAAAGCTAATCAGAAAACAAATATTATGTGATATCTATATTGAAGAAATTAAATATGAATGTGTTTTCCTAATAATACCAGATTTGATAAAACCATGCATATTAGGAACCAATTTTCTTCAAGAAACAGGGTGTCTCATTGACATGGGAAGAAGAATCGTCGAGATAAGAAGAGAGGATAACGAAGCGACGTACACGGTGCCTATGATGCATATAGAAGTGGTGGACGTAGAAGAAAAAGAAGAGGTCATCAGAAACATTAACAAGAAGATAGAAAGTATAGAATGCGGAGATAGAGGAACGTTGGAAAGGTTAAGGGAGATTCTAATAAGAAATTGTAGTTTATTCAGAGAATGCCCCGGAAGAATCGATGGGTATGTCCACGAGTTCCGAGTCACCGACCAGACACCGTACTTCCAGAGAGGATGGCCTGTCCCATTAGCCTATAAAGGGAAGGTAGATGAGGAGATTCGGAAAATGTTACGGTATGGGGTCATTGAGAGATGCAACAGCGCATATATCAACCCACTAGTTACGGTAATCAAGAAGGACGGTAGCGTACGATTGTGTTTGGATGCGAGGAAGGTGAACAGTGTGACTATCCCGGACTACGAGGGAGCCCCTCCAATAAACGACATATTGGCGAGATGTGGAGAGATGAAGTACCTATCTACCGTAGATCTAACTAGCAGTTTCTGGCAAGTACCACTGAAGTCGGAATGCCGGAACTTCACCGCTTTTATGTACGACGGCAAGTGTTATCGTTTTACAGTTACACCATTTGGCCTGAGTACCAGTTCTGCTGCATTGACCAGGGGATTGGACACAGTATTGGACGAAGAAGTAAAAGAAAATACCATTATTTATGTCGACGATTGCCTGTGTTATTCAGAAGATTTAGAAACGCACTTGTTACATTTAGACTTATTATTATCTAATTTAAGAAGGGCAAATTTAACCATCAATTTGGAGAAGTCGCAGTTCTTCAGACAAGAAATCGCGTACCTCGGTTATCAACTAACAACGCAAGGAATACGAGCAACGGGCGAGAAGATAGATGCCATTATGAAGTTCCCTGCACCTCGGAACCAAAAACAATTAAAAGGTTTCCTGGGGTTGACAAATTTCTATAATCGTTTTACAGACAAATACGCTGAAACTACTAAACCATTACTCGAGTTGCTACGGAAAGGACAGAAATTCACCTGGACACAGGAATTAAATGAATTTTTTCAGCAGGTTAAAAGGTTATTCGTAGAAGCAGTCATCTTAAAGTTTCCCCGAATAAACCAAAGATATTATATGCAATGTGACGCCAGCAACTTTGCATATGGCGGACAACTATATCAATTGGATGAAGAAGGAAGAATTGGAGTAATAGCTTTTACCAGCAGGACATTCAAGGGTGCGGAAATAAATTATTACACTACGGAGAAGGAGCTTTTGTGTATTGTAAGATGTCTTGAACGGTTCCGTATATACATACTAGGACAACCGTTAACCATCATTACTGATAATAAAGCACTGACTTTTATGAATAAATGTCATTTAAACAACTCGCGTATTACACGCTGGATCTTAAGTATTCAGGAGTACAAATTTGACATTGTCCATTGTAGAGGTAAGGACAATATTATTGCCGATCTTCTGAGCAGAAATCCAGAAGATGCTACACCAGAAGTAATTAGTGACAATGTTTCCGAATATTTAATTAACCACCTGACAATCAAAATGGATAAGAAGGTAAGCAAGATCCTAATGGATATTGGAAGGCACCAAATTCAAGATCATAAGCTTAAGTATATTATTGATAAGATTAGGGAAAATTGTATAGATAAGAAATTAAATAAATTTTATAGATTCGTCGATGAGAAATTGTACAGATTACGCAAAGGAGAATGGAAACTATACGTACCGAACAGTGTGTCTGGCGAAATAATTGTTGAAATACACCGTATGTATGGGCATCCCGGTGCGAAGAGATGTATCAAATTATTGCAGGAGTACTTTACCATGGACGGAATGTTAAAGAGGGTGAAAATTTATGTACGGACTTGCGACACTTGTCAGAAAAAAAAGGATTCCGGCAACAGAAATTCGTTTGGAGGAACAAAAGCCATAATACCGTTATGCAAGGGTGACCTTGTGAGCGCGGACTTTTACGGACCGTTACCTGCTTCGTTTAGTGGGGTGAGGTATCTGTTTATAATGGTTGACAATTTTACCAAATACGTACGACTTTTCACACTTCGAAGGGCAACGACCGTCGCTACACTGAGGAGAGTACACCAATATTGTGAAGAACTAGGATCTCCTAGAGTGATTATCACAGACAACGGAACGCAATTTTCATCTAAAAAATGGTTAGATGGATTAACTGAACTAAATATCCAACCACGATTTACCGCAATAAGGAACCCTTGTGCGAATCTGGCTGAAAGAATCAACAGACAGCTTGGGAACTTATTTAGGATCTTTGTTGGTGATCAACATACAAAGTGGTCGCGTTACGTACCAATCGTCGAGAGTTGTATTAACGAAACGTACCACGAGACGATAGAAGTAACACCGTACGAAGCTCAGCTCGGAAGAAAACCTCCCAGAGCGTGGGAAAAATACATCAACAAGGATATGCTCCTAGTTAAAGGGGTAGATCATAAACAAATATATATCAAAATGAAGGAGAAGAGAGAAAAACAAGCAAAATTATGTAATGAGACTAAAACCATTACAAGATTCAACATTGGTGAGAAAGTGTTAATCAGAACATATCATCAATCGGACGCGGTCCAGAAAAGAATTGAAAAATTTTGCGAACTGTACTGCGGACCATATAAAGTGCATCAAATTCTCGGAGAAGCTACTTATCTACTCGTGGATTGCGATGATGACAAGAAACTCCGTGGAAAATTTAATGCCAGACAATTGAAAAAATACTATGAACCAGAAAATTGAAGATGAAGGAAGAGGAAGAAATAGAAGAAGATGTCGTAAGAAGCTAGCCGATGCTGATGAATCAACTGCGTTAGGGTAATTGACGCGATGATATCATTCAAGCTGGCTTATCCAAGAAAGTTATGTACTTTAATTGATGAAACATAACATCAAAATTGTATTTAGTCAATTAAGCACTAATTAAATGTTAGATAATAAGATAAATTAACATTTAGTGTGACATTTTATAAAACTATTGCAGTGAATGCAAAGGACATTTAATTGCTATTAATTGATTTATATGGTAATAAGTTAAAAGGACAAAGTGAGAAAAATGGACACTTAAATCAGATAAGTGATAATATTTAACGAACTAGATAGTGAATGAACTTTATTAATGTGAATGTATGTAATTAGTAGGTTAGGATTATAAATGATGTCTTATGAAGTAGGTCAATCATTGAAACTAAATGTTATACGTGTATGTAAATTAGTAAGATAATTACAGTTAACGTAGCGATTGTGTCAATTAACAATCTAATTTTAAAATAATAGTTTAAAAGATTTTATTGGTAAGATCATTAATAGTGCACAAAGGTGTATATGTATAGGAGATTTTCTTTGATATCATGTAAAGGTTACATTGAACCGCTTAACTGTTTGATAATATCTTGTGAATATGATATTTTAGAAGGTAAGATCTTATTCAATTGATGAAATTATTTAATTGCTTATGGAATTTATGACTTATCTTATAAATTATAAAGATAAGGTATTTATATGTCAATTCGACAATGTGAAATGCGTTCAGCTATCCCAAATAGCTGGCAATAAATTCAGAGAACTAATTAAAACCAAAAGGGGCTGTACCACTGGTCATATAAGCTTTTGAAAGTAGGTTATTGTGTATACCTTCCCCGAAGAAGATGGACACGGCGAGGCGACGTACAGGGCGCAGAATTTAGATTTGAGTTGTTCCCAGAGGTCACATCGTCAAATCGAAATTGAGGACACTGTAACGAGCAGAAAATTTTAAAATTTTCTAAATTCTCACCTCGGCAGAGTACGTTCACACGAGGCAAGTGTCAACGACTTATGGTGGAGCAATAAATAAGGAGTAATGAGAAGGTGTCAGTGAAGCGTTGCTGACTTGACAATAGAAACGCATTAAGTTCTATCCAACTATAGAATTTGGTGGCGTAAGATGACAGGGAAAGTTTCGTCCAGAATTATTGCTCTCCGCAGCTGTAACAAAGTAAGGAGGACATTCACACCCGTACCAAGAATTGTAGCAGATGTGGCCGTATTACGTCAGTAGACGATAAGCGACAAAAACAAGTAATGTTCCATACTACAATGAAACGGATACGCTGCACCTTAAGTAACAATACTGGAAGATAGGCTGACAAAAACTAAAGTCATGTTACACAGCTGGAGGTATCGTCTAATTGACAGACAAGAATTTACGAAGGGAAAGTTGGAGTGACTTCAACGACCAGCAGATGTTCGAAATTAGTAATAGCCAGAAAAAAGGGGTAAGAGCATAGAACAATACGCCAGGAAGACTGTAAGTACAGATAATGGGAATCTATAGAAACGCAGAGTTTACTCAGACAATAGGCTGTTAGACAAATTGTTTATAGCCAGAGTTTCTTCGAAGCGGGTCAACGATCGTCTAGCCGGAGAGCAGGGAGACCTGAGGACCTATCAGAGACCTTCATCCAGCGAGAAATTTGATGGTGAGGGATGTTTCCATAGCAACTGAGACGAAAAACCTATCGGAAGAACTATGACGTCGGATTTTGACAGAGTGGGACAGTATATTCCGAGAAAATCAAAAACTGACCAATCTCGAAAAGAAGTGGGCGTGAAGCGCGCCAGAGACAAAATTTTGAGTAGGGACGAATTAATAAAACTAGCGGTCCAGGAAGACGGAGCGTCAGTTGTACTCAATTTTTGGTCAGTTATACTCAAATTTTACGCAGCCACACTCAAAATTTCGTCAGTTATACTAAAGTTTTTGCAGTTAGAATTTTCAGACAGTTTACATTTCAATTATTAAGTAGTTTAACTTCAAGTGCGAGAGACGGTACATCATAAACTTTCCATTGTTACTCGAATCATTCGGAAGTTAGATAAATAACAAGGAACTTAAAACTTAATACATTCATATCGCGGTAGTAGAACTTTACCGACGTGCGCATTATCGGACTTAGTGAAAATTACACCAAGTGAACAGTCAGACCGTTACACTAACAGACAGCATCACTAAACGATATACAACTTATTGGAACTTAATATTGTGTATCATCAACATAATGAACACGAAACATTAAACAAACTAACCAATTATAGGATCGTTTGTGGAAGCAGCGACAAATGAAACTAGACATGTTTATTGACTTTAAAACGAACACACAGCAAACACAGTAAGATAGAACATTGACTGAACACTGAACTTCAATTACCCACACATATACAAACACCTACGCGAGTGGTCGGAAGAATAAAGTGATAAGTGGCAGTGATAAAACAACTAACGACGGAATGTATCTACGAGCCATCTCCATCACCAGAACGAGACTACGTCAACAACTAATGGATATTCACTAACCAAGTAACCATTATTATAATTACTTCTAATTTGTAACTTCTACTGACCTGGTTTCTTTCAAAGAATTCACACCTGAGAATTTATTAAGAAAAGTAATGAGTAAAATTGAAATAAGTAGTTAATGAACGTATAAACAAAAGCTTATTTGGGATTTAATGAACGCATTAAATAAGTAGAATATTGAATTGTAACATCATTTGATTTATATATGTATGTATGTTTTCTTTATTTCAGCATATATTGAGATATATCTTTGTTTATTATAAATATGTATGTATTTCAGGTACAGCGACGCATTCTATGTACTATTATAATATGTCATAAACGATAATTAAACTAGTATTTTAGTTAACCAGAAACATGCGTTCATTATTACCAATGCAACCTGAATATGGACCTAAAGTTTGAAAGAATGCAAATAGATTTTCAGAGTTTCTTATGTTCAATTAAATAAATGATATCACGTATGTGTTGATGAACGTAGATAGTTAGAATCATAATTAAGATTAAATTATACACATACTTGTCAGTGATCGTTAAATTTATATATTTAATAATTAATTTATTGTGCTATCAATACGCATATAAATTGAATGTTATAACTTGTTATCCTTTTTACACTATTTTTTATACACATATGCGTCTCATTTTTATACATATTTTGGTGTATTTGGTTTCGTGCTATTATGCACACAATCTTTACAAATTAAATAAATTCCTATAATTAATAGTGTTCCTTAAGGGTGGCGCTTTTCAGGAATAGACATGTCTCACGCACACATGTAACATACGTGTGTACACTGAGACAGAGCAGCTGGCGTGATCCACCTGTTTCAACATGAAAGTTTGGTCGTTCAGATTATAAGCTGAACTATTATTATTAACAATATGAATTATTTATTTATTTTAATTAATTATTTTAATTACTTTGTGCAATGCACAGTACCCTATACATTTGTACTGTTGGAATATATGTATGTATAATATCGAACTATATTGTATTTATCAAGATTTTTGCCTTTTTAAAAACGAATAGAAATCAACGATTTAAACATTTCTTATGTGCAATACAAGGCGAAAAATTTTACACAAATAGAACTATAAAAATATTAAAAAACTATTCCACAAAAGATAATTTAAATCATCTTTAGTTAATTTTCTGATAAATCAGTAACACATAAAACACAATTAAAATTTATAAGCTGATATTAAATATCTAGATTATTTTTGGAGTACAAAAATAACGGCTGTCGTTTCGGTTCTTTATGTAATTTCCTTTCCAGTCTAGTTACATTAAATATGCAAAATATAAGATAACACGCGAGTCGAGTAATAAAATATTTTCATTCAAACTAAACGTAAATCATTAGTATAGGCCTATTATGACAGGAAGAGTGTAGTGTGTGATGGATGAGACTGTGAGTTCATTATCGGTGGCTGGAGTTCTACTTCTTGTTCTTTGTCGTCTTCTCCATATTCTCGTAGGACATCAGACCAATTTTCGGAACACAGAGAAGCGAATATGGAGAAGCGAAAACTCAGGTAAATGACAGCCTGATGAAATCTATAAACACCTACTCATCCACGTGTGTGTGTGTTCCATAGACTTCTGTTACACTAAAATAACAATGCAACTACCGCTGGCAAAAAATATTTTTTTTTTTAAATTGTCTTTACTAATACATTACCATTACTTAAAATTACTTGTCACTGCACGTCACACCAAATTGTTACTACATTAAGTTACTAAACACGTGTAAATCATGTTAGGGAAATACCTGCTACAAAAGGAAACCATTATTATTATTATTTTTGTTGTATCGGCCATCTTTGGACCACATGCCAATTTCATTTCTTTATTCTTTGTTCTTTTCTTGTTCTCCAATATTCTTTCATCTTTTCGCTGTGTCTCTTCTTCCTGTCTTCAGTCCACTTTGAACCTGCGTTTTTCTCTCTCCCACCCTGGACTGCTTCCATTTTTAACACTTTTGCCCGAAAAACTTCTCTTTCAATTGCTCCTTCTGCGTGTATATTATTTTTTTCTAAATCCTTTTGGACTTCTTTAATCCAACTTGATGTTGACTAATAATAGAAGATCTGTGTCGTCTATTCTATATAAATGTCCAAAAAATAATAGTCTTCTTTTTCTCATTGTTTCTGTTATATTTTCTATACTTTGATATATTTCATCATTACTTCTTAATTTCCAGCCTTCTGAAGTTTTTCGTGCGCCTATTTTTTCCTAATAATTCGTCTTTCCAATATTTCTAGTTTGTCTAAATTATTATTATTTAGATTAAATTATTATAATAGTTTGTTCATGATGATGATTATTATTATTATTAAACACACACACGCTGTTTGTAAGCGCGCGCGCGCGTATTTGTGTGTCACTCCTAGTTGTAATTTTACATTTTGAAAATCGTTAAATCCAGCTTCAGCAATCTCTTTTACTTTCTTAGCTGCCATTAATGCAAACACTTGGGACACTTATGTATCAGGTTCCGTACTTTAAATTCTATCTCTACACACAGTTTTCTACACTTTAAATTCTATCTCTACACACAGTTTTATATACTTTAAATTCTATCTCTACACACAGTTTTCTATTATTTACGAGAATTAAACACGAACCTTTATCTTGGCGTACGCTAACAAGACATGTCGACTACTAGGCCTTGCTATAGAGTTACCCATATACAGATACCATTATCCATTGTGCACTGTTGAACTTCTTTGTAAATATTGTTTTATATAAGTAACAATATATAGATCGCGAATTACCGAACCGCTTCGTTAAATCTAATCGTTGTTGGATACACAATGCGCTTACCTTAAGGGCCAATTCAGTTGTGTACCAAGCGTACGCTGAGGGCACCGTTGTAGCTACCTGGTAATGCAAATAATGCAAGCCGAACAATACCTTACGCAGACAATATGCAGTGAAAGCCTCTCTCTCCTCTCCCCTTTCTCACTCTCTCTCTCTCTCTCTCTCTCTCTCTCTCTTTCTCTCCTCTCTCTCTGTTGTGTGTGTGTGCGCGCGCGCGCGAGCGGTAACTTAACGTAGGCTGAATAGTCGGTTTTTATCATCGATGAATACTATATAGATCGCGTGCTGCATTCGCTGAATTCGGTCCGACCGCTGCACCGATGGGGGACAAGAATACAGCGTAGGCCTACACTGTACCTGTACAAAGTCTGAATTTTCTGCTCTTTTATAGCTGTTGTTGTTTTAGCGGAGCATATTTTGCGTTAAATGGTATAGCTATGTCATATTTTAACATTAATTAATGACTCCAAAGTGGGAGGTTTTTAATAATTTCTTTTCCAAAATAAACTCATTTGTTTCATTGTAAGATTTCAGTATTCTGACACATTATTTCAGTTTATCGCTAAGTTCTGTTGCGTTCATAAATACTTATTTCTGAACATTTAATACATTTAATCCATTTAATCCAGGCGAATAAAGATTAAAAATAAGTGAAACAAAGAATAAAAGACGTGAGCCTTAAACTTTAAAACGTTTATTGCGTAAAAGAAGCTGGTGTATACGCTCGCCATGGTCGTTAAAGTGTTCAACTGGCAATGTTAATTTACATTAATTTTTTTTTATTTAATTAGCTACATATTACTTGTATAAAAATTGTTTACATTAAACATTACTAAATAATACAAATTTGTTTTGACACCAAGTTAAGAGAAGGTAGCTGCAGCGGTTCTTTCCTTAGCAATATCTTATCACAAGATTTTATAAAATAATGTCCCTATTAATTTGAAAAGTTTCATTTCATGGCTCTCTTCAGAAAAATCATTGTTTGAAATATATTTTCTAAACATTGTGCCGGCAAAGTTTTTGCAAGCTGATATAATCATTTTTTTGGTATTAAGTTTACTGTCAGATATAATAAAGAAATTAAACATCAATTTTACAATCTTTAAAACGTCTGATATGCTCTAATTAATTTTCAAAGCAAGTGGATTACTGACTGAATGACTCGTTTAGTGCACGTGTTAACTTAGTACTAAACGTTTTATTCCTCCCCCCCCTGGTGGGGGAAGCTGTACGTGCTTCGGAACGTTTTCTGCCGTTCACTTTGCCTGTCAGCACGCGATCCATATTATATTATCCATATTAATAGTATACATCGATGGTTTGTATACACTGACAATACCGCGCTCTCACGGGTAATTTAGGAAAGCGGGTTCTATTCTATATGACGTCATTCAAAATTATAAAAGTTTATATTTAATTTTCACTAGTTTAAGGTATGACGCAGTGGCGCGATGTTATGAGTGGGTTTTTACAGCGGTTATCGCGTGAGCGGAAAATTACTCGTTTGTACGTATGTAATTATTCGTAACAGCGTAAAATTGTTGTACGTTTTATGGGTGTAATTTTCAGCCACTGACATCGGACATCCGTTCTCCTTTTAGAACAGACTGCGTAATACGTTTCTGAATTGTTTCAAAAACATAACATTACTGTTATATGTCATCATCATCATCATCGTCTTCTTAACGGTTTTTGGCTTTAGCGGCCTGTTCCTATTCCACAGTCCACCTTTTCTTAGGTCTACCAACTTTCCTTCTGCCCCTAGGGTTGTAATCTTTTGCCATCTTCGGTACTCTCCTTTCTTCAATTCTATTGATGTGTTGAATCCATTTTCTTCTGTATTCTTTAATCCTTTTATAAACTGCAAAAATATCTAAATCACTTCTTATCTCCTAATTTCTTATATGATCTCGTCTATTACACCTTTTAACTGATCTCAGAAATTTCATTTCTGCTGTTTGTATCTTCTGTTCATCTTTTTTTCTTTACGACCCAAGTTTCAGAACCACACAGTAGTATAGGTATTGCCATTGTTTTATAAAATTTTATTTTGGTTTCTTTTCTACATTTATTTCCCAACGTTCCCCAAATCGTTCCACACATTCTTGTGAAGTTCGTCACTTTGTTTTCCACATCTCTATCTTGATCAGAAGTAATGTCACGTCCAGGATAGTTGAAATGTCTTACTTGTTCTATGCATGTGTTGTCTATGCATATTTTGGTCCTAACCGGTTCATCTCCTACAAAGGTCATTACTTTTATCTTTGATTCAGATATGTTACAGTTATATTCTTTTCCTATTTTATGTAAGATGTATATTGCTCGTTGGAGATCGTTTCTGAAGTTGCGAATATAGCTTGGTCATCCACGAAGAGAATAGTATTCAAGCATTTATTTCGGTGGATTTTAGTACATTCAGGGGATTGTTGTTTCCATTTTTTGAGGTGATCATCTAGATAAAGGTTAAAAAGTACTGGCGATAGCTGTTATATGTATTTTATAAACATGACTTTTATTCCTCATAAAAATTTCCAGCTAAAAACGGACACGTTAGAAAGGTATTTAAAGTTTCTTTTTTTTACTCTAGGCTGTGTGGTTGTGCGTCGCAGATACGTGCCACTATGGAATCTGAGTTCCTAGCTGCCTTCTGGAGCTCTTGCGTCATGGCCCTGCCCAAGGTTCCTCTGCAGCTGGCCTTACACAGGCTGTTTTGCTAGCCTACACTAACGCGGTAAACACCGAGGTCGTTTCCACGAATCACCTGGACGTATACGGTACTAGCCCAGCCCGATTATAAGAGGATCATCTGGGAACCTTGCCGCACGTGCAAGCCGCCTGATGGTGTCGTCCAAGTCCGCTCCTCAGCAGGCGTGACGAGAACTCCGAGTACTGTGGTCACTAACGTATACCACCTCACGTTAGCGCATTCGATTTTCACTGACGATGGCAGTCGATGGCACTGCTGAAACGCCTGGTTTTGCAGAAAACATTGGACCACGGCCAAACAGCCCGGGAAGGAATTTTAATAACAAACTACTTCTTTGTTGTCGATAAGGTAGTACACATATAAAAAATTATCCCCTCCCCCTTCAACTATCATTTTCATTTATAGAAAATTACCCCCTCCCCCTTCAACTACCCTTTTCATTAACAGATATTTCATCTACTTTTCTACAGTGGATTATTATGACCTTCTTTTCAGGATACTTTACTTATCAAAATTAAGTATTTTACTCTAAAACATAAAACGTTGCTGGTAAACTACTCCTTCCCCTTAACTGATCTTCACCAAAATCAATAGCCCTTGAGTCCTCTACAACTCAGGCACATATGTAAAAAATTATTTGATTCTGTTTGAATTTGCGACAGTTACCGTTCGCCACATAGAAAAAATTCTACTTTTCGGAGAAATGACTTTTCATGTTTTGAGGATAATTCAATCAGAATCTGCCCTTATCTCGAACACGATTTTTTTCTCCATCACCATACTTCCATTTCCTTATAGAACATGGAAGTAAAAATTAACCCCTCCCCCTTCAACTATCCTTTTCTTTTATAGGAAATTAAGTCCTCCCCCTTTAACTACCCTTTCATTTATAGATATTTCATTTACCTTTCTACAGTGGATTATTATGACCTTCTTTTCGGGATACTTTATTTATCAAAATTAAGTACTTTACTCTTATTAAAACATAAAACGTTGGAGGTAAACTATCCCTTCCCCTTGACCGATCTTCACCAAAATGAATAAGCCTTGAGTCTCTACAACTCTGGCACATATGCAAAAAAGTATTTGTTTCTGTTTGAATTTATCGTTCGCAATAGAAAAAAGTCTACACACAGACACTTTTCGGAAAATGACTTTTCCTCAGGTTTTGAGAGTAGTACAATCAGAATCAGCCCTTATCTCGAACACGATTTTTTCGCCGTCGCCATTACCTTATGGAACATGGAAGTAAAAAATGATATATGTTGAAGTATGTTGTATGTTTTTATTATAAGACTACTCCATGTCCCCCACCTAAAAACTGAATAAGGGCCCTCTTCAGTCCTTCGCGGGAGGGCCCAAAGATCGTAGAGCTATCTCTGAATTGGTCGCATTTTAACTGACTACTCGCGTACGAATACAATTTTCTAATTGTATTAAAGAGGAAACGCGCGATTTCAAAGTCTACTGTTCACGGTTATTCACTGTGAATTTCGTTGTTTTTCGGTTTCACTGAAACATTTTAATACCGATAAATTTACAACACATTATCGCTTTTTTTATCTATACAGAAAACACTGCAGCACAATAAGCAATAAATCTGCCGGTCCCACGACTTGAAACGCTATTAATTCTTAGCGGTTTGATAACGTTATCACATGTTAAATACACACACACACACGTGTGCGACGAATGCGCCTTGGATATCCCAAAACACTGAATAAAGTCGAACTTTTAATAACCTTTCCTCGCGTCCGTGCCGAATTGGTATCCCGGTTTCGTTTGTAGCACGTCCGTGTTGATTTATAGACAGACACGAATATAGGGAAACCTTAGCACACATTCTCTAATGACCTCGGCCAGTAGTCAGCCTAATGTGCGATACTGTAGCGTCTGAAACAGATCAGGCGTAACAATCAGTTTAATACACCCATATAACGACATCGTAGTCCGTTATTAATGTACGTCCTGAAGCTAACACAGGTCAGGCCGATTACTTATTGCTGTGTTTATTGTAAATTATTATTACATGTCTGCAAGTCTTTAAACCAATAAATAAATTCCAAAGCTCATTATTTAGTAGTATGATATATATGATGGAAGACAACAGGCTTGTGCTAAAATAATCTGAAAATAAAAGATAATGCACACAAATCTAGAATAAATATATGCCTTTTTTTGGCTACTTTTATTTTGTATTTTTGTAGATTTTTTAAGACAGCAATGTGTATACTTGAAAAGTAAACATTCATTATGGAGTTTACATTATTATATTCTCATGGTAATCTTACGAACTCTAGCGACGTATTAACGATCATCGTCATGTCTCCATGTTGCGGACGTTTCTCGTACATGACGGACGCCCCCTCACAGCATGTCAAACCATATATAGCTCTTCTCAAATAACCGATTTATAATATGTTCGATTGATAAAATATTTCTACTGTAAAATTCTTCTTTTTCTTACTATTATTATTATTATTATTATTATTAGTAGTAGTAGTAGTAGTAGTAGTAGTAGTTGTTGTTGTTGTTGTTGTTGTTGTTGTTGTGTTGGTAGTAGTAGTGTTAGTAGCAGTAGTAGTAGTAGCAGTAGTAGTAGTAGTAGTAGTAGTAGTAGTAGTAGTAGTAGTAGTAGTAGTAGTAGCATTTTATCAAACATAAGCCTATTCTGTTTCTTTGTGCTTTCGTATATCTAGGGTCACAAATGATGGTATTCGATTACTGGTATTTAAATCCATTCGCCCTATGTATTTCTTGTGGCCTATGTTTCTTACCCTTGAGTTATATCTCATTACCTTGGCTTTTCTAACGTTTGCTTTCTTTTAAAAATAGGTACAATAATTATTATTTATGGCGGCTCAGTAGACCAGTGGGTATGGCACCTGCTACTAATCTAGAGGTCCCGGGTTCGATTCCCGGGCCCGCATCATAAAATCAAGGTGCGTTTTTCAGCCCCCAGGTCGACTCAGTCTGTTGAAAATGAGTACCTGGGATAACATCCTGGGGATAATGACGGGCGGCTGAAGCGTAGTGCTGGCCACACTGCCTTCCTTGTATCCCGTACGGCTCGCATAAGGCAGCCTACCCTGCCTGACTCCTAAGCTGCTTCGGCGGTACACATGGGAGCCATTATTATTATATTATTATTTACATTATAGGTTAATTTACACGACATCCACGTACAACTAGATTTATGAAAATCAATCGGTCGCGCTACTGGTTGGCCATCGTAAGTCAAGAACTAACGACTATCGGCAACTACGGGAAACAGTGATCAAAGCAACAACGATGAGAGTTCGTGTCTGATAGTCTCAGTTTCATTCATAGCTTAATATAACAGAAGCTGATTGTAGTATATACTGTGTCACAGGACTTACCTTCAACTGTTGCCATGAAACTGAATGTCAACTGGCCAGTGCGCTTCTAGCTTGCAGAACTCGCGGGCAAATGTCTGAAACATAATCGTATATTAACACTCGTTTGTCTGAGTGTATTCTAAAATAACACAATGAACTGAATGTTCACAATGGAACTGGACTGGATTATGTTAGGCGACGTTAACAAGGAAATTATTTTAATTGTTTAATTTGCTAGTTTTTAAAGTGTTTTGATAATCTGTATTACCTATTTTAAAATTTTATTACCTATTTTATGGTTACCTATTATAAAATTTTATTACCTATTTTATGGTTACCTATTATAAAATTTTATTACCTATTTTATGGTTACCTATTTTAAAATTGTATTACCTATTTTATGGTTACCTATTTTAAAATTTTATTACCTATTTTATGGTTACCTATTTTAAAATGCTTGATTCAAAGTTTACAACACGTATAACGTCGTTGATTGGCAGTTTTGCACTTTTAGAATTATTTTTCTTAAACTTAAACTGTAAAATAAAACACGGGAGGTGGTAGCGCAGCTGTGTTCTGTGCTTCGGAGGAGTGGAAAAGTAACCTCAATAACCAAAGAGATGAATTATTTTGCCATTTTGGAAATTAACAGTAATTTAATATGCGTGCATAAAATCGGGTTTATGAAAATAAATGTTTAAATTCTGTCTGAGGAGGCTTTCACGGCCGGCTTCAGTGATATGAGTACTCATTTGTGTTGCCGGGGTGTAAGCCCGTAAGACGAACAGGTCAGTGTGTTGCAGCCTTGCGCACTGAAGATGGCCGTCGAAAGCACGGCCGAAACGTTTGCTCAAAACGACTATGGACCCAGCGAGACAAAGTACTCATAAACGTTTAAATTTTTTGAAGACATCCTACGCATTTGCTCGCGTTCCACTGTCGATGAACACAGATTTACATTTCGGATGGGAAGAAGTGAAATGAAATTCTTAACCACGAAGTGAGGAAAACGACGTTAATAATCTCGTCTCTTTTGTTGAGACAGTAAAACATACGCGTAATATTGTGCGTTCCTATACATAGCTCACTCAGTTCCCTTCTTCTGTTTCCTTCACGTGTTTATCGCCTTCCGTTTTTCCTCTAGGAGTTATCTGTACATTTATTGTATAATTTCCTCTCTGTGTGTGTGCCGCCTAATAGCCGCGTACATCTCTTCAATTTTTTTCGTTTCCCATATTCACCTGCAGTCACTACCATCTCATTCCTAACTCTTGAAATTCACATGCTTAACTGACATTTTGTTTCGTATGTTTCAGGTGAGTTTTCTTCTGTATCCCCCCTCACTGAACTTCTGCAGGCGATATATTTTCCATACTCACAAGAGGGTAGAAATATTGTATGCATTTAAATGTATGAGGCCAGTTGTGAACGTGTCCAGTCTAAGTAATATAGATGTTGGCATGACTAACCTACTATTGCTGTACTCCACTCATCCTTTCTTCACCATCATCTAATAGAACATCACCAGTCTAATTTAATATAAAGACATAAATGTCTGTCGGTACTGCCATTTGTGTACTAATCGTTTTGTGTGTCCCGCGTCGGGGTGAGTGGTTACCCTACTTCTCTACCTAGTGTAATGTTGTTCAATTCTTCTCGAACAGAAGGCATTTTGAGATCCTTCTGTACAACGTGATTTCTCACGCACCACGTGACGTGTTCTGGAAACGCTGTAGGACATCTACGTTTGAGTTGCTTGCGTCTCCATGCCGTACGGATAAATTGGATTCAAAACGGTCTTAATAGAGGAGGAGTTCACATTCCAAGGACATCTGTAGCCTCCTTCCGAGCAACCAGTATATATACTTATGTCTATATATATATAGATATGTCTATATATATATGTCTAAAGGTATGCCCTAGGTGTGTTTTTTTTTGTTATTGCGTGTTTTCGCCTCAGAAATTGTAACTTTCATAAATTCAAATTTCGCTTATTTAATTTTAAAAAGTAACTTATTAAAACTACATTGGTGTATCGGATAACAAAGAGTAACTTGAAATAGGTCGGATGTTGAAACAATCTCCTAGGTGAAGGGATTCGTGTTACGGGAACTGTGTCCACGCCGCAGCTACAACGCGTTCAATCAAACCTATAAAAGCGATAAAGACCAATTACGTTTGAAACTTTTCGGGTCCTAGTTTTATTTCAATTTCAAAGTTTGGAGTGACTAAGTAACTATTTATTACTCTGATATGTTAAGGCGCCTTGTTACGATGGGATCTACAAACCGAAAACATTAACTGATGAAAAACTACAAACGATACTAATACATGCGCACATGAAGTTTTCTCGGTTGTGAAGATAACAAACGATAAGTTATTTATTATTATTACTGTGATGTCACTGTCGCATAATGACGTAAATTATGATGATGATGGCGAGACGACTGTGGTGGTGGTGACTGTATTATTATTATTATTATTATTATTATTATTATTATTATTATTATTATTATTATATGTTATTATTATTTGTTACTGAGTAGAATTATGGCTAACACCATCGGGTCGAAACCTTCTAAGCGAAGACTACTGATGTGAATTACGCGCTCAGTACTACTTTATGGTGCGAAGATCTGGGTTGATGCACCCAAATGTCACAAATACAGAAAGACGCATATCAGCAGTGCAGCGAAGGGGCGCGCTCAGAGTGGCTTGCTCCTACCGTGCGATTTCGGAGTCCTCAGTTCTTGTCGTCGCGGGAACAATTTCAGTCGATCTGCTGTCACAGGAGAGGAAATAGGTTTACAAGAGGAAGGCCACAGTAGATACAAGACAAGCTCACAGGAAGGCCAGGGCGCATACTGTGGCTCAGTGGCAGGAAAGATGGACCAATTACACGAAGGGAAGACGGATCCCGCTAGGCTCATAAAGCAGTTAACTGAATGGACAGATCGCAAACATGGCGAGATTAATTATTTCATAACGCAATTTCTAACTGGTGACGGCCTGTTCCGGGCTTACGTTTGGTGGTTTTGGTGGGTGCGAATCCCACACAGCGTAGGAGTGCGGACCCTCCTGCGGCAAGGATTAGTTTTCTACAATCTCCCTCGTAAAAAAACTATTATTATTATTATGAATATTATTAGGCCTATTATTATTATATTTGTTACTGAACAAGAAGGCTCATCAAGCAGGTGCAGCCGTCGGCGGAAAGGAAGCATAGGAGATCTACTATTATCTCACCCAGTTTTTGAATGGATACGGGTATTTTCGATCATACTTGAAGAAAGTTGGAAAGGCCGAGTCACCAGAGTCCCTGTACTGCCCGGGAGCTGCGGACGATGCCAGCAATACATTCTTCGTCTGTGACAGATAGGAGCAACATAGAAGATAGGTGCAAAATGATATTAGGCGGAGATCTCCCCAGATAACATCGTTGAAGCGATTTTTAAAGGGGAGGACACCTGAAACTGTGTGACATGCTTTGCAGAAGAGATTCTTCGGGCGAAGATGATAGATTTGGACAATATAATATAGAAGAATAACAAGTCAGTTGTGAATCCTAGGGCTGAAGACCAATAGGCCTAGCCTGAAGTAGTGTGTCCAACAGTTACAGGTTAGTGTCCTAGAAGGGGAAAGGGAGGTGGTTTTTTTAATTGGTAGGGTATAAAATATTCAAACCCACAGACTCCAAAAGTGCGGACCTTTCCGGACTTTTGCACAGCAAGTTTTCCCATCTGCCCTCGTAAAAAAAATATATATTTGTTAAAGGAAATTCCTTCGCCAGGTGAGACTCAACGCCAGGTCCTGAGAGGGTGCCAAATCTTGCAATGGAATCTGGAGTTTCGGTCCGACTTGCAGCCACGGTGCGCAACGGCAAAGTGCGTTGTTCCCGTAATTCTGAAGAGGTCCAAAAGCTGAATATTTGCATCTGAAACATCTACCAAAGGCTGAGAAATCGGGGACGAGAAATAATTTATATGCTCTTTTAAACCAGGCTAATATTTTCAATTTTACAACTGATTTGTATGTTTCTTAGTGTCGATAACTATTCTGCTTAATGTTCACTCGCATTTGTTTAAAAATAACTCATATTCATAATTTTAACAACAGCTCTAGACTTTTAGCGTAAAAATTGACTTCCATTTCTGTACTAAAATGAAAATTTAATTTAGTTCTTTGATTATCGTAACTTCAATGTTTCTCTTCTCTTCTATTAAATTTAACGTACAATGTGTCTCTGTTTATTTCATAGCAATAACTTATTGGTTGTCTTACAGCTTCTCTTGTCGAACTTTACTTTCGTTTGATAAAATAGTGCTGCTGCACACACGTTGTGAAATCCACAGTTCACGGCAAGAACTAGTGTTTGGTAAGTCTCAAGCGAAAAACCTTATTTCATTACTAACTCACTCCACATACTTAAGCTAAGCGTGAGCCGTTTAATCTAGTCTTACGTTATCTTCGGCTGAAAAGACAAAAAAAAAACGAAACTGCTGTTATCTAATTCTGAACACTTGACGCTAATCAATTATGTAAGTAGTAAAATAAAATGATCAGTGAACGCACATTCAGTTAAACAGAAAATTGAAGTGTCCGGAGCAGAATGCCTACATATGGGCGATTTTCAGTTTTAAACATTTATTTAGTTTAAAATAATAATTGCTTATAGTTGACATACGGGTGATGTCGAAAGTGAGTGACGAAAAGTGGTTTGTAGGAAACCAAACTTCATCAGCGTCTCTTACAGATACAAGGCAGAGATTTACCCAGTCCTTCGCTGGTAAGCTATAGTGATCCAGTGGCGTATCTAGAATTTGGTCTTGGGGGCGGGTTCCGGTCGAGTCGGTTTATACAAAAGAAAAAACAGTTTAAGACTAAACAACATTACTATTTTTCATCTTGTTATTTGAATTAGCAGTCTCTGTAATTCCAACTTTGTCGTGTTTACTTGCTGAAACCATGTCGTGGTTTAGGACTTGAAAATGGTGGAAACACTGAAAGGCCTCGTCCAGAACATGACAAGTACCAGTTTACCAAGTAAACACGACTAAGTTGGAGCAACACTACTATCTTTAAAGTCGTCGAAAAACGTGTGATAATATCCTGAAATCAATCCCATTAAAAACAGAATTATCACTGTTTGCACACCACTATAGAAAAATTATTCCGATCAGCGCTTTCAAGCTTCTCAGCTCATCGTCGGAATTTCCTCATCGGAAATATATTTCCAATCTGACGATGAGCTGAGAAGCTTGGAAGCGTTAATCGGAATAATTTGTCTATAGTGGTGTGCAACAGTGATCATTCTGTTTGTGATTATAACCACTAACACAACTTTCTTAATTAAATCCCATTAAAATAAAAGGTAAAACACAATAAAATTATTTGTTATTCGAACATTATTTAGAAGATACTTATTGACTGAATTGATTTTCCTACAGGCTATTTCATATTTCAAACGTTTACGCAAATGCGCTGTGTAATAAACCTGTTTATATATTTAAAAAAGAGTTACTACTATATTAGCACACATAGCTGAAAAAAATAATAAAATAATCTAAAAATTAAGAGATTAACAACATTCGTCAACTTTTTTCGACCCTCTGGATAAGCCACCATCCGTGTTTGTCCATACAGATTCAGACTACAAACAAATGATGTGCAACCTATCTCGAGTTATTCCAAATGAAGCCAATATTGTAAAACCCTTTCTGATCAAACAATCAAGGTAAACAGCTTTCCTATAGAAATCTACAGGAAACTGATTTGTCATTTAAACGACCAAAAGATTACCCATCATACCTATCAATTAAAATGGACAGAGTATACAGGGTGGTCATTCGACATCTCCATTATTCTTTATCCATAGAAGAGATAAAGGTAGTCCTCACGGCAAACGCCCAAAAAGTCAGAAAGATCATGAATATAGGGCACAGAATTACCAAAAATCCGCTCATGTTATTTCGCGTAGACTTGAAACTGCAACAAACAGTAAAGATGTTTTTACTGTCAGTTGCTTAACATGAAAATACGATTCGAGCGACCGCATAATATGTATATCATTCAGTGTACAAAATGCCAACTGTATGGTAATAGCAAAAGCTATTGCACCAGACATTCCAAATGTGCAAAAATCACGTGACTTACCCGCCAATGCGTCCTCTGCGGAAAAGTCACCCTGCAAATTTGTGCGGTATGTATAGACTTGGACTCTGAAAACAGATTGCAGATGGGTATACATTTGTTAAATGGAATCTGCAAAGACTCTGGATTGCAGATATCCACAATTAAAACCAAGGTGATGGCTTTTGTGGAACTGATCCCGTACGGCCAAAAAATACAAAAAATCTACAGAGTGACTTACAATGCAAGCAAGGATGTAGTGAATAGGTTGCATAAGTTCAACCTTATGTGAGGGACAATCAGGCGAACCCTTAAGTCAGCAAAGTAAAAGAACACGCCTAAAATTCTACAAGGTGATAGCTCTTCCCACACTTCTTTATGGGTCTGAGAATTGGACTTTAACGAAAGGCCAGGCCAGTCGCATCCAAGCGGCTGAAATGAGATTTCTCAGGCACGTGGCAGGGTATACTCTCCATGATCATAGAAGAAACACAGATATACGGCAGGAACTGAATATTATGAGTATACTCGACAGGATCGCCCAGTATCGGCTGAATTGGTGCGAACATCTTTGCCGAATGGATGATTGCCGCATCCCCAAACAACTATGGAACTATAAGCCGAGGGGACGGAGATGTGTGAGACGCCCGAGGAAGCGCTGGAGTGACCAGCTGTAATATTTGCCTATTTGAGACCGGAACAAACCATTCTTGGTTTAATCCTTGAGGATGATGATGTATAGACTTACTAAACTCATGGAAAGGACGTCCTACGCCATCCCACAAACCCATCCGACCATACGCCCGCCCCTTCAATAATCTACCGACACACAAGAGAACACGATAGGCAGAGATGTCTGGAATAAAACAGGAGGAGAATATCGGCACCAACAGTTGATAAACCCGCGTTCAACAATGAAAAATCCACTCCAACGTTGTACAAGGAACCAACAAGGAACCTACCAAAACAACCTGGTAGATCAAATTGCGACTTCAAGGGCACGTTTAATCAAAACAACATGATACTCAAAACCTCATCTCTGCTCTTGTTAACAAACAAATAAATTGGGTGGTGCT
Source organism: Magicicada septendecula (assembly GCA_034769895.1). Lineage (NCBI taxonomy): Eukaryota > Metazoa > Arthropoda > Insecta > Hemiptera > Cicadidae > Magicicada > Magicicada septendecula. The sequence continues at coordinate 299,262,771 of CM068376.1, read as the reverse complement.
CCAGAAATTCCCATCGCCACAGGGAACGCCAGTGGTTTACTAAGCCATAAAGATGAACAAACCAGCTCAGTGGCGTACCTAGACTTTGGCTTTGGGGGAGGGAGGTCCGGGGTCGGGTCGGCTTCATACAAAGAAAAAACAAGTTAATACAAATCAATATTACAATATTTAAAGTGGCTGAAAAACGACGCGCGACACCATCCTGAAATTATTCCCTTTAAAATAAACGGTAACAAAAATACGCGTTCTTGAAACACTGTTAAAAGATACTTAGTGACTGAATTGAATTTTCCTATATTTCATATTTTAGACGTATACCCTAATGCTGTGTGATAAACCTGTTTGTATATTTATAAAAGAGCTACTACTACTATATTACCGTACGCAGGCGGTAAAAATAAAATAAAACAGACTAATTAAGAAATTAACAGAATTTGTCAACGTTTCGACCCTCGGGGGGGGGGGGGAGTCCGGTAAATACAACAGACATGACGGTAATGTCAGAAACACAATTCACATAAAAGACAACTTTCCAAATACAACGTTCCCCTGCACACTACTCAACCTACTGAAACTACGCGTGCGAGGCGACAATTATTATTATTCGTCATACTATGTGTTAACCCCCCCCCCCCCCAACTGTCACAAAAAATCCAAGCTCCTGTAATCCACGTCAACCCAAAACCGTGGTCGCTCACTTTAGCTGCAGTCTGTAGTCCACCTAAGCCAGTGACGAACCTAGGATTTTATTTCGCGCGAGGGGGGAGATTTTTTTCAGCCACGAATCGTTTTCTTAGAGTATTCTTTTTCACATATTATAATCAAAATCGTACCTACAGAACATGACAAGTTAAACATGACATGATCAGTTACCTACAAATTAAAACTAATGGGTAAATAATAGCCGTAATTCACTAATTTCATTAAAATCAATTAAAACATACACCAGATAGGCTTATAGTTCTTCTTAAAAGCCGAATAATACCTTTCTGTGGAATATAAATACTTTAAAGAGAACGTTAAAATTAAGAAAGTGAGGGCTAACAGCTAGTATATAAGTGCTGTGGATATAAATGTACATAACAGGATTGCCGATATAAATTTTACGGCATGTAAAATATTGTTATATACGAGGAGCGTTCAAATTTAAATTATAATTTATTATTTATTCTAAAAGTAACATAAAAAAGTAAATTACACACTGTTATTTTTCAACATTCTCCCTCCTTTTCAATGCACAGGCCCTATCTTTTGGGTAGCTTCCGTATTCCTTCAGAAAAAATCCTTTGGCTGCTGACGGACCCACTCTCGAACAGATTCAATGACTTTTTCGTTGGGACAAAACTTTTTACCCCCTAGAGCTTTTTTTAAAGGTCCAAACAAATGGAAGTCAGAGGGTGCGAGGTCCGGACTATAGGGGGGATGTTGCAGAATAGCCCACTTCTATTCACGGATTGTAGCTATCGTATGAGCGGCCACATGAGGGCGCGCATTATCCTGTAAAAAAAAAAAACAGAATGTTGACATTTTTCCGCTTGTTTCGGATGGCTGTTTTTACTGGACTCCTCAGTAAATCTGAGTAATACTCGGCATTTATAGTGCGCTGCTCTGTTAGGAAATCTATGTGTAGAACATCCCGCATATCCCAAAAGAATGAAGCCATAATTTTTCCTTCTGAAAAAGTGGTTTTTGCTTTTTTCGGTTTCGGAGATGAAGGATATCGCCACTGCATCGATGCTCTTTTGCTTTCTGGGATAAAATAGTGTACCCAAGTTTCATCAGTAGTGACAATAGACTGTAAAAATTCATCACCCTTTTCTTCATATTGTGCCAACAATGTGTGAGCCACCTGCAGGCGTGTCTGCTTGTGTTCGTCCGTTAGCATTCGTGGAATCCAACGTGTGCATATTTTCCGGTAATTAAGTTGATTTATGATACAGCTATCCACACTGCCAACACTGATATTGAGAATAGAAACAATACACCGTACTGTAATTCAACGATCATTTTGAATAAGTGTGTTAATCCTGTCAGCCAATTCTTCTGTTGTTGATGTTTTCGGACGGCGAGAGTGCGGTTCATTCTCTACACGTTCTCGACAGTCTTTAAAAGATTTACTCCATTTATAGATGATTATGTCTGTCAACGTTTCCTCACCAAACTGTCTTTAGAGTCTTTCACAATTTCTGACGGTTTCACATTTTCTTTTGTAAGAAATTTTATAATAATACGCTGTTCCACGCTTGGATGCACTTCTTTTTTACTCATAGTTGTAAACAAATAGCATATAACAGCTGGGTGCTGAATGACTAGAATAGGTTAATGCTTGTTTCCAACAATCAGACAGTGCTACTAACTGCGGCTTTTTGTTTCTTTTATTTGGCGCCAAATTCAAATTATATTTTGTCAGTCTTTTTCAGAAGGAAAAGTAGAAAAAGAAGGTAAGGTAAAAAAAAAAAACCCGAATAAATAAATATTATTATATACTTTGTTAAATAAGTGTTTCATTTAACCTGCTTGATATATTTAAACTTGTCATTGACTTAAATAGTAAATTTTTTTTTAATTTACAAAACTCAGAAGTCAATTAATGACATTTCAAAAGACACGCAACCAGTTTAAAATGTTTTGCTCCAACAATTTGTTAATGTTTTCGGCTTTCGTGGGGAGATATATCTCCCATATCCCCCCTAGGTTCGCCCCTGACCTAAGCACCCGATCAGCACGAATGAATATGAAACGCCTTGCTTGGTAACAAATTTATCACTGGAGGAGATGTGAGACAAAAAACACGCTGACTAGGCCTAGTGATACGTGCTAAAAAAAAAAAAAAAAAAAAGATATTTACAACACCTGGCGGCAGGAATCTCTAGAAAACCATTAAAAACAATGGCTATACCGATATGTCCAGCGGCGGCGACCCAGCATACTGGCCAACCGATACCAACAGATACCAACAAGATACCTGACTTAATCGACGTCTTTGTTCTCAATGGCATACCAACCAACTACGTTCTATCACCTCTTCCCTGGATCTCTCATCGGAGTATTCACTTGTTATCGCTGCTTTCAGCCCTCGTATCCGCAGGCCGATATCCGACACTAAAAACCAACAAAATGTATTGGACGTCACATTTACAGTACATGTACTTATGACAATAGTAATAACCATCATCAGCCGTGGCTCTACAACCCTTGGTAGATCTTGGCCTGCTCCAAGAGTCGATTCCATTCTTCCCTATTGCGTGCCATGGCTTTCCAGTTTCTTATGTTCAGCTTTCTGAGGGTCAGCTTTATGAGGTCCTCCTCTGTCTGGTCTTTGAATCTACTTCGGGGTCTTCCCCTTTTTCTACTATCCATTGGCTTCTGGTAGAAAATACGTTTCGTAAGCTGTCCTTCCTCCATTCTCTCTATGTGACCAACCCAAGTTACCCTGTATATTTTGATTATCCTGACAATGTCCGGCTCTTTTTAAAGATGGTGTAGTTCATAATTACAGCGCCTGCGCCACATTCCATTTTCTTGTACTCTGCTAAATATTGTTCTTATAATCCGTCTTTCACAGCAACGTAGAAGCCTCTCGCTATTCTTTGTCATTGTCCAGGTTTCTGAAGCATATGTCAACACTGGACTGATAAGTGTACAGTAAATTTTGCATTTCGTGCTTCTTGAGATGAAGCTAGATTCCAGGTGCTTTTTTAATCCATAACATGTTTTATTTGCGAGATACATTCTTCTTCTTATTTCAGTGTTGGTGTCAGTGCTGTTTATGTGAGAGCAGATGTATGAACTCTTTAACTGCCTCTATACTTTTTGTGCCTGTTTCAAGGCTCTGAAGGGTTGGGTTTAATAGTAGTTTGTTGGCAGAATACAAATATTTTGTTTTCTCTAAGTTTATCTGCAGTACAATTTTACTTGATGCTTCCTCAAATGCTGTAAAGGCAGTTATGAGATCTCGTTTTGTCCTGCCAACCAGATCAATGCCATCTGCGTATGCTAAAAGTTGTATACTTTTGTTTAGGATCGTCTCTTATCGCTTTTTCTAGTGCTATACTAAATAACAAGCATGACAGGCTATCTCCTTGTCGGAGTCCAGTTCGAGTCGTGAACGAACGTGACACGGTTTTCAGCACTTTAATTTTACATTCTACTTTCGAGAGACATTCTTGGATAAATTTAATTAAGTGTGTTGGTATCCTGAATTCCTTCAATGCATGACAATAGTAATAAAAATAGTAATAAACACTTGCTGAAAAGGCATTTTTAACTGAGAACGTATTTTACACTTAAAATAAACGCAAATACAGAACAGGGCGTACAAAAACGATTACGTATCTATGATAACGTTAAATGCAAGTTAAGTAAAAAATAATAATATTTAGTATTGCAAGCACGATTATTTAATTATAACATCAACAGGAAAATCTGCAGCAACAGGAAATGCTATTTATAAAACAATTTATCTCACAAGCTGTTTGAGTTATCTTCCATCCAATGCAAGATGACATCGTATTTCGTACCGAAAGCAAACGCGAACATTAGAAATAAATCGTTCCAATTTCAACATAAACAATTATCCGTTATAAAATACTCGTTATCCACGGAAATTCCCCGCGTACATACACCACTCGAGCTTGAAACAATGTTTGCCTGTCCGACACAAAAAAAAAAGAAAAACAAAAAACAAAAACTTTATAATTAGTAAGTTTCGATTTTGACGCAAACGTCTGTTAATTATAGATTGTAAACAAAACCGCACAATCTTGTTTTTCTTTCGATTGTTTTTAAAAATGATCACAAACACGAACGGAAAAAGTTGCACACGTCATGCGCTCGGTACAAACTTTGTACCCGATGTGGAGCAGATAGAGGAGGAACACACGCAGCCTCACAGGTCAAGCACAAAGTTGCCTACAAAAAATATTGGAAAAGGTCGAGAGTATTGTTGGACTTTGTTATTGTTATAATCGTTTACATAACACAACTTGGGCAAATGTCGTGAGCTCGCTCTTATTTTTGTATCATACTGTTTTTTTTAATTTTATTTATTTTTGTTTACTTCCTGATATCTGAAGTTACGTAACGTTCGTAGCAAATGCGTGTACACTGGCAGCCAGCAGCCAATTATCGCAACGCCGCTGGTGGTGGCTTGTACACACAGCAAAGCTATAAGAAAGTGGTGTCAGGTTTACTAAGAAACGAACCCGTCGCTTCCCATAATACATAACTACCAGATACGTTTTATTTCACTAAATGCATTATATGCTGGAAAGGGGCTCAATGTAAATATCAGCAAAACTAAATACATGCTCCCTGGTAGGTTTCGGTCAGTCGCGACGAAACAACGTTTTAAACTAGTCAACTGCGCGCCGCAGTTTCACTCACTGACCGAGTCTGTCATTTAGAAACGTTCCTATTCTGAACTTCGATGAGATTTCAATTCTGCAACTTTTAATTTGAGCGGGTACCTCTTTCTTTCCAATATTCTAGTTTTTTTGTTAGGTTAGATTAGGTTAAGTTACGCTAGGTTAGGTTAGGTTAGATTACGCTAGGTTAGGTTACGCTAGGTTAGGTTAGGTTAGGTTAGGTTACGCTAGGTTAGGTTAGGTTAGGTTAGGTTAGATTACGCTAGGTTAGGTTACGCTAGGTTAGGTTAGGTTAGGTTACGTTACGTTACGTTACGTTAGGATAGGCTAGGAATGGATAGAATTATAATGGTAATTTCTGTGTTATTATAATAACATGAAAATTCAATTGGTCGCAACTGACCGGGTCCACATTTTCACCTCGGTCGCAACTGGCCACGGTCCTGCTATTGGCATAGTATGTCCTTTGCTTCTCAATAGTCTGCTATTGGCATAGTATGCTCTGTTTCCTATTTGTATCCTATCTTTTATTGTGTGTTTCCGGATCCTTCACTTTCTATTGTTATCCAGGTATGTGAACTTATTAACTGCATCAAATGAATTATCCTCTGTGCATACATTGTATAGATTTCGTCTCCTCCATGCTGATTTCTGCATGATAAAGGAGACGACATCTATACAATGTATGCACAGAGGATAATTCATTTGATGCAGTTAATAAGTTCAGATACCTGGATAACAATAGATAATGAAGGATCCGGAAACACACAATAAAAGATAGGATACAAATAGGAAACAGAGCATACTATGCCAGTGGCAGACTATTGAGAAGCAAAGGACATACTATGCCAATAGCAGACTATTGAGAAGAAACTCTCATTAGTGGCAACACAAAAATAAAAATATTTAAGACACTTATCAGACTCCTCAGACTACCTTCAACAGTCGCGCTGACTCTCTGTAGTTAAAGTCTACACTTATTTCCAAGCGTTCCGTGCAGCGAAATATGAAAACCTTTCGGTCTAGTTCAGAAGTGTGGGATATTATACCGCCGTAAGTGGTTGGTACATAATTTTTGCATAGAGGATAATTCATTTGCAGTTAATAGTTTGATTCGATATCTGTGTTCAGATACCTCAACGCAAAAATAAAAATATATAAGACACTTATCAGACCGGTTGTTACTTATGGAGGTGAGACATGGACGTTGACAAAAAAGAAACAATTAACACTAGGTTTGAAAGAAAGGTCGTAAGGCGTGTTTATGGTCCTGTTAAAGAAGATGCCGAATGGAGAATAAGAAGTAACCTGGAGACAGATGAGCTGTTGAATCATGAGGACATTGTAAGATTCGTAAAGCCTCAACGAATACAATGGCTTAGTCACCTAGAGCGGACGGATGATCAGCGTATGCCAAAGAAAATTTTGAGGGCGGAAGTCTATAAAAACAGATAGAGGGACATACCTAGGATAAGATGGTTGGATGATGTGCTAGAAGATCTCAGAAGAATGAATGTGAGGGATTACACCGAGATAGAAATGGATAGAAGATTTTGGAGAAGACTGGTGTTGAAAGCCAGTGCTCACGTTGGGCTGTAGTGCTAAAGAAGAAATGCATTTTATGTGTGTGGGGAAACTCAAATAAGGTGACGAATTTAAACTAAAATTATACGGAGTTATTTCCTAGAGGACTTCTAAAAATCTACTTGTTGAAAAAGTTATTAGAATCTGTTTACCAGTTTTCTGCGATGGAAACTATAAAGTGGCAATTCCCATAACCTCTTGTGTGAAACATAAATAAATTTGAAGTAAACGTCTTTAAATCTGTACTCAGACGTACGGGCAGTTTTATTCATCTGCAAGTTTAAGTAGCCAGTTGGCCCACCGAAACGGGAGATTCTATACGCACTGTCTACGACGCAAAACCAATCAGCCACAAGTGAACCGAAGCGTATAGTACTTCTTCATCACTACAGCCCAACGTGAGCCCTGGCTTCCAACATCGATCTTCTCCAACGTCTTCCATCCATTGCAAATCTCAGTACAACTCCTCAAATCTATTCTTCTGAGATCTTACAGCGCGTCATCCAACCATCTTATCCTGAGTCGACCCCTCTTTCTGCTTTTCTACACCTGTCCCCTCAGAATTTGGAAACCTTTGGCATACGCTGATCGTCCGTCCTCTCTAGGTGACCTAGCCATTGTATACGTCGAGACTTTACGAATCTTACAATGTCCTCATGATTCAATAGCTCATCTGTCTCCTGGTTATTTCCTATTCTCCCACTCATCATCTTCCTTAACCGGGTCATAAACACGTCGCACAATCTTTCTTTCAATCGTTCTCAGCGTTTCTTGTTCATTTGTTTCTATTGTCCATGTCTCATATGTGTAAGCAACAACCGATCGATAAGTGATGTGACTAACGAGTTTGCTTCACAGTAGTCTACTGTTAGCCCTATTTCCTATTTGTAACCTGTCAAGTTTTGTCGTGTTTACACACACTTCATTATCTACAAGCCTATAGTACTAAACGAGTCAACACCCTTCGTTGGTGTACGAAGTGTGTTGAATCTTAAACCATTTCTCCTCTTCCTAGGACATCTGTAATGAAAACGATGAATGTTTTAGCAAACTGCTTTGTGTTCCGCCGTTTTTGTCAGTTCATTCCTTGATCATTCCTTGATGTACCTCGCCCACCCACCACCTACATTTCTACATTCTTATGTAGGTCATACATAGATCACGCATATGTAGATCTAAATGCCTTCGTACATCAAATTTTGTCTCCCAACATTGTCAGCAGCACATCATATTCCTCGTGTTAAGATTTCAAAATAAGATGTCTTAAAGCTCACGGTTAATATAATTCGACAAACATAATATTACGAGTTTTGAGGATACTTCCACACTATGCTATAAAAATATATAATACTTTAGTTGTGAAAAAAGTTTCAGAACCAAATGATATTTCAATTGAAAATTAGGAACATGTTAACTACAGTGAGTAAGTTTGCAGTCACGTTCAACGTAAATCTTGTTTATCAGTCGTACTCGGACATCGATAGCGGTAAAAATCAAATGTACGTAAGATACAGTCGTTAGTAACTGAATCTGCTATACAGACTAGCAACAAATTAAGTATGAAATATGCCAAGAATTCAAGCACTATAGTCTCCATCCAATCCACTGCAGCCTCCTTAAACCGACCGACGGAAACATGAAAAGGTCCCACTTTCCTCGTTAATCGTCTGCTGGCCCTTGCCAACACACCAAACAGACACCGCAGTTGAACACCATAGATGCCTATACTAAATAACTAATCCGAAAATACCTCACAATCCCATCCGACTTTCCCGCCCCTTCCAAGAGGCCCCCGCCGTACTCTTGGCGCCTTTTTGTAGCTTAGACGCTACCCACCACCTTTAGCGTCCTGACCGTTGCATTCTCTAAATCAGTGGTTCCAAAAGTGGGGTCCGCTGACCCCTGGGGGTCAGCAACAATGTTTCAGGGGGTCCGCGGAAACTTTTAATAAAAAATAGAACATACCATAATTTTCCCCGATTTTTTTATGCTCTAAAATCTAAATTCTAGAATCTTAAAACAATTAGTAGAAGATTCCACTATATTTTATTTTTGGTTCAAACTAATTGTAACTGTAAAAGTAATTTCAAGCTAAAGGCTTTAATAATGTCTTTAAATCATGTCGTGTAGCAGATCTGTTTGTCAGCCGAACTGACTAGAGCGCCGCATCAACGCAGAACTGATCGCGCTGTTTTAGTCCATGTATAAACACTGTATCTTGCATATAAGCACTGTATCTAAGCAAAACGTTCTTCCTTTATAATATATGAAGAAATGAGGAGTGGCTACAAGCAATTGTTGATCCACTGTGAAGTACGATGGCTTTCGCTTGGAAGGGCATTGGAACAGATTATTTAAGGGATGAAGTAAAGCTCTTTTTATCTGGTTCCAACTTCGACCTTAAAGACAGGTTCCATGACTTTAACTGGATCTTGAAGCTATCATACCTTGCTGATATCTTCAGTCATCTGAATGAACTCACTTTAAGCCCAGGTTCGAGATAAAACCGAGGGGACGATAAAAACAATGAAGCTGTGGATTCAGAGATTAGACTCTAAAATCTTCGAATCATTCCCTTCCATGGCAGATTTCGTCCAGATGTGAGGAGAAAATTTTCCAAAGGAGATCCTCAACGTTATTAAGTCTCATTTGAAGCCATTCCACTTGCAGGTAAGGGAATATTTTCCCGTGAGGGACGATAGTGACATGTGGATAAGGAATCCATTTGCTGATGGGCTGTCAACTAACCTCTCTCTTACACTACAAGAAGAAGATTCATTGGCAGAACTTTCAACTGACAGTTCATTAAAATTACAGTTTTCGCAATTACAGGTTAGCTGACTTCTGGTTATATGTAGGCCTACTGACTGACTACTATCCTGAACTCGCAAAAAAAGCTTTGAAGTGTTTAACTGTGTTTCCCTCTACTTATTTGTGTGAAACCTCATTCTCCCAGCTCACGTTCTAGAAGTCAAAGTTAAGAAATAAACTTAATGTTGAGAGAGACTTAATATTGAAATTATCTGACATTAAACCCAATATTGCAGGGCTAATTGTTCTAAAGCAGCTTCACTGTACACAACAAAAACTATGTTTGATATCATTAATATTATAATTTTTAAAGTTAAAAGAATTTTGATTTTAATACATTTTAATTAAAATATAAGAATTTGTATCATATATACTCTTTGTTTTATTTCAGAACTCAGATGGGGTCCGTGAAATTTTTTATTTTTTGAGGGTCCGCGGACTAAAAAGTTTGGGAACCACTGGTCTAGATTGGCACATAGTCATTCTACTCTTCCCTATACCTAATCTGCCTGTCCTAAAATGCACAAACCTGTACTCTCTACACTGGGTGCCTCCACTTTCTCAGCGGCCGGTCTGCGCTGGCGTGGGTCTCCACAAATCATTTACCAAACCGCCTGAAGGAGGCTTGTTCCCAAAACGGCCCGGAGTCCTTGTCCTATTGGACAAATCTCAAACATCGCAAAAAAAAACTCAGACCAGCAGCTGATCAGATCCAAGAAGACCTACGAAAAGATTGGAGCAACGAACAGGTCACCGATTCCTAATCCAGGGGAATGTAGAACTCAACACACAAACCAAAAAAGCTCTGTTTCATAAGACAACAAATAGACAAATAAACAGTACAAAAAATGGTACGTGCTACAACAAATCGAGTGTTATATTTTGGATAACAGTTTGGAATACGATGACCGTCCCAATCCAGTAGTGCCCAAAATCTTCTGCCGCTGTCCACAGGTGGTTCAGCTTCTATTGACTAACAATTCATCTCATTCATAGCACAGTTATTCTCCAAATGCACATCGTAACCGTTCTACTGTTATTGTCTGCTCTTCTGCATAAACATTTGAACAATGGCTCTATACATTTTTTTTATAACTGACTAACATATAATTTTAGTTTGCATTATTGATTACACAAACTATAAATGATTTTCTGAAAGTTTCAAACGTCAATCAAAGTGTACAAGAAACTAAATAATTAATACATCTGCTTTCTTACAATCAATAATAAACTACGTACTCCTTAAACGCGTTCATGATTATGTGATTCCACACGCAATATAATAAACGTTATTTTTATCGATCGAGTCTGAATATACTGAAATTGAATCATATACTGGGCAGGGCCAGCTTTTGAAATATGAACAATTCCCATCCCCCCCCCAAAAAAATTTCTTTAGAGATCGTTCCTCCGTTTTAGACAAGACCGATAACAGCTTAACGTTCTCGTTCCTTGGAATCTCACTAGCTCTTAATGAGCTTATCAATCTATTTTTAATGTAAAAAATTTGAAAACAACAACAATAATCTGTTATAGGAATTAATAATAAAAAAAATAAATTTGTTTAGATTAGGCGTTTATTTATGAAAACAAAACAAATAATTTATTTTAAAAAGTGCAGTGTTATCTATGGATTATTATGTAATGTCTTATTGTCACTATCACATTCAAAGTTCATCTTAGGCAAAGGTTTGGTTCACAAGCGTTTACGCCTCACGCCTCGCTTTCTTCGTGGCAAATTCATCCATTTAAAATATCAGCCTCAATGTGAAGGATTGAGATGGAATTCAACTTTTTTCTCATAGTACCATAAATAATTTCTACCATGTGAGCTATTTTTTTTAATTTTGTCAAAATATTTTCACAAATATTTTTCCTTTGTGCCCCCCCTAGGGGTTTCCGCCCCTAGGCACCCTTAAAGGTTTCCTAGTGTGCTTAGTTACAAAGCTGCCCCTGTTGCTAGGTCTAACTTATAATCTCAGCTGAATTTTATACTTTGAAATATGACTTTTATCGATGACAGAAATATGTTTTATTTTAGAAGGCCGGAGACAACCAGGTTAGAAGGTAACTCTGCTCTGAAGCACAGGATTCATTCTCCAAATAGCAGCTCTCGCTTACTAGTCCGAGCTTAAATAGGTCGCCGTAGCTAAATGATGTGTGATAATCAAGCGCGGGTTTAGAATTACTGCATGTTTGTACCTACGCACAGCAAATACATGTAGGGAAATTCAAATTGAAACCGCGCACTGTTCGCCACAGAGCCAGTTAATTCAAGGCCGACTTTTCTGAGACGATAGGTTGAGGTAAGAATCGGTTTAATCAGTGACGATAGGCGACTCCATATTTGTGGGCGCAGGTGACTGAATAAATAGAGGTTGGGTGAAGCATACTACTGTCCAGGGGCGTATTTACGGGGGGAGGAACGAACGGGACCGGACCCCCCCCTCCCGAGGGTTTTTATCATTTTGTCAGCTGTGTTTTTTCAGCTATAACACTTTTTTAAATATACAAACAGGTTTATTACACATAATTTGCGTAAAAGTTTGAAATATGAAAGGAAAATCAATCCGTTTGAAATAGGAAACGTTTGAATATAGGAAAATCAATTCGGTCAATGCGTATTTTGTTATGTTATTACCGTTTAACTTTAACTGGATTGATTTCAGGATGTTATTATCACACGTTTTCAGCCACTTTAAAGATAGTAATATTGATTAGTCTTAACTTGTTTTTTCTTTTATATAAAGCCGACTCGACCCCGGACCCCCCCCCCAAGCCAAATTCTAGATACGCCACTGCTGCTGTCTCAGTCGAGCTAACGTAGATTAGACGAAACTTTCATTAACAAAAACCAAACGGCTGTTAAACCCACAGTGTTCTTTATGATTTCTCTGTGTTCATCGAAATAATACCCTGACCGGAACAACAGCTACCAACATTGCCAATTTGATTATTGTTGCCAAGGTTTGGCGTTTCAAGAGTCGTTTTAATTATCTTACTCTTGCAGAGTAAACTTTAGTAAATAGATGGCATTATGTAGCATTACCATAGAACGTCTTCTCCCTAGGGTACTAAGAGTTAAACCCCGGTGCTGAATAAGCGATTAAACGTACTAGTTATTAAAACAGTTTCTTCTAATACATTTTCTATATAAAAATATAAGTTACATTTAATCAGAAATAAAGACTTATTACGTCCGCAAAAGCCTTATCATCTGTAAATACACGTAATATGCACAGGATCGTACTTAATGCCTTCGTTCCGGCGCTATCGTCTGTGTTCTGTTTTCCTAATGGATCCATCCACAATTAAATGTGAACCATCTTTACAGCACTGTTTACTACAGTGTGGGGTATAATGCTCTTTACAAAACTGTTACAGAATAAATTTCATTTTTTATTGACTGTATTATGAATACGGCTTTTCTTCACTTTTATGTGTGATTGTCTTGTCTTTATTTCCTATTTTGTTCCATCAGGAACATAACGTCCTGCAGATGCTTTACAATCATCACATCTTCCACATTATCTCTTCAGCCGGTCTTCACTATCCCTCTTCGTCTTTGCTCCTCTGGCACACGCTGATCGTCCATCCTCTCTAGGTAACCTAGCCATTGTATTCGTTTTTGAGCCTTTACGAATCTTACAATGTCTTCACGCTTCAATAGCTCATCTGTCTCCTCGTTATTTCTTACTCTCCATTCATCATATTCCTTATTCGGGCCATCGACACGTCGCACAATCTTTCTTTCAAACATTCTTAGTGTTTCAAGTTCCTTTTTTGATAACGTCCATGTCTCGCCGCCATAAGCAACAACAGGTCTGATAAGTCTCTTACACATTTTCATTTTTGTGTAGTGACTAATGAGTTTGCTTCTCAATAGTCTACTGTTAGCATATTTCCTAACATGGTAACTGTATGCCCTATTTCCTATTTGTAACCTGTCATGTACTGTCGTGTTTACGCACCCTTAATGATCTACAAGCGTATAGCATTAAACGAGTCAACTCGTTTAGTATATAGTATACCCCTAGTTCGTATATGAAGTGTGTTGAATCTTAAACCATTTCTCGTCTTCCTAGGACATCTGTAATGAAAGTGGCGAATGTTTTAGCAAAATGTTTTGTGTTCCACCGTTTTTGTTAGTTAATTCCTTGATGCACCTCGCCCACCGCCGTTTCCGTTTTTCATTCCTATTTCTCTTCGACAGAAAATTTTGTCTTCCAATCGTCACATCTACCACATAATCTCTTCAACCGGTCCTCACTCTCCCTCTTCCTCTTTACTCCGGAGAACCTTCCGAATCTTACTAATCATTTTATATGTCACGTCTCTCCACCTCATCCAAAATATTAGTCCTCACGCGTACGATTTACCAAGTTACCGCGTCCCTAATCCACAAAATAAAAACTAAACAAGGTGTGATCTCTCCAAAATTGTTCAACATTCGTCCATTTTTTCAGACGATAATTTTAAATAGAATAAAGACTAAGAGCATACTTGAGCTATGCTAACCCAATCGGTGGGAGTATTTTCTACTTTAGCTGTTGTCTCATTGTCTTTACAGTATGCCATATTGAACTGTTAGTGAAATTAGACGAAGTGTATTGTATACGTAAGACAAAGGTGTGACTTTGTAATATGTTCGTATCAGCGTTTGACAGTGGCGTATCTAGAATTTAGCCGGGGGGGGGGGGGGGGGGGGTCCGATCGAGTCGACTTCTTACAAAAGAAAAAACAGTGTTGTTAAAATTCCTTCCCGGGCTGTTTCGCCGTTGTCCATTGTTGTCTACTAAAACAGACGTTTCGGCAGTGCCAAAAACGAGTTACGGTAAGGTAAGGTGATAACTCTCCAGCCTCTCCAGCTTTAACAACAGTACTGTGGTCACTAATGTCTACCACCTTACGTTAGTGTAACTCGCAATCGATGGCACTGCCCGAACATCTGTTTTTTAGGAAACAATATACCACGGCCGAACAGCCCGGGAAGGAATTTTAACAACATTAACTCCGGCCCTGTAAGCCTACGAAGTACAAACGAAAAAACAATTTAAGACTAACAAACATTACTACATTTAAATCGGTTGAAAATCGTGTGATACCATCCTGAAATCAATACCATTAAAGCTAACGGTAATAACACAATAAAAATGCGCATTATTGAAACACAATTTAGAAGATACTTATTGACTTGCTAATTGATTTTCCTATATTTTATATTTCAAACGTATACGCAGATGCTGTTTAACAAACCTGTTTGTATATTTAAAAAGTGTTAGTTTGTATATTCAAACTACTACGCATATATTAACCTAAACAGCTGTAAAAATAATAAAACAGCCTAAAAATTGCCAGGCTAACAAAATTCAACTTTTTTCGACCCTCTAGGGGGGGGGTCCGGTCCCATTCGTTCTCCTCCCCACGTAAATACGCCCCTGGCGTCTGAAAGAGTGCAGGTTTCCCACCGCTCCCATATCTTCAGCTTTCTAAGCAAATGGCATGAGTTTACCCAATACATCTTCCTCTTTCTATTGTAAATATATTGCCACATGTAGCCTCTGCCTCTGAATTATGGTCGTACGCATGTTTTCCTCAGACTTCATAGTTTAACTCTCTACAGGTTCCCTTAAAACATTTAACATCGTGGGTCTCCCTTTATTTGCTCACCGAGAGATATTAAGTTTTCTAAAATGACTTCTACTAGGTCTTATAACTACAGATTTCGATTAACATGAACAGGTTAATGACGCAGGCAGACTTATAGGCCGACAACCTTATTATCCACTGATACTAATTCAGAAAATAGGAGAGAAAATGAGAGTTAATAAAAAATACCATGTAACTCCAATTTCTATGAGTCAACTGTCAGTCTGCCTAACGTTAAATTTATAAATTATGAAAAATATACGGTACTGCAAGTATAAAAGAATAAGACTCACTTCACAGGCAGGGGCGGCTTTGTAAGGGGCAGGGGCAACTTTTGGAAGGCGGAAGAACAAATATTTTTGAAAATATTTTAACAAAATTAAAAAATAGCTCACATAATAGAAATTATTTATGGTACTAAAGTAAAGGTTTGACATTTCACAAAAATTTAAAGTAATGTGTTCATTTTCTACACGTAATAAAATGCTCAAAAGTTAGAGACAGACTCCTAAGTATGACCACGTTCCTTAGACAAGAAAATCTCCATCGCACGTTTCCAAATGTAGACATAGCTCTCAGGATGTATTTATGCACTGATATTGGTAATTGTTATACTGAGAGATCATTTTCTGCTTTAAAGAGAACAAAATCATATCTTCGCTCTCCTACGTAAGAAAAAAGAAAAAAGTTGAATTCCCTCTCAATCCTTCACATTGAGGCTGATATTTTAAATTTAGAGGGATTTGAGTACAACAACCTTATGAATTTGCCACGAAGAAAGAGAGGCGTAAACGCATTTGAACCAAACCTTTGCCTAAGATGAACTTTTATTGCGATAGTGACAATAAGACATTACATAAAAATTCATACATAACACTGTATTTTTTTAATGAAATATCTGTTTTGTTTTCATAAATAAACGCCTAATGTTCAATTTATTATGTGTTTTTAATATTAATTCATATAACAGATTATTGTTGTTTTCAAAATTTTTACATTAAAAATAAACATACTCATAAGTTCACTAAAAGCTAGTGACATTTTAAGGAACGAGAAAGTTAAGCTGTAATCGTTCTTGTCTAAACGGAGGAATGATCTCTAAAGAAATTCTTTTTGGGGGGGGGGGCAGCTAAAAAAAATTGTGCCTAGGGGCAGCATATTTCAAAAGCCGACCCTGCTTACAGGGAGCCTCTCGGCAAACCGTAATACCACCCGTAACCGTCACAGTCTCAAACTGCTGACTGAAACTTTGAAAACGTAGCAATGCAAAACTGTTATGAATCCATTGAGTGCATGCCACTCTTTATGATTCTGGGGATTTAAATTTTCTAAGAAAAACCCCGTTTTTGTGCTTAATACTTCCATTACAGCAAACATTCGCCCGTTTTAAGATAAAGTTACACAGTGGCGAGGGCATGTCTCTCCAAAGAATTGGAGGAACGTTTGCTGTTTGTTAAATAAAAGGTGCGATACCCAAAAAATTATTGGTATCAATAATGAAAACCGTACAATGGACACTGATAAAAAAAGGAACAGGATACACTAAGAAGGTTTGAAAGAAAGATCATAAGATGAGTTTATGGCCCGGTTAAAGAAGACGACGAATGGAGAAAAAGAATAACCAGGAGATAGATGTGCTGTTGAATTATGAGGACATTGTAATATTCGTAAAGGCTCATCGAATAGATTGGCTAGGTCACCTAGAGCTGATGGATGATCAGCGTATGCCAAATAAAATCCTGAGGGCGCAAGTCTATATAAGTAGAAAGAGGAGCCGACCTAGGATAAGATGGTTGGATGATGTGTAAGAAGATCTCAGAAGAATGAATGTGAGGGGTTACACCAAGATGGCAATGGATAGAAGACTTTGGAGAAGACTGGTGTTGAAAGCCAGGGCTCACGTTGAGCTGTAGTGCTAAAGAAGAAATGCATTGTATGTATGTGGGGAAACTCAAATAACGTAATGAATTTAAATTGAAATTATACGGAGTTATTTCCTAGAGGACTTCCAAAAATCTACTTGTTGAAAAATTTGTTAGAATCTGTTTACCAGTTTTCTGCAATGGAAACTTTAAAGTGGTAATTTCGCATAACCTCTTGTGTGAAACACAAATCAATTTGCAGTTAACGTCTTTAAATCTGTACTCAGACGTACGGGCAGTTTATTCATCTGTAAGTTTAAGTAGCCAGTTGGCCAACGCGAACGTAGGGTAGGGTACTACGTGCAATATATTGTAATATTCGTAAAGGCTCAACGAATAGAATGGCTAGGTCACCTAGAGCTGATGGATGATCAGCGTATGCCAAATAAAATCCTGAGGGCGCAAGTCTATAAAAGTAGAAAGAGGAGCCGACCTAGGATAAGTTGTTTGAATGATGTGCTAGAAGATCTCAAAAAAATTGATGTGAGGTATTACACTAATATGGGAATGGACAGGAGACTTTGGAGAAGATTGGTGTTGGAATCCAGAGCTCACCTTGGTCGGTAATGCTGAAGAAGAAGAAGAATGAATGTAAACCGTAAAAGATTACATGTCACAACGGGTTATAAACGTAGCTTTTTTTCGTATATTCTATATTTGTTTAATGCAAGTAGTTACACGTACAATTTTTAAGACTTAAGCATAATCAGGTATTCTAAAATCTTTATGTTGTGGCCTACTAATGTCACAAGAGACATTTCAACGGTTGATGGACGTGTCGCATGTTACTGAGCAAGATCATTTTCTTAATATCCGAACATCCATGTGTAGTACATATCTTGGACAAACCTCGAATACGTACTTTTCAAGTCGCCTGAGAGAAACATTTTGTTACGACAAGACTGTATAGGCCTATCTCAGTCACGTTATTCTGTAGGAGTGCTGGACAATTAACTACCGTAAGATTTCAATGAAGACGTCACAAATCGATACGGAAATAAAAACGATTTGGTCTCGGCAGAATATGTGAGCCTACAGAATGGAAAGTCGTCGATTTTAAATGTCCCCCCTTGACACGGATTAAGTACTTCTATTTTCTAAAATTTAATAAGACTCAACAGATATTTAAATACACGCACACACACAAACACACGGGTGCTCGAGTGTGGTCAGCTTTGGTGCACACATTACGCGTTCACAATTGCGCGAGTCGGGACAACCGACTGGAAACCGGAGAAGACGAAAATTGTCGTTCTAAGTAAAATCAAACGGCTTGTTTTCAGAGCCGTATTTACGGGGGGTGAACGCTACCCCCCCCCCGCCCCCGACGGATAATAAAGTTCTCAAATTTTGTTAATCTCTTAATTTTTAAGATGTTTTATTTTATTTTTTTTAGCTGTGTTAGCTAATACAGTAATAGCTCTTTTTTCAATACACAAACAGGTTTATTACACAGCACTAGTGTATACGTTTGAAGTATTAAAAAAACGAAACCAATTCAGACAATAAGTATCTTTTAACAATGTTTCAATGACGCGTGTTTTTACTGTGTCATAACCGTTTACTTTATTGGGATTGATTTCAGGATGTTATCACGTCAACCAATATACAGATAGTAAAGTTGATTAGTCTTAACTTGTTTTTTCTTTTGTATGAAGCCGATTCGACTGGACCCCCCTCCCAGGCAAAGTTCTAGATACGCCACTGGCTTTTAGATTTCTGGATTTAATATTTAAATGAATTTATTCACGCGAGTGTGCGGGTAGTAGCATGTATCGTAGATTTTTTGAAAGTTATAGACCCTGGTTATCGTTTCTTGTCGATCCTTGTTAAGAGGATTGTTCAATAGAAACACGTTTGATCTGCGCAGCCGTGACTTCGTCGCCATGGCAACGGAATTCATTTGTTTATATTGTCTGTTTAAGTACTAGTGACGCGTCTGTCAAAAATATTTGCAGTTTGCTCTTTTCTAAGCGTTGTGACTGGGTTGAAAAATGGCATCTATGATAGAAAATCCGCCCAAAGATAATCTGCGTGCCGTTACTCAGTTTTTGCCCGCTGAGGAGCGTCAGCTAATGGAAATTTATACGAGAATGAAAGCTGTATATGGTGACTATAGTTATTCTCATACGGTAGTGGTTGAATGGTGCAATTAATTTCGACAAGAAAGAGAAGCCACTAACGATCTGGCCCGTCCCGGACCTGCACGTGTTGCAGCATCAGATGAAAATGTGAGACAGCTGGAAACTGCTTTACGCGCAAATAGGCGCATCAACGTTAGAGAACTTTCTCAAATGTTGAGCATCAACGTGGGAACTGTTCATTCCATCATTCATAGTCTTGGCTATCACAAAGTTGCTGCTCAGTGGATTCCACGACTGCTTACTGATGAACAGAAAAATTTGCGTTCGGTCTTTTCATTACAGCATTTGATGCGCTGTCAACAACAAGGTTATGCCTTTCTACACCAAACTGTTGCCGGTGATGAGCCTTGGTGTTATCACTACGAACCAGAATCCAAACGTCAGAGTATGCAGTGGAAGCATGCACAATCTCCGAAGGCGAAAACATGTCGGTCCCGACCTTCGGCAGGAAAAGTAATGGTGACCGTATTTTTTGATTATCAGGGTGTGCTGCTGTTAGATTTTAAAGAACCTGGTGTCAACATCAACGCTGAGCGTACGCAGACAGCTTAAAACGCTTACGGGTCAGCATCAAGAATAAATGTCCCGGGATGCTCACAAATGGTGTCATTCTTCTGCATGATAGTGCTCGACCCCAAGTAGCCCAGACGATTCAACATCAGCTTGGTCGTACGAAGTGGGAAGTCTTACAACATCCACCTTACAGTCCCGACTTGTCCCCGTGCGATTATCATGTTTTTGGCCCATTAAAGAAATCACTAAAAGGACGGCGGTTCAAATCGGACGTTGAAGTAGAGTTTGTTGTTAGCGAATGGTTCCGCACACAGCCGCAAGAATTTTACCAGCAGGGTATCTATAGATTAGTGCAACAGTGGGACTCATGCCTTAATGTTAATGGAGACTTCTTTTAAAATCGTTGAATAAAAACTGCTTTACAGCCTCTAAACGTGTTTCTATTGAACACTCCTCGTACAAATAAAGTATATTTTTTTTTAATTAAAGTAATTGACACTCCTCTCCGGTCAATATTAAATAAAATATTATGCCTGTTAACTGCTGTATACCTCGCATATGCTATTCGCAGGGGCG
This sequence comes from Magicicada septendecula, assembly GCA_034769895.1. Classification (NCBI taxonomy): domain Eukaryota; kingdom Metazoa; phylum Arthropoda; class Insecta; order Hemiptera; family Cicadidae; genus Magicicada; species Magicicada septendecula. Next base: position 299,242,206 of record CM068376.1, on the reverse strand, counting down.
TATTTACGGAGGGGACGAACGGGATCACACCCCCCTCGGAGGTCGAAAAAAGTTGAAGAATTTTGTTAATCTCTTAACTTTTAGGCTACTTTATAACTCAGAGATAGTAATGTTGATTAGTATTAATTTGTTTTTTCTTTTCTATGAAGCCGACCGGTCCCCGCACTCCCCCCTAGCCAAATTCTAGATACGCCACTGTTTGCTGTACCGGGATGCAGCGTTATGACTCGATATATTTTTACTGCTACAGTCGTTCTACTGGGTGCAAATCGACCTCTGCTCTATTAAATGTTAAATGCGGAAATAATTGGTGTCCGACGTTGAACGATTAGTTCCTTAATAGCAGGAAACAGAGAAGACTAGAATACAAGAAGCTATCTGTACACGTCAAGTGAGTACTCCAACCGATGCCCCGCTGAGAGACACCGTGCAACGAGCGGTATCTCGCGTTACAACTGGTCACGTAACCATAATGTAATATGCATACACTTACCTATGTAAACCATTAAACCACCACTCGCGGTTACAATATTGTACTTTATAAAGAACATATATTATAATATAAAGACATATAACGAGCTCTCGAGAAACTTTGGACACAAACGAACGTTTCACGATCATTAATCAGCGATTACGAATTCGTTTTTTGTAGATAGTAACTGTTTTACAATATTGTGACCGCGAGAGCACACAATATTGAGTGTCGATACATGTCCTGACGATGGGCTATGACCGAAATCGATCGAAATTAAGAATGTGAGTAATTAAAACTTTATTATAAATTATATGTATGGTATCTTTAGGTTATGAACAGTGAATACACCACAATAGAAGATTCAGAATATATTTACTAACGTTTGGTCTTTTCACACAGTGACAGGTTTCGTCATGTTCACGTTTCATAGTGGTGTAATTGAAGGGACGAAGCGAGTTCTCAGTTTTAACTCGACCGTTTAGCATTTGTATATCTGCCTCTCTGTTTGGGATATGTCTCACGAGAACTTTTGGACGCATAACAATTTTCGTAAAACTTATGAAATATAAGTTTTATGTCCTTTAAAACCTATACGAAATATAAGTCCGTACTTTTAGCCAACAGAACCCTGTTGTTCTGAGATTGACTCCCCCCCCCCCCAATATGGGGACGAGAGGCAAAGACGTGAGTAGGTCAAAACTGTGAAACGAAAAATTAAAAAAAAAAAGTTGTGGGAATTAAATTAATAGGAATTCCGACCGAAATGTGAATACAAGTGTTCATTTTTGAACATTTTAAATTTTAGGATGCCAGAGTCCAAAAAGTGTGTAAAAATTTGGATAAAATAGTAAAATTCCATGTAGGGTGTCAAGTTAACGTCAACTTTAACCAAAATCTGACCATAATGTTTAGTTTTGGAAATTTCACAGTTTTTGGACGCCAGATTAAAAAAAGTGCGTCAACATAAAATACAGTAAAATTTACTGGCTGTTAGGGAGAAACCTGCAACTAACAGTTAAAAACAAACTGCTGTTGTCAAACAAGTTCTGAAGCCTGTGTGGACTTACGGAATTCAGCCGTGGGGAAACAAACTTAGAAAAGATACAGAACAAAGTACTCAGAAGCATAGTGAATGCCGCTTGGTATATAAAGAACGATAACCTACATAGAGACCTCAATGTAGAAATGTGTCAGCAAAATAATAACAAAATATGCAGACAAACATGATCAGAGGATTCAGATCCACGACAACCCAAAATGCGACACGTGGTGCAAGAAGCTCCACACGTCCTGAGGCGACTCAGAAGACAGAAGACACATGATCTGGTATCGCAATAGAAAGCAATTAATATGAATAGATCCATAAAACTCTACGTGAGAGAAAGACGAAATAATCTTGGGATTAGCCACTGGGCTTCACTCCATCACCCGTGAAGGAAACATGAAGAAGAAGCTGGTGGATGAGTTTTCTCAGTTGTACCACTAAGGGAGGTGTTTTTAGTGGGTTAGAGTCCCACACTACTAGGAACTACGGGGTTCCTAGTGTCTACACAAATTTTAACCTAATCTCGTAAAAAAAATTGAAAAATCACAGAACTCCATGTGGGGTATTGGGGCCAAGGTACAGAAGCGCAAGAAACAACCGTGAAAGGCCGCCAGATTAGTATTCGTTGGGGGGGGGGGGGGGGTAGACGCGACCAAAACTAGCGCCGCTGCTGCTTACATGAGGAGGGCAGACAATACCCTAGGAGCACCGATCCCCTTCGGCTGATTCCCTGTCCGGACTGAGTTTGTACGTGTAGCCGTTGGCTTCGTAAAGTTCCGCCTCCAAAGACCAGACCCTACTGCCGATGGGCACAAAATTGCAAAGTGTAAGAGACTCAAATTATATGTTGCACGGTCCTCATCTCTCGACAGATAACCGCTGGGTACCATAACATGCAATCTGACTAATATTTGAAACGTAAAAGCAGGCGAAGAAGAAAAGAAGAGTCAGTGGAAGATGACAATAATAACAGTATTGTTTTAATAAAGCGAATATTTTGCGTTAAAATAATGCTTCTGTTAGTGGTGTTAATATAGACTAATTTTAAAGTTAGTAGCACTCCGTAAATTCTCGTTTTAATAGACACTGATATATTTGTTAATTGTTACCTACGAAAGTAAGTGTAAACAATATGGAATCAATTATTCATTATCATCATCATCTTCCCGTATTAAACCAAGGAAGGTTTGTTACGGTATCAAATAGGCAAAGATTAGAACTGGTCACACCAGCGTTTCCTCTGACGTCCCACACCTCTCCGTCCCCTTGGCTTATAGTTCCAGAGTTGTTTTGGGATACGGCAGTCATCCATTCGGCAAAGATGTTCCCACCAATTCACCCGATACTGTCGAGTATACTCATAATATTCAGTTCCTGCCGTATATCTGTGTTTCTTCTATGATCATGGAGAGTATACCCTGCCACGTGCCCGAGAAATCTCATTTCAGCCGCTTGGATACGACTGGCCTGGCCTGTCGTTATAGTCAATTCTCACACCCATAAACAAGTGTGGAAAGGGCCATCACCTTGTAGAATTTTAGGCGTGTTTCTTTACTTGCTGACTTAAGAGTTCACCTGATTGTCCCGCACATAAGATTAAACTTATGCAACTTATTCACAACGTCATTGCTTGCATTATAAGACACACTGTAGCCCAGGTATTCAAAATTGCTAACTTGTTCCAGGACAGTACCATCTATAACAATTTTTGCCCGTACGGGATCAGTTCCACGGAAAGGCATCACCTTGGTCTTACGTGTAGATATCTGCAATCCAGAGTCTTTGCAGATTCGATTTTACAACTGTATCCCCATCTGTAATCTGTTTTCAGAGTCCGACAGAATAGGCCTGATCGTCCGCAAACAAGAAAGTGTCAGTTGTAGAGTGACCAATCATAAAATTTTCTGCAAGACACATCTGCCAGTTTTGTATGACATCGTCAATACATAAATTAAAAAGAGAAGTTTATAATGGACACCCTTGTCGTACTCCACAATTGATCAGGCCAACTCTAGGAGCTGTTCTCGGTTTCCCTGCTTCTATTAAGACTTTATTCTCCACATAAAGACTCTGTATTGCTCTGATTAGATGTTGTGGGATCCCTTTCCTTGCCATTACTGCCCATAGTTTGCTCCGGTTCACTGGAATTAATTATTATTTAACGAATTAGAAAAAATTAAAATCAGCATGAAAATTTTAAAAACTCAGAACCAATAAGTAGTCTCATGGTTAGGTAACTCTGTGTGTGTGTGTGTGTGTGTGTGTGTGCGTGCGTGCGTGCGTGCGTGCGTGCGTGTGCGTGTGTGTGAGAGAGAGAGAGAGAGAGAGAGAGAGAGAGAGAGAGAGAGAGAGAGAGAGAGAGAGAGAGAGAGAGAGAGAGAGAGAGAGAGAGAGAGAGAGCAATTACAACATGACGAACGCATTTCGGAGGTCCCTTCATTGCAAAGCAACTGACAAACATGAAATTATTAAATAATTAATTACCTTGCCACTAAGCCTGCATAATAAATTATCCGTAAGCCGACTGGGTAAAGAGGTTTACGTAATGAACAATAAAGGTAGGCTATCCCAAGAACTGTGTAACGAATAGTCATTTTATGGATTTGGATACTAGGAACGATATCAGCAGAGAAAATGTTTACATCTACTGCAAACAACAGAAAGCGTCCAAGCAGAGAGATGAAATAACAACGCTTGAAACGAACAAATTTAAATAATTGTTCTAGTTTTAATCCCCATCATTTAATTCACAAGTCTGTTGTTGATACCTCTATTGCAGTGGTTCCCAAACTTTTCAGTCAGCGGACCCACCCAAAAATTAAAAATTTCACGGACCCGTCTGAGTTATGAAATAAAACAAACCGTAAATATGATACAAACTCTTCTATTTTAATTAAAATGTATTCAAATCAAAATTCTCTTGACTTGCAAAATCACAATAGACTATTAATGGTATCAAATATAGTTTCATGTGAACAATGAAGCTGTTTTTGAACAATTAGCTCTGCAATATTAGGTTTAATATTTTATATAATTGCAGTCTCATAATTTTAATATTGTCACTCTCGACATCAAGTTGATTTCTTAACTTCGCCAACCTCGGTTCTATCTTTCCACCCATATGTGTCGAAATCCAACTACTTAGGCGTAAAACCAGCTACACGGAAAACGTTTTGCTTAGATACAGTGCTTATATGTGGACTAAAACACCACGATCAGTTCTGCGTTCATGCGGCGCTCTAAGTGTTTCGGCTGACAAACAGATCTGCTACACGACATGATTTTTAAAGACATTAGACTATTAAAACCATTAGTTTGAAATTACTTTTACAATTACAATTAGTTTGAACAAAAAAAAAATACTGGAATCTTCGACTAATTGTTTTAAGATTCTAAAATTTAGATTTTAGACTATAAAAAAATCGGAGAAAATTACGGTATATTCTATTTTTTCTTAAAAGTGTCCGCGGACCCCCTGAATATTGTCGCGGACCCCACTTTGGGAATCACTGCTCTATTGGATTCTTCTGTTTTCTGTGTTCGTTTCCCTAAACCTTTGTACTACAATTTCTTAGGACTCCATGTCACAAGGCGTTTATCACAATGCAGAAACTGTACCAGGCTATGAAACGACAGACCATCCCTCTTATTCTCCGGACCTGGCTCCGTCGGATCTGTTCCCAAAATTGAAAATGGACTTGAAACGACCACATTTTGTAAACAATGATGCTGTTGACACGTGGCTTTAGGACAAAGACAAATCGTTTTTTGTCCAAGGGTTACAGTTGTAGCAGGACCGTTGTCGGAAGTCTGTTGAACTGCGAAGGGAATACATTGAATAAACTGGTATTGCTACTGGTCTATCTGCCTCCTTCGATGTTAGGCCGGAAACTTTTCAACCCCCCCCTTACATGTTCTTAAGCTTTCACGGCGGCTTCAATATTGTTGAAATTATTATCATTATCAGCCGGTCTGTTAGGCCGCGGTCCGCAGTTGTCGCTATTGACAAACGTTTCGGCGCCACCACCGGAGGCATCATCAGTGTCTAGACACACGGTGTCCACCAGTTTTACCGGGATGCACTCTCCAACGCTGACAACCGCGTTCTCTTTGAGGAGATCTTGGCCTCCTGCCTAGTAGCCTACTCTCGGCTGCACACGGAGTCCGCGGAAATCTTCAAACCTGGTTCCGTCGCGATGAATCGAAGGGGAGAAAGCCTCCTACAGAACGGGATCTGGTATGCTGTTCCCTAAGCCAATCAGATAGTAATTGATGCTGCTTTCCGGTTTAGATCGTGCTGGTACAAAAGTTTATAAAAGTGTGCCTTCTCAGGCAACACACATAGTCTCTACCTCTGAGGTGAATTGGCGGACACCGTGCCAATCTACACAGTGACGTTATAAATAGGCCAGTTGATAATTATAATTTCAACAATTCTGTACTACATATTCAGGGCTAGCACAACCTACAACACACATGCAGTATGCTTTTGTTTCGCGTTTTAAGGGACAGATAGATTCGCACTGGTCTCTATTAGCGGTGATTTTCTTATACAGATTCGTATTTGATTTGCGGAAATCAAAAAAATTGATTTTTAACATATCTGATGTACAAACATAGTATCCAACTCCACTTTGTGCACTGTGGTACAAACAACTGAACAAATAAATTTACTTTCGTAACTCTTACAACAACGTATCCTGAAATTTCAATGTTTGAAGACTTAACTGCTTAGTGGTTGGCCACTGATGCGATGCTATTATAAAAAAACGAAGCCGCATTTTTATTGAACCCAAACAATGTTCATGTTACCGAAGGAGCACACAAACGCTACGCTACACTACTAACCTGAACACGAAAAGAAATCTCTAAATCATGTTTTAATCCCACCTTGTCGGGATTCTTAAAAGTTAAATAAGTTAGTACTGCCTATTTAAATTTATGTTCAGTAATCACAAGGAAATGCGAATTTAATTACCCCCCCCCCCACAATTACTACTGACAGATTAAAACTGACCGAAATCATATTTTAAAACAGTTTTCCACCTCTTGCGTACAAAATTATCTCGTTTTATTAAGCCTACAACGTCGAATATCAGTGATTCCCAAAGTGGGGTCCGCGACAATGTTTCACAGGGTCCGCAGACACTTTCAAGAAAAACTAGGATATACCGTAATATTCTCCTACTTTTTATGCTCTAAAATATAAATATAAATTTTAGTATCTTAAAACAATTAGCAGAAGATTCGTTTTTTTTTTTTTTTTTTTTGGTTCAAACTAACTGTAATTGTAAAGTAATTTCAAACCAATGGCTTCTATAATGTCTTGTAGCTGATCTGTTTGTCAGCCGAACTGACTAGACCTCTCTTTACACTACAAGAAGAAGATTCATTGGCAGAACTTTCAAGTGACACTTCATTAAAATTACAGTTTTTGCAATTACAGCTAGCTGACTTCTGGTTATATGTAATGACTTACTATCCTAAACTCCCGAAAAGCTTTGAAGTGTTTACCTGTGCCTCCTCTACTTATTTGTGTGAAACCGCAGTCTCCCTGCTTACGTACTTAAAGTCAAAGTTAAGAAATAAACTTGATGTCGAGAGTTACTTAATATTGAAGTTATCAGACATTAAACCCAATATTGCAGAGCTAATTGTACAAAAGCAGCTTCATTGTTCAAATTAAACTATGTTTAATATTATAATTTTATTTAATATATCATTAATATTATAATTTTGCAAGTTAAGAGAATTTTCATTTTAATACATTTATAATTAAAATATAAGAGTTTCTATCATACTTACTGTTTGTTTTATTTCAGAACTCAGACGGGGTTTGTGAATTTTTAAATTTTTTGGGAGGGGGTCCGCGGACTGAAAAGTTTGGGAGCCACTGTCCAATATCATTAATGCAATAACATCAAACTAGACTTTAAAAAAAAAAACATATATTAAATTTTAGTACTTAAAATGTATTGATCAAACTGTCGATTTGCGTTCTTTTTGTAACCGTGTTTCGTTTTAATTACTTTACTTTTCATTTTAAATAGCTAAGTAACTATCAGAATTAGGTGGGGCTAGTAATATTAGCCAGATTACTCATCGTTTAGATTCAATAAATTATAACGGCCCTTTGCTTTATCACCGAAATAACTTGGGACAGTCAAAGTTGGTGGGACGCCATTTTTCTCGTTAATTACTTCGAATATTAATATTTTATTAACATCTTCATTCAAATTTAATTTCACATTAAATTAAAGGGAAGAATCTCTTAAATCTACTACAATGCAAGACATTTTTGGAGATCGTTGAATTCAAAAGTTTTAAGTCTTCATTACAACGTATAAAAAATCAACAGGAATGATAACACTGTATTAATCTCTGTCCAACAGAAAATTAGTCTGTCACAGAGTGTTTGGCAGTGATATGCAAATCAGCGTAGGGCACTAACAGAATATATCGTATTCAGCTACGTAAACAGAACATCTTTCAGCTGATTTATAAGTCACATCGGTCAACATCTATTTTTCTGTAAACGAGTGCAATCGTATCAATGAACTCTCAAATATAGGCCTGTATTAAAAATGTACACACTGTTTCCATATTGTTTAGAAATTGAGCACCCATCTGGAAATGATAATCAATAGAAGCCTAGACTTTCGTAACTTTGCAGTATCCAAAAATCCTTAAAATTTTGGTCTTATAAATCAGAATTAATAAGTTTAAAGTAGTTAAAATACTATTATACTTTTAACTTTATTTTGTTCGTAACTCTTGAATATTTCTTCCAGGTTTCTATACCGTTACGACGGTCTACTGATCGTCGTATGGTACAGTGGAAAACAAAATACAAGACACCAATTAAGTCACTAATCGCCAACTTTATTTATCACAATTAACAGTTTGTAATCAACAAGATAGTCTCTTACAACAAATCAAATAAAAATTGTTCACACGCAATAAAAATGTTAACTAATATAAAACACAATTATAAAACACATAACACTTCGTCAAAATACTTCGAACCGCACTGGTATGAATCGCAACTCAAACTGAACTGAGCGTCGCTGGGTACTTGTATTTATACCCCGCCGAGGTTCCAGAATATTCCCTAATAGGCATCTACTAGAAAACACTAGAACGTATTGATTGCGGCATTGAACGCAGCGCGCGCGGACCGGTATGATCTGGAAAAGTCTCGTTGCGGACGCGTGACAAGTGTCATGTAATTGTCTTTCATCTCGAAGTAGCAGCAATACGTCAATACGTACGCACACACACATTACAGCTGGACTCCGCTGGAATAGCCGAGACACACGTAGCATTCTCTGTAATGTCGTAACAATATTATGAATACTTCTTCAAATAATAATTGTTTTTCCAAGTAAAATTTATTGAATTATATTATTGTATTGTCACCTGACGTAAGTTTTACAGAATTATGTTCAGAAGTTTTTATATGAATTAACGAATAATCGATTTGTTTTTATTATTATACAAATTAACTAATAATCGATTCATTTCGATTTAAATTATAGATTGTTGTAAAGATTACACGTAGTCAGCTGTTTGTTTTAACATTTAATATTTTAATACTTTAATATTAATATTTTAATAAACAGCTGACTATGTAAACATCACAACAATCCATAATTTAAACCGAAATAAATCGATTATTCGTTAATTCATTTAAAAAACCTCTGAAGATATAGAATAATTCTGTGAAACGTGCGTCAGGTGATAATACGATAATATAATTCAATAAATTTTACTTGCAAAAGTAATCATTATTGAAGAAATACTCATAATATTATACTTTTACATTCCCTTTCAACTTTTCACGAGCCTGTCTAAGTTCTTGTACCACTTGACGAAATTCATAAATAATTATTATTCTCTAGGATCGATTATCATTTCGCACATGCTATAAATTTCCACAACATTTCTCGTCAGATTAATTCAACAGAATGTTTTATATTTCTACAGTTCAGTTCATTTATAAGCGTACAGGCATTATATGATGCCACCGGTACAATGAGACCTTTGAATAACTTACTTGTCTTCTTCTGTTCCGAATTACGACACGGGTTTTATTTCATCGAAGTTTATGTTAATATATTTAATCCGCAATCTTAAATAAGAAAAATTTGGAACACGTTGAGATAAAATATTCACCTGTTTGATGTTTACTGAGATCTTAATAAATCTAAATAATTGTTTGTTATAGATGATTTTAACATTTAATTTAGAACACTTTGAGGTATAATATTCACCTGTTTGATGTTTACTGAGATCTTAATTAATCTAAATCACTGTTTGTTATAGATGATTTTAACATTTAATTTAGAACACTTTGAGGTATAATATTCACCTGTTTGATGTTTACTGAGATCTTAATTAATCTAAATCACTGTTTGTTATAGATGATTTTAACATTTAATTTAGAACACGTTGAGATATAATATTCACCTGTTTGATGTTTACTGAGATCTTAATTAATCTAAATCACTGTTTGTTATAGATGATTTTAACATTTAATTTGGACACGTTGAGGTATGATATTCACCTGTTTGCTGTTTACTGAGATCTTAATGAATCTCAATTATTGTTTGTTATAGATGATTTTAACATTTAATTTGGAACACGCTGAGGTATAATATTCACTTGTTTGCTGTTTACTGAGATGTTAATTAATCTCAATCATTGTTTGTTATAGATGATTTTAACATTTACTCGTTCTTAACTGAACTAAATTATATGTTATAATTTTTGTCTTTTAAAAAGTTCGTATTGCCTAGGCTGGAAATTTCGGCTTGTCACAGTACGCGAGAGATAGTGGACAAGTTGTTACAACTGTTTGGCCTTCTTGTAAAGTGAACCCTGAAATTCGTGGATGTCTGAAGTCGCTAGCTGTATCTGTTTACTACAAGTAAAAACATGATACAGTTTCTTCGGTTTCCCTGTGCCTGTGACCACTTCTTCAACCACTTGATCCAAAAGTGTCTTGTTTGGCTCCCTAACACCTCTCCCAGCAATCTTTCCTTCTGATTATGTAGTCATGTTCCGCTCTAATCATCACGATTCAAACCCGTACAGAACCGACTTAGAGATTGTTCGTTTTAATTCTAATATAGTGTTACGACATCACAGAACAATCTACGTGTTTGTCGAATGTGCCAGAAGAATCTCGCTCTAATGTGTGTGGTATACGTGACTCTAGACGCATTCGCGAGAGGTTTCTCGAAACCGCCAGCCGCGCGGACTGTGTCAAGGCCGCAGTTAATTACGTAGTTCATACTGGCGCTAACACGCATTATGGAATAATCTAGTAATTTGGGGCGGTATAAATACCAGTACTCAACGACGTTCAGTTCAGTATTCTCGGGCGATATTACTGTGCGCATTCAAGTGGTTATTAGTAAAGTGTTGTGTTTAATAATCGGGCGGTATAATTGTAATACAATTGTGTTTTATGTTAGTAGACATTTTATTGCGTGTGAACAATTTTTATTTGATTTGTTATAAGAGACTGTGTTGTTAATTACGAACTGTTTAACTATGAAAATTAAAACTGGTGATTAGTGACTTAATTGGTGTCTTGTATTTTGTTTCCACCGCACCATACGACGATCGAGTAGACCGTCGTAACAATATCTTGAAATTGTTCATAAAGGTGTTTCTTGTGGCCTACTGAATTCTGTGTATCTTCCGAAGCAAAGAAACTTTTATTATGCAAGCGACAACAATTTTATTTGTCCGCGACAAACTCCGAAAGCTTTACTTATACTTTAAGTAAGACACCGTGAACAATTATAACGGCAAATCCTTTGCAAAGGATTTGCGAGAAATTCATGATGACAAAAAGTTTCTCCCATTATTTTTCGCTAAATAATAAACATGTTCTTCGTTTGTTCTCTTCAAATTATACGTTTTGTCGGGAGGAAACAGAATAAAAACCGGAATTTTACTTTTCATTTTGGAAACTAAATAGAGGCAACAAAGCTGTTGGTCTAGCTAGACTGATCCAAAGTATGAGACGTTTCTATGCAACGATTGTTTCTTCTTGAAAACATTTTTACTGAAAATATTATATTGCACACCTTATTTTATTATAATTATTTTCTACACATAATTAAAAAGTTCAACACAGTCGATTCGAAAATTGTAAAGAACGTGAAGAATACGCGGGGCATCCGCGGTTAGTTAAATTAAATTTTTCTTTTTTCGTCATACCCTTGAATTTTCGTGAACGAGGGAGCTTTTCTGTATTGCCTTTGTGAGAAGGTATCACAGACAAACAGTTACACAGTTTTAGAATTTCGAAGCACACCTCTTTTCAGCCTCCCAATTGGAAATAAAATCTACTTCATTTTCGTAAACAATGTTTTTTTCCAATTCTTCTTTTTTATCCTTATCATCCAGGGGCGTACTTACGGGGGGGGGACGAACGGGACAAGACCCCCCCCCCCACAGAGGGTCGAAAGTTGAAGAGAAATTTTGTTAATCTCTTAATTTTAAAGTTTTTTTATTAATTTCTCAGCCGTGTGCGCTAATAGAGTAGTAACTCATTTCTTAAATACAGGTCTACAAACAAGTTTATTAGACAGCATTTGCATGCACGTTTGAAATATGAAATACACGAAAATCAGTTAAGTCACTAAGTATCTTATAAACACGGTTTCAATTTTTATTGTGTTATCACTTTAGTGGGATTGAATTCAGTAAGTTATTACACGTTTTTCAACCACTTTAAAGATTGTAATATTGATTAGTTTTAAACTTGTTTTTCTTTTGCACGAAGCCGACTCGATCGGACCCCCCCCCCCCAAATTCTAGATACGCTACTATTATCATCAAAACAAAACTTATACTTTACAGTATTTAAAATCAGGGACAAATCAGCGTCCCGGTATTTCGTTATCGGGATATTGGGCAAGCTTTTACAATCGCAGACAAAAGTAAGTCTCAGGGACGTTTGGTCATCCTAGCTTAGCGAACTCCAATATCGTTTTTACTTCTACGTTGCATAAAAAAATGGAAGTATGGTGATGGCGAAAAAATCGTGTTCGGTATAAGGACTAATTCTGATTGTTCTACCCTCAAAACATGAAGAAACGTCATTTTTCGAAAAGTCTCTCTGTGTGTGTCTGTGTGTCTGTCAGTAGAATTTTTTCTATGGCGAACGATAACTGCCGCAAATTCAAACAGACTCAAATAACTTTTTTGCATACATCCCTGAATTGTAGAGGACTCAAGGCCTATTGATTTTGGTGAAGAAGTAGTTTGTTGTTCAAATTCCTTCCCGGGTTGTTTTGCCGTGGTCCAACGTTTTCTACAAAACCAGACGTTTCGGCAGTGCTATCTACTGTCATCATCAGTGAAAATCGAGTGCGTTAACGTGAGGTGGTATACGTTAGTGACCACAGTACTGTGGTTAAGGCTGAAAAAAGAAGTAGTTTGTATGGAAATATTTCATTTCGAAAATTATTTTAAATATAAATCTTAGAACATGGAAGTCATGTATGGTTCTCCATACCGATATTTTAATTTTAGAGTAATTTAGTTGTAATATAAAATTTCTTTCGAACTGGAGGGAAAATGAAAACCGCAATTTTTACACATCTAGCTTTGCCTTAATTACTCGCGCAGTAATTATTTTAATGGCATGTGAATATATACGATCATTTGGAAAGTCTTCTTCAACAGTAAGGTAAAACGTAATTACGAGTATATTTATTTAATGTGTCATCGTTTCAGTTCATTACGGCTTTGTTCCCATTAGCAGACGCGGAACACGTCGCGACTACGTCAGACAGATGTTTGCGACAAGTGTACACAACACACGCGCGCGCCCGCGCCCGCGCTCAAGACGTTTGTGTCTCGGGTCACGCACGTGTAGAAATCTGTTTTAATTCAAAATTTATTCACCAGACATAGAACTGATTACAAACTACATAACTGAATCGGTGTCGGCTACAGCACTTAATTACTAGATAAGTGAAATTGCGTTGTTGCCTCCTCCTATTGTTTCCTACTTTACCGATTAAAACTTTACCCCACGTTTTTATACATCCAATGAACGGAGACACTTGTAGTGCGTGTAATTTTGCCCCGCAGAAACTCGGACCATGAAAAACGTAATTTTCATTACCCCGTTTTCATGCGTGGACTAAACGCTGCCAGTAACATGTCAGTCTACTGTGGATTTGCATACACTGTTACATGGCTTTAGGGCGGTGGAATCAAAACGACACCAGAACAGCAAAATAATCCAAATTTATTTATCAGGGCGGATCGCAATACTTCAACACAAAACACTGCTGCATTACACACTATTCACAGCAAACCCTGTCCATCACTAAAGGCTCATTAAAAGAGGTCTAATAGAAACTACTAGAAAAAATAAGAAAATTAATAGTCGGAAACGAAGGACATTTGGAATAAACAGGCCTATGTAGTTAGAACAAGAAACTTACTACAAGGAAACAAACGTGCGTGTTTGTGAACGCTTGTAAATTTTTTTAGGGTGTGATATGATGCGCCCTTTTTTCGAGTTTAGTCCTGCCTTAGGTGTTCTGCTGTTCCCCCACTCCCGGGCGAAAGTTTCGGCAGATTCCTCCTCATTAGCTTATGCTGGAATGATCCATTCCACCACATCTAAGACATCGAGGAGAGATCTGACTGAAGATGCATCTGCCAAAACCTTCGAAAAACCCTTCCAGGAGAAATAAGAAAACATAACACGGTGCTCAACCCGAAAAAGACACACCATAAATATCGCCATGGAAAATTCAATTCCCTATGTTTTGGCAGGATGTATACGTGCTCCTAATAAACCACTTGATGATAATGAAAGAATGTATGTAATATACAAAGTTGCAAGTGGGCCTCAGTATTTAGCTGGTAAGAAACTTCGTAATTTAGACGTATAAATAAGTAATTTTAACTGCAAATGTGTACTGCTATACATAAAAATGTGCGTAATTATTGTTAGTTCGGGTTACGAAGTCGAGTGCGCGTGGGCGTAGGCCTATATCTAGTAGACGCTAATAAGAAGAAAACTTTATAGGGCCCTTATTAATTAAGATTTCGATATGAGACAAGAGTGTAGTCATACTATAAAAAACAATTTACAGTAGTTAAATCTACTATTCACTGGGTGTGAATAGGCCTATGTTTTTTTTTTCATAATCCTATGCATGACTCATATGTAAAAAGCCATAAAGAAAATCAAAATGTTATAAAATTTCTCTGCAGATTCGGAACAAGACTAGAATAAGCCGAAAATTACACGATCTGATTGGAATTCCCTCACTTAAATTATATTTCTGTAGAAAAAGCCAAGCACTTGACCAATCAAAGCCTTAGAATTTCAGTCAAAATTTGGTAAAACTGCGTGCAAATTCAGTGCATATAGGTTACTGAAACGAGACTCATGTGGAGAAAACGACCACAAGTCTCCGTATTCGCTGCATTGAACGCTGCCAGTCTCGGAGGGATAACCTCTGGGTTACGTTAATGGTACCCGGAAAGCAAAATATCGGTATGGAGAACCATACATGACTTCCATATTCTAAGATTTATATTTAAAATCATTTTCAGCCAAACAGCCAGGCTGTGTCTTACCTGCCTTTTTATTGCTGTATTAAATGAAAAATATTATATTACATTAAAATGAAAAAATTATAATTTTATTGCCTGGCAACAAAATTATTTTATTTTTAACAATTACCATTGTTTCAAAAAGTTTAAATAAATTTTCAAGTACTTTACTCTTGTTAAAACGTAAAAGGTTGCAGGTAAACTAACCCTTCCCCTTAACCGATCTTCACCAAAATCGAAAGTCATTGAGACCTCTACAATTCAGGGACGTATGCAAAAAATTATTTGATTCTGTTTGAATTTGCGGCTGTTATCGTTTGCCATAGAAAATACGCTTGATAAAAAAACGTTGCAGGTAAACTACCCCTTCCCCTTAACCGATCTTCACCAAAAACAATAGGTCTTGAGTACTCTACAAATCAGGGCTGTATGCAAAACATTATTTGATTCTGTTTGAATTTGCGGCTGTTATCGTTTGCCATAGAAAATAAAACGTAAAAGGTTGCAGGTAAACTACCCCTTCCCCTTAACCGATCTTCACCAAAAACAATAGGTCTTGAGTACTCTACAAATCAGGACTGTATGCAAAACATTATTTGATTCTGTTTGAATTTGCGGCTGTTATCGTTTGCCATATAAAATACCCTTGTTAAAAAAACGTTGCAGGTAAACTACCCCTTTCCCTCAACCGATCTTCACCAAAAACAATAGGTCTTGAGAAATATACAATTCAGGGCTGTATGCGAAACATTATTTGATTCTGTTTGAATTTGCGGCTGTTATCGTTTGCCAAAAAAAAAAAAAATTTCCCTTGATAAAAAAAACCGTTGCAGGTAAACTACCCCTTCCCCTCAACCGATCTTCACCAAAAACAATAGGCCGCGAGTACTCTACAAATCAGGGCTGTATGCAAAAAATTATTTGATTCTGTTTGAATTTGCGGCAGTTGTCGTTTGCCATAGAAAATACGCATGATAAAAAACGTTGCTGGTAAACTACCCCTTTCCCTCAACCGATCTTCACCAAAAACAATAGATCTTGAGTACTCTACAAATCAGGGCTGTATGCAGAAAATTATTTGATTCTGTTTGAATTTGCGGCTGTTATCGTTTGCCATAGAAAATACCCTTGTTAGAAAAACGTTGTAGGTAAACTACCCCTTTCCCTTAACCGATCTTCACCAAAAACAAAAGGTATTGAGAACTCTACAATTTAGGGCTGTATGCAAATAATCTTTTCATTCTGTTTGAATTTGCGGCTGTTATCGTGTGCCATAGGAAATACCCTTGTTAAAACATAAAACGTTACAGGTAAACTACCCCTTTCCCTTAACCGATCTTCACCAAAAACAATAGGTCTTGAGAACTCTACAATTCAGGGCTGTATGCGAAACATTATTTGATTCTGTTTGAATTTGCGGCTGTTATCGTTTGCCAAACAAACAAAATTTCCCTTGCTAAAAAAAAACCGTTGCAGGTAAACTACCCCTTTCCCTCAACCGATCTTCACCAAAAACAATAGGTCGCGAGAACTCTGCAAAACCGGGCTGTATGCAAAAAATTATTTGATTCTGTTTGAATTTGCGGCAGTTATCGTTTGCCATAGAAAAAAAATCTACAGACAGACAGACAGACAGACACACAGACACACAGACACACAGACACACAGACACACAGACAGACACACAGACACTTTTCGGAAAACGACTTTTTTTCATGTTTTGAGTGTAGTAGAATCAGAATCTGCAATAATCTCGAACACGATTTTTTTTGCCATCACCATACTTCCATTCCTTAAGGAATATGGAAGTAAAAAAAATTTTCACATTTTTATTTTTTAATGAAATATTAAAATACAAGGTTTTCTCTTTACAGCAATATATAATATATATAGGGGTTTAAAGCTTTTTTCATATTTAAATAAATTTTTGAAATATATTTCCACACAGTATCGAGAGACGTTGAACCAACTCATGGATTGTGCCCTGCTGGTCCCAGCTCATGTGCAAGTACAACAGGTCGATGCATGACAATACAGAATATAGTCACAAACACAGTTATGTCACGTGCAATTACATCTCAAATCAAACCTATTTTTAGAAATTTATCTAGTTTAAACCGTCTAAATAAATGCCTTCATGGGAAAACTCAAAACATGAATGAGAGCGTGAATCACATAATTTGGACACGGATTCCAAAATCAACATTTACGGGCCTAGATACACTACAATTTGGTGTTTTAGATGCAGTGGCATGCTACAATGATGGCAATGCTATTGAATGCTTTGCTTTTGAGAAACTGGGAATTAATCCTGATACTCGGATAGTTAACGCATTGAAAATGCTTGATTAAGAAAGATACGCTCTTTGGACAAAGCTATATCAGAGTATGAAAAAAAGGCTAGACAGCAAAGAAGACTAAAAAGAAAGAAATAAGAAGAAGAACTTAGTGATTAGACTATAATCCAAGAATGTTCTAAGTTATCTGAAATATAAAGTTATTATAAAGTACGTTTTTTGTTTTCTTGTTTTTTCACAGATTCAATTTTTTTCAGGAAAAGAAACATTTCCTCAAAAACTATTTAACCAATCTTGTTGAAACTTTAACAGGATATTTACTGTACAAAGACACACATTTTAACAAGTTGTTTTTAAAGAATAAGCTGTAGAATTAATTTTATTTTATTTATAAAGTCAATTCTTTTCTTACATTTAACGTAGATGAGGAAATAATTTTTTTGGGCGAACCAAAACTTCAATTTAAAAACAACGCCGTTAAAATATGTAACAAGGATCCATTAGATAGTACAAAAAATTGTATAGAGTTAGTGCAAGTGCTTCCTGATAAAATGTTCCTTATGTTACCATCAACTGGTATAGGGATTCCGGGTACCCTGAATATTATAAATAAGTGTAAGCCTGACCATAGGTTTGGAATGCGTAATGGATTTGGTGCGAGTCCACTGCACCGCGGTCGTACCGAATTTGAACCCAGTAACAGCCCGAAAGCGATCTTGAGAGACTCTACCATCTACGTTTTTAAGGGAGTACAACACAAGCGTTAGAGGTCAACTGCAGATCATCAGATCACCCTACTCCAACTATAGATATCGTTTTTCAGGCGACATAAAGTCTAAATTATAATACATCGTTCATAATAACTAATTAGTATAAAATAATTTATTACTATCGTTCAAATCGCAAACGATAAAGAACTTTTAAAGACTAAAAAGTATAAAAACCAACTATAAGTGAAAATTAATAGTAGTTAATTTGTGGTGGTCAGTATACTAATTTGTAAATCAGTAGTAAGAAGTTGTAAATTTCAACCACTACCTGATTAATTTGTTAATAATTCCATATATTTTCTTGGCAATATTTATCTATGCTTATCCATAACATCGCAATATATATGTTACCGTTAAAGTGTATAATTCAGTTACTCATGAAATAACAAGGTATTTCATGAATTACCTGACAATGTTAGATACATTGGCAAATAAATACACTATTTCAAACTTTACTTAGTTATTCCATGAAATAACTAGTTGTTTTGTAAATTAACTGATAATAAGTAGTCAAAGTCTTTCAAAAATAAATTTAATATTACGGTTAGATTAGTTGAACAGTACTAAAAAAATTACACAGTATAACGTAATAGTTCGTGTTTATTTGACTGAATTTTAAGTTTTGCAACTTACGATTATATAAAACATTACTATTTAATCAAACACAAATCACATCAAACGTAAAATACATGATTTATAATGTTTTACTAATGATTCGTTAATTTATAATTTTTTTTAATTTATAATAATCCTTTAAATATAACTATTTAAATAAATAAATTTTTGAAAATACTAAAAATCTTATTAATCTTGAAAAACATCCGGAATCGTGCTTGGATTCACCAGTATCATAATATATTTTTAAAAATAATATAATTTTTTTAAATGTTTATATTTTATATTCGTAATTTTAATTAGGCCTGCAGGTAAAAAAATTTAGGCTGCTTAAAAAATATTACAAAATCTTTATCCAAAACAAAAAACATCAAAATATAATCAATATTTACATCAATATTACAATAACTACAATAAACCCAATAACTACAAAAAACTTCCTGAATAGCTCTTGGAATTCTAATTTTAAACAGAAATTTTTTATTAAAAAAATTATATTGTAAATTCATCATTTATATTAAGTGTAAAAACTTTTTATGATACTGTACTTAAAATATATTTAAGAACATCTAGAATATTTCTTGAATACCTGATTTTATTAAAATTGTCATGTAAAAAGAAAAAAAATGTGATGGTTCAAAGAGGGTTCACCTACCGTCTAGTTCAAAAGTATTGAGTTGTTTAAAAGAAAATGCGGCAGAAATTCCCATTTAAAACTTTAACGACAGAGGATTGGTTATTCTATAAAATAACTAGTTAAATTGTAGAATGCAATAATTTTATACACTTGAACTGATTCAGTTAGGTAACTCACGAAATATCTAGTTATTTTATTAAATAACGGTTCCACACTTTAACGGTAACGTATATATAATATCGGTATGGAGAACCATACATGACTTCCATATTCTAAGATTTATATTTAAAATCATTTTCAGCCAAACAGCCAGGCTGTGTCTTACCTGCCTTTTTATTGCTGTATTAAATGAAAAATATTATATTACATTAAAATGAAAAAATTATAATTTTATTGCCTGGCAACAAAATTATTTTATTTTTAACAATTACCATTGTTTCAAAAAGTTTAAATAAATTTTCAAGTACTTTACTCTTGTTAAAACGTAAAAGGTTGCAGGTAAACTAACCCTTCCCCTTAACCGATCTTCACCAAAATCGAAAGTCATTGAGACCTCTACAATTCAGGGACGTATGCAAAAAATTATTTGATTCTGTTTGAATTTGCGGCTGTTATCGTTTGCCATAGAAAATACGCTTGATAAAAAAACGTTGCAGGTAAACTACCCCTTCCCCTTAACCGATCTTCACCAAAAACAATAGGTCTTGAGTACTCTACAAATCAGGGCTGTATGCAAAACATTATTTGATTCTGTTTGAATTTGCGGCTGTTATCGTTTGCCATAGAAAATAAAACGTAAAAGGTTGCAGGTAAACTACCCCTTCCCCTTAACCGATCTTCACCAAAAACAATAGGTCTTGAGTACTCTACAAATCAGGACTGTATGCAAAACATTATTTGATTCTGTTTGAATTTGCGGCTGTTATCGTTTGCCATATAAAATACCCTTGTTAAAAAAACGTTGCTGGTAAACTACCCCTTTCCCTCAACCGATCTTCACCAAAAACAATAGGTCTTGAGTACTCTACAAATCAGGGCTGTATGCAGAAAATTATTTGATTCTGTTTGAATTTGCGGCTGTTATCGTTTGCCATAGAAAATACCCTTGTTAAAAAAACGTTGTAGGTAAACTACCCCTTTCCCTTAACCGATCTTCACCAAAAACAAAAGGTATTGAGAACTCTACAATTTAGGGCTGTATGCAAATAATCTTTTCATTCTGTTTGAATTTGCGGCTGTTATCGTGTGCCATAGGAAATACCCTTGTTAAAACATAAAACGTTACAGGTAAACTACCCCTTTCCCTTAACCGATCTTCACCAAAAACAATAGGTCTTGAGAACTCTACAATTCAGGGCTGTATGCGAAACATTATTTGATTCTGTTTGAATTTGCGGCTGTTATCGTTTGCCAAACAAACAAAATTTCCCTTGCTAAAAAAAAACCGTTGCAGGTAAACTACCCCTTTCCCTCAACCGATCTTCACCAAAAACAATAGGTCGCGAGAACTCTGCAAAACCGGGCTGTATGCAAAAAATTATTTGATTCTGTTTGAATTTGCGGCAGTTATCGTTTGCCATAGAAAAAAAATCTACAGACAGACAGACAGACAGACACACAGACACACAGACACACAGACACACAGACAGACACACAGACACTTTTCGGAAAACGACTTTTTTTCATGTTTTGAGTGTAGTAGAATCAGAATCTGCAATAATCTCGAACACGATTTTTTTTGCCATCACCATACTTCCATTCCTTAAGGAATATGGAAGTAAAAATGAAATATTTCAACTACGAATAACTCTTGAACCTGTTACTCTTTATATGCCATTTCTTGGTAATTACTTATTACATTTTAATAGAAAATCCTTGTTAAGAAGTCGACTTCATTATGGAAAAAAATTTTGAATGCATTCCAATTGTTCCGTGTTATTTTTACTTCCATATTCCTTAAGGAATGGAAGTATGGTGATGGCAAAAAAAATCGTGTTCGAGATTATTGCAGATTCTGATTCTACTACACTCAAAACATGAAAAAAAGTCGTTTTCCGAAAAGTGTCTGTGTGTGTGTCTGTCTGTCTATGTGTCTGTGTGTGTGTGTGTCTGTAGATTTTTTCTATGGCAAACGATAACTGCCGCAAATTCAAACAGAATCAAATAATTGTTTGCATACAGCCCTAATTTGCAGGGTACTCGCGACCTATTGTTTTTGGTGAAGATCGGTTGAGGGAAAGGGGTAGTTTACCTGCAACGTTTTTTTAACAAGGGTATTTTCTATGGCAAACGATAACAGCCGCAAATTCAAACAGAATCAAATAATGTTTCGCACCCAGCCCTGATTTGTAGAGTTCTCAAGACCTATTGTTTTTGGTGAAGATCGGTTAAGGGGAAGGGGTAGTTTACCTGCAACGTTTTTTTATCAAGCGTATTTTCTATGGCAAACGATAACAGCCGCAAATTCAAACAGAATCAAATAATTTTTTGCATACGTCCCTGAATTGTAGAGGTCTCAATGACTTTCGATTTTGGTGAAGATCGGTTAAGGGGAAGGGGTAGTTTACTGCAACCTTTTACGTTTTAACAAGAGTAAAGTACTTGAAAATTTATTTAAACTTTTTGAAACAATGGTAATTGTTAAAAATAAAATAATTTTGTTGCCAGGCAATAAAATTATAATTTTTTCATTTTAATGTAAATCATGTATAAGAGAAAATATATCGCGCTTGGCAGGCGATATTAAGATTTAAATATAAATCTTAGAATATGGAAGTCATGTATGGTTCTCCATACCGATATTTACTTCCATGTTCCTTAAGGAAATGGAAGTATGGTGATGGCAAAAAAATCGTGTTCGAGATTATTGCAGATTCTGATTGTACTACACTCAAAACATGAAAAAAAGTCGTTTTTCGAAAAGTGTCTGTGTGTGTGTGTGTGTGTGTGTGTGTGTCTGTGTGTCTGTAGATTTTTTTCTATGGCAAACGATAACAGCCGCAAATTCAAACAGAATCAAATAATTTTTTGCATGCAGCCCTGATTTGTAGAGTACTCGCGACCTATTGTTTTTGGTGAAGATCGGTTGAGGGAAGGGGGTAGTTTACCTGCAACGGTTTTTTTTTATCAAAGGTAATTTTGTTTGTTTGGCAAACGATAACAGCCGCAAATGCAAACGGAATCAAATAATGTTTCGCATACAGCCCTGAATTGTAGAGTTCTCAAGATCTGTTGGTTTTGGTGAAGATCGGTTAAGAGAAAGGGGTAGTTTACCTGCAACATTTTATATTTTAACAAGGGTATTTTCTATGGCAAACGATAAAAGCCGCAAATGTAATCAGAATCAAATAATGTTTTGCATACAGCGCTGAATTGTAGAGTTCTCATGACCTATTGTTTTTGGTGAAGATCGGTTATAGGGAAGGGGTAGTTTACCTGCAACGTTTTATGTTTTAAAAGGGTATTTTCTATGGCAAACGATAAGAGCCGCAAATTCAAACAGAAACAAATAATGTTTTGCATACAGCCTGATTTGTAGAGTACCCAAGACCTGTTGTTTTTGGTGAAGATCGGTTAAGGGAAAGGGGTAGTTTACCTGCAACGTTTTATGTTTTAAAAGGGTATTTTTTATGGCAAAAGATAAGAGTCGCAAATTCAAACAAAATCAAATAATACTTTGCATACAGCCCTGATTTGTAGAGTTCTCAAGACCTATCGTTTTTGGTGAAGATCGGTTAAGGGAAAGGGGTAGTTTACTAGCAACGGTTTTTTATCAATAATTTTTTTCTATAGTAACCGATAACAGCCGCAAATTCAAACAGAATCAAATAATTGTTTGCATACAGCCCTGACTTGTAGAGTACTCGCGACCTATTGTTTTTGGTGAAGATCGGTTGAGGGAAAGGGGTAGTTTACCTGCAACGGTTTTTTTTATCAAGGGTAATTTTGTTTGTTTGGCAAACGATAACAGCCGCAAATTCAAACAGAATCAAATAATGTTTCGCATACAGCCCTGAATTGTAGTGTTCTCAAGATCTGTTGATTTTGGTAAAGATCGGTTAAGGGAAAGGGGTAGTTTACCTGCCACGTTTTTAGTTTTATCACGGGTATTTTGTATGGCAAACGATAAAAGCCGCAAATGTAAACAAAATCATATAATATTTTGCATGCAGCCCTGAATTGCGGAGTTCTCACGACCTATCGTTTTTGGTGAAGATCGGTTAAGGGAAAGGGGTAGTTTACCTGCAACGGTTTTTTATCAAGGGTAATTTTACTTCCATGTTCCTTAAGGAAATGGAAGTATGGTGATGGCAAAAAAAAATCGTGTTCGAGATTATTGCAGATTCTGATTGTACTACACTCAAAACATGAAAAAAGTCGTTTTTCGAAAAGTGTCTGTGAAAATCGAGTGCGAAAACGTGAGGTGGTATACGTTAGTGACCACAGTACTGTGGTTAATGCTGAAGCAATAAGTAGAAAGACGTAGTTTCTATGGAAATATTTCATTTCGAATATGATTTTAAATATAAATCTTAGAACATGGAAGTCATGTATGGTTCTCCATACCGATATTTTTAACATCAGAACACAGATTGTTTTATAATGTATGAAGTAAAATTACACTACAAATCGCTTGTATATTTGTCTTTATCGTACACACTTGTCAGTCAGCTCAGAACTATTTGCCACTATTCATTCACACTTGTTATCGTATGACTAACTAAAAATATCCATTTTCATACCGTTTTTATATGCAGTGCATCTATTTCGACTAGTACGAAGACGGGTATTTTTAAAGTAATCTTTTCTTGTTACTACACGTGACCAGTAAACACAAAAGAAATATAACAAAGCATTTCTCTCTGTTTTATCTTTCCAATCTCCACATCACCATTCTTTAACGTTGAGCTTTTATTGTCTCGTTTTTCTGGAACATTCCTTGCGTCAGCAAACAGAAAGTTTGTACTGTTGCAGCCATGCCTTCTGTTTAGAGAGGCTATAGGCCTAATGTATTTTATTACCTGTTATATTTTATTAACTCCTCCATGGTTCTCTGTTCTCCGCCCTTCCTCTCCACTCTCTGATTCCCATGCTAGTAAGATCTTCTGTTACGCCATTCAACCATTTCATCCTTGGTCTGCATCTGCGTCTAGTAGTATACAATCTTCCCTTCAGCATTCTTTTAGACATTCATTCCACATGTCCCTGCCAACGCAACCTCTGCGATTTGATTAATTTCATTATGTGTTTTCCACACACGAGAGCCTGTAGTTCAATGTTACTGCGTATTCTCCAACTGCCTTATTCTCTTACTGGGCCATACATTTTACGCAATACTTTGCGCTCAAACGATTTTAAACCATTCTGTCATTCTCTGTCAAAGTCCACGCCTCCGGTCCACACGTAACAACTGGGCGCACAAGAGAATAATACAGGTCTACTTTTAAGTTTTTTACCTCTTGTAACAACATTGTTTTTAAAGATGTTAATATTTGCAAAGTAGGCTCTCCTTTCTCTTATGCTCATCCTGCCCGGTGGACCCACTGCGCGACATTGTGCCGTGTACAAAAATTTATACTATACACTATTCACACAGTCAATAACGCTTTAAATTGTTAGTTAACACAAGTTACTAAAAATGCGTTTACAGTAGTGTAAGCGGACGTGAATTATTATTTTAAACGTCTGATCACGTTACAGGCAATCAATCGTTATGATTTCTAGTCACAAGGAAGGCATACACTACAGAGTACAACAAAGACCGTAGTACATGAAGCAGACTGACGTGAGATATAGAAAGTAAGCGGTGGAGAAACACGAGGCTGCCGGAACTCTATGAAACAGTGTTTGATTAAAGAGACTCTGTTTGATTAAATCTGATGCTCATCGCCCGAGCGAAAAGTATATGAAGTTTCTTGTTGAAACTCAGTGACAGTTCAGATTAAATAGTGCGATAACTTAACTCACTGCAAATAGATGTACTTGCGTACGTCCGCAATCGACTCACTGTACACGTCCTTACCGATCGCGCTTCTATTTCTACAGATTACGATTCTCGGTAATAATTTTATAGAAAACATAATTAAATCGTACCGCAATAAATGTAATGTAAAATTTCAATCGCTAATATATTTACTATCGTCATAATTTGCGTTAGACCGGCCACCAGCTGTGCACGCAACATTGCTATATTCAATTTCCAACCAGCATGTAATAAATTTTTTGAAAGTTATAGACCCTGGTTACCGTTTCTTGTCGATCCTAGTTACAAATAAAGTATTTTTTTTTTAAATCAAAGTTAATTGACACTCCTTTCCAATCAATATTAAACAAAATCTTGTGCCTGTTATCTGCTGTATACCTCGCATATGCTATTCCCAGGGCCGTATTTACGGGGGGATGGGACGAACGGGACCCCTCCTGAGGGTAGAAAAAAGTTGAAGAATTTTGTTAATCTCTTAACTTTTAGGCTACTTTATAATTTTTTCAGCGGTGTATCCTAATATACACTAACTCTTTTTTTAAATATACAGATAGGTTTATTACACAGCATATGCGTATACCTTTGAAGTATGAAATATAGGAAAATCAGTTCAGTCAATAAATATCTTCTAAACAATTTTTCAATAACGCATGTTTTTATTGTGTTATTACCGTTTGCTTTAACGGGATTGATTAGAGGATGTCATCACACGTTTTTCAACCACTGTAAAGATAGTAATGTTGATTAGTCTTAACTAGTTTTTTTTATGTTGTATGAAGCCGACTCGACTGGACCCTCCCCCCTCCAGCCAAAGTTATAGATACGCCACTGGCTATTCTATTTCTGGATTCTATATTTAAATGAATTTATTCACGCGCGTGTGCTGGTAGTTTTGCATTCAGAACGTATATTAACACTTGACAACCTTCGAATTTAGGCTCTCAATGAATTGTGATCTCTCGTCCTGTTTTTCCCGTAAGACAGAAGACAGCACAAATGTAGCCTGAAAGGAAAAAACATGTAGTGTGCTAAACGAAGCAGTAGCGAATTTAGAATTTGGTCTTGGGCGGAGGGGGGGGCTCAGTCGAGTCGGCTTCATACAAAAGAAAGAACAAGTTAAGGCTTATCAATATTACATCCTTTAAAGTGGCTGAAAAACGTGTAGTAACATACTGAAATCAATGCCATTAAAGTAATAACATTAAAAATAAGCGCTATCGAGACAATGTTTATAATATACTTATTGACTTAATTCATTTTCCTGTATTTCATATTTCAAACGTGCACGCAAATGCTGTGTAATGAACTTGTTTGGCGACCTATATTTTAAAAATAATATTTTAAAAAAGGTTGCTACTGCATTACCGTACACAGCTTAGAAATTAATAAAACAGCTTAAAAATAAAGAGATTAACAAAATGTGATCTCAACTTTCGACATTGTGGGGGTCCGGTCCCGTTCGTACCCAGGGCCGGCGAGAGGGGGGGGGCAGGAGGGGCCAGAGCCCCGGGGCCCGGCGCATAACATATGTTGTTCTGGCCATTTATTAACAGTTTAAAACCCATTTATTTACGATTAAAGTGAAGAATAACGAATTGTAGGGTCAATTAATAAATCCTAAACCATTGACAATCCAACAGTAATGATTTTGGTAAGTTTTTCTTTTAAGGGGGGCCCAAAAATGTTTAGCCCCGGGGCCCGTGATCGCTCTCGCCGGCCCTGTTCGTACACACTCCCGTAATTACGCCCCTGAAACAAGCTTAATAACATTGCAACGTGAAGTTAACGGCTACGCCATTCGCTGTGGCAACTATCCACGGATTAACAGACCTCCCAGGTAAATTATTTGTAAGCTAAGGAAACAAATTAATCTGATTTGCGTCAACTTTTTAAATCCGCTGTTTGTAAATTATAACTATTACACACCTTATCAAATGAGTAATCCGGTTCAAGAATAGTTTTTCAGAAATCGATTTGTTTTTTTTGCCGTGTAATTTACTGCCGTTCAGCTGGCAGCTGACTCGATAAGCTACGCACAGCGGCTTGCGTCACCATATAATTAGATAGATTTTTAACGTGTGTCATATATTTAAACACACGCTCGAGGTTATTATCTGATTGCGTAACAGTTGCTGCACAATGAGGGGAACATCTGAACAACGTCTGTAAACAAATACTGAAAACAGGTTTGATTCACACTGCAGGCGCTCAGTTGCGCAACTAGATTTCATGTGTGTCACACAATGTTTCCACAAATAACATAGTATCACAGCGCGCGCGCTCTCACGCACCACAGAACCAACGAATCTACGACTGATTTTACAGGTGTGCTAAACTAGTATTTGAAAATAACAGGTACGAAAGAAACCGTTCCAAAAAAATAACACGTACAAATACCTGTTATTATATACGTATTATACATACACCTGTATTATATAACTTGTTATAAGAAACATATTGACACTAAAAGTATTAACAGTTTTCCTTTGCACTGTGACTTTATTAAGCTGTTACCGTTTAAAAGAAAATAAGAAACAAGAGAATATGTAGGCCTATCTCCCTTTGGGATTACTAATTTAAGCTTTCACTAGGATTAAACAAACAGACATAGATTTAATATTAAAGTATTGATTCCATGTTGGTTAGACAAATCAGTTGCGAAATTCACGCAAAGAAATTTAGAGTGCACGTAATAGCAGTACAAAGAATGTCAAAAAAATTTACGTGAGATGTGCAGTGAAGTTAAAATCATCTCCGAAATCACATTAACAAAAAGTACTATATGTCCCATCAGCCACTCTGTAGGTTATAACACAATATAATTCGCTTTTTCAAAGTTTACCAAGTTGGTGACTAGTATAATATAAGCCTATAATTTGTTACTACAATCTGTAACATATATATATATATATATATATATATATATATATCTGCATAACACACGAGAATAAATGTAACATCAGTATGATTTTTTTTTCATTTATTAAAAACAGCTTCGCCTCTTTGGCATGCTGAACCTCGCTATTTTGCTTCGTTTCGTACTTGTATGGCAATCGACACATGCGCAAAATCAAGTATTCAATAACTGTGACTTTGTACTCGTAGTACTCGTTAATCGTTAGTTGCGTAGCGGGTCCCGCGACTCGGAACCGCGAGGCCGCGAGTAATCGGAACGGGTATTTCGACTTTTCAGTTATCGTTGAATCGTAACAGGTATCGTGATAACAGGTAATCGTGACTTTTCAGTCACTGTTATATCCGTCCCACAAAAATAATCGTTTCAAAATACCTGTTATAGGTATATCGGCCCACCTCTACTTCCGATCAAAGTGATTTAAAAATTGTTGCAAAGTACTAAGTTCGCTCTAAAAACGCTTCGCTACACTCTGGACCAATCTCCTGTAAAACAAAAGTCAGTCAGGTGATTATAATTTAGTCACAGAACATTTCTCCGTAAATTTAAAATTTCATGCTCAAAGAATTAACTTTAGTAAATAATCTTCAGCAATTCGCACAGGTCACTTTTAAAGCTATCAAAACACATTGCCTTCACCAGTATTTCATATCAACGAAGACTTAAGGAAAAGTAACTGAGGACGTTCTTCGTGGCAACGATATTTTCAGGGTGGCTGGTGTGGCTAGTAGCGCGTTTTGTCTCATTTAAAATACGTTGACAATGCTATCTAATGATCTCAACTGAGACCTGGAACAGCTGTAGTGTTCCAGAAGGTACGTTACATTGGCCGCCCGTGTGTTTATTCTGGCCTGAATACGTACACGGACTCGAAACGTGCATCACCGCATTCGAGTGCCAAAACTATGATAATAACATTTAACTATGCTTGCTTTCAAAAATTCAGTCTACACTGTAAAGATTAACCAATTGAAGAAATAAAACCTCGGGCATCTTCAAAACGATCAATCCGAATAATAAATATGAACTTAGCTCTTCATGGAAGTAATGAATATAAAAAATTAAAACTTCTAAAATATTTACCACTGGAAGTACGAAAATAATAGTAACTAAATAGTGAATAAGCATCTGACTAAACCCACTACAGTGGAACTTGCTTATAACGAGATTCAGGAACCGGACAAATGTGCTCGTTAAAACCGGGTGTTCGATAAATCCGAGCTGTCGGCTCGCAAGCCTAAATTTTTATACCGTGATTATCGAACACACAACAAAAACGTCTACTATAGAAGAGGCTTTGCACAATAAAATTTGGACATGTTTTACATTCAACGCTTAAAAGTGAAATTTAGACTTTAAACATGTTTTAGACGGTAACATTATTTGCTGAATATTGGCGTATAGTGCATTCGCGAAATACAGTAAAAATAACTGTGTAGTAAACTTACCAAAAATCAGCCGGCTATCTGGCAAAAAACGCAAAACTTTCCATGCCACGTGTACAATATTTATTTTTAAATTACAAGAAAATTCACTGTAATTTATTTGTCTTCTTTTTGTACTTCGTTCTAAATGGAGTCGTCAAAACTATATTTCCCACACAGAACTTAATTAAACTTAAAAAAATCATCTGTTTTTGATTGTTTAGTAATTTTGTACCTGTAGATATCAAAACAGTTTTCTAAATTATTTAATTCAAACACTGTTTGTTACAGTCCATTTCTTGATCTATATAATATATTTAATATTTATAATGACTTTACCTCAAGATGTATTTTCTTATTTGGAACATGTTTCGGGACGCTATGTGTTCCCGTCCTCAGCCTTCTTAATTTTGAATTTTGTGAAGTACTTGTGTGTTGGTTGTTTATTGTTGTACACTGTACAAAAACGTTTTGCCGCTGAGCAGTGGATACGAATCTACACAGACGGATCCTCTATACCATCTACAGGGGCAACAGGGGCTGGTTTCTACAGCTCTCTATTTGAAGGCCACCTCGCTGTAGGAGGCCGCCTAAGCAACTATGACGGAGAGGTAGCAGCCATAAATGCAGCATCTATTGAGCTTGCCAAGATCTCACCACCTAACAAAGCCGTCTTCCTCATAGACTCCACTGCAGCGATTCAAAACGTGACCTCAAATGGTGACACAAACTGCTCCCTGACAATTGAGTGTAGGCGAGAACTGCAGAACCTTGTACAATTAGGCTGGCAGATTGAACTGCAATGGGTTCCCAGCCATGTCAACATCATGGGAAATGAAAATGCCGACATCCTCGCCAAAATGGGCGCAGCACTGCCTCAGCCGGAGACCCCCAGCTCATATGCATCTGCGAAAGCAAGAATAAACTGCTCAATAAGACTATGGCTAAAAGAAAAACAATTAAGTGCCTGTGTGGGAAAAAGATGGGCAACATTGGTTACGGACGGCTCCATCAAGAGAACTCTACCCCGAGCAACTAGTGTTGCTCTTTTTAGAACTACAACCGGTCATGACTACCTGGCCTCCCACCTGCACCGCATCGGCGTGTTGTCGTCTCCTGAATGTGTTCTCTGTGGATACGCTTCCATGAATGCGGATCACCTAATTACATGTCAAGCCTTGCTCTCAGACACGCAAGTCCAAGACGAAGATGATACGGCAAGGCTCTCACGTCTCTACTGGTCAGCGCGCCGCCTAATGGCCCAACAGCCAAGTGTTTGTTGTTATGGTTTCCTATTGGCCTTTGGCACTTTAAATTGGTATTATTGTGTGTTATTGTGGTGTGTGTATTAGTATTATTTATTCCACGAATTCATCACTTAATTATTAGTTTCACTAAATTGCGTTAATGACTTTAAACGAATGTTTAAAACATTCGTTGTAACGAATTTTTTAGACGTCAACCGATGAACAAGCCTGCGATAAAATGCTGGTTATAACCAAGTCTCTAATGCGTTCCTACTCGTTAAAAGCGAGTTTAATTATCATTACTAAGATATAAAACCCAACAAATCTCGTACTTTTGCTCGTTACATCAGTGTTCTCGTTATAAGCGAGCTAGTTATTAGCGAGTTCCACTGTATTTGCATCGCCTATCTCATTTAGCAAGTTTTGAAAAATAAGACACCGTTATCAATGTGGAGAGTATTCAGTACTTAAGAACAAACGTGTACTACTGCGCCAAAGTCCACACATCAAGGTGAAAGGTAAAACCTTTCAAATAAACAAGAATAAACTTGCAACCAACACGATTCATTGGTGGCGCTCAGTAGGCGTTGGTTTTGGAGCCAACTGAAATACTCGCATTACATTCACATTATTCATGAATAATTCAAATTGTAAATCATTGTTCTGCTGCTTTACCTCGCAGTCTCAGTTGCTCGTTGAACTTACTGCAGATAACAAAACCGATACAGTTTGCTCTCGTGCTGCTGTATTCTCCTTGTAACGTAAATGACGAGAAAATTCATTATGCGGTCGTGAAAGGCCGACTTTGATCTACAGCATCAAATACACCGTTTTCCTCCCTCCCCTCTCTCTCTTTCTCCCCCCTCTCGCACTCTCTCTTTTTCTCCCCCCTTTCTCTCTCTCTCTCTCTCTCTCTCTCTCTCTCTCTCTCTCTCTCTCTCTCTCTCTCTCTCTCTCTCTCTCTCTCTCCCCTCTCTCTAAAAATACCAATATTATATCATAATTGAAAATTAGACTATGAGCGTTTGTTTCAGAACAATAATAACTTAACAAAAGTTTACAATACGACAATAGTTTCCAAGAATCACAACGGTTTCGAAGAACATCACTGAACTCTACTACATAAGGGACCGCTTACGGCTACGGTTTTGTCTCAAAGTGAGTACGAAGTATTAGCTCCTCTGTTCACCTGCCAATTAGGTATTTCAGTACGCAAAAGAATGCAAACGTTTAATTAGAAAGCAAACGGTGTTTTTATTTATCTAGTGCAGGGTACACACGGGATTTATTAAAAACGCCTCAGTATGAGCGTATCGTTTCAGTTTAGGTATGTCAGTGCAGGGACGTATTTACAGGGGGCACGAACGGGACCGGACCCCCCCCCCCCCGGAGTCCAAAAAGTTGACGAATTTTGTTAATCTCTTCATTTTTAGGCTGTTTCATTTTTATTTTTTCCAGCTGTGTACGCTAATGTAGGATTGATTTCAGGATGTTATCACGCGCTTTTCGTTAAAGATAGTAATGTTGATTAGTCTTAAGTTGTTTTTTCTTTTGTATGAAGCCGTCCTGACCACGGACCCCCCCCCCAAAGCCAAATTCTAGATACACCTCTGTGTCAGTGGTCGAATACAAGGAGGGGGTTGACACATATGATAGACAAAAAATAACTTTGAAAGATTTACGTCTGAATTACGGGTAAAGCTAATTCAGACTCCATGTGAACGACGTAAAGAAATTTATTACACGTGAATTTAAAATTAAATTTATAATACTGATTTCGTCTAATTGACAGTGCTTATGAGATTTGTTATTACTGTGATTGTTAACGAATTCAAATTCGTTTTTTACAAACCGAACTGTTGTTTGTAACGCAAAGAGTGAAAAATTTTGTTGCCATTTCAAAATACTTGAATCTCAGTTTTAGTGGTAGCAATTTAAGCAGTAAAACTGAGTATCTGTACTCACAAACTAGCGCGCTGGTTACTCACAACACAAAATAAGACTAATTATGTACAGAGTGCAACTATTCTCCTCTGCTACAAAATCTAAATCGATGGCATTTAAGGGCAGGTATCCCAAAAGAACTAAGATAGTTGTGACTTATCAGATTTTGGAACAGGTTAGTCATTTTTATTACCTGGCTTGTTATATCTCATATAGAACTGATATTGATTGGGATAGTAAGCTAACAAAATTTAGACCTACCGGTATCTGTGGAACGATTCCTAGGTACCTGGAAAATAAAACACGGAAGGATACCCGAATGAAATTTTATAAAATTCTGGCTGTCCCCACATTCCTGTATGTTAGTGAGACATGGGCTCTTAGTAAAAGGGACGTGCAGAGGATTCAGGCAGCCGAAATAAAATTTCTAAGAGGGACCCAAGGTTGCTCTCTCTTTGATCGGAGAAGGAACGAGGATATTAGACACGATTTAAACATTGTGTCATTGCACCAGTAGACTGAAGACCACAGAAGGAGATGATGTGAACACTTGAATCGCATGCCTGATATCGTCCACCTGTGGCTGCTTTGGGTTATCAACCTACTGGGAAGAGTTGTCGGTAGACCGAGGAGGAGATGGGTTCCGGAACAGTCCTTGGAGTGGTGATGATGATGATGATGATGACTTTCGTTTTGTTTGTACTGTTCCTCATCTTCAGTGTTCCTATCTCTTTATTATGCGCATCTATCAGTTGCTCTGCTACAAGTACTATGTCATCTCCATTAATCATGCTATGTAATTTTACAAGAACTAGGGTTTTATAACCTATTATTATTTTTTAAGATTATTTGGACAAATACAAAGATAAAATTTATTAAAAACAATATGTACCAAAATAAGATGCCCGTATACATAACAGAATTTAGTAAGTTTGTATAAGTTACATAACGTTCCAAGTAAGGTAATTTCAAATTCAAATAATATAAAATACCTGTTACTATAGGTTCTCGTCTTATTATTCGCTAAATGCCAACAGAAATGTCGGACAGAATGTGCCCATATACAGACTGGTTATCGTCCGTTAATTTTATGTAACGCGTTTTGCCAATTCAGCGTGACAATTGCACGGTCAATGGAACTCCAGTTACGGTGATCGACGTATAAGGTGTAAAGATTTCCTTCATTTTCTGTCTCGGGTATAACAGCATCTGTAGACAAATGGTTTATTTATAACGTACAAAATCTAGGTCATGTCACACACACACGCGCGCGCGATCGCGCGAGAGCACTGGCTTGACTCTAGGTGAAGTACGTCAGTGTTACGCTTCCAAACAATACAGCGCGCTCACGCGCGCGCGAGCACACACACACACACACACACACACTTGTAACTGTAAAACGGTTGCGCTTGGTGTGTGGAACGCTATTGTTTTTTGATAATAATATTGTTTCGTCAGTTGAACCGAAGAACTGTATTTTGAATATATATATTGAAAACAGACATGCTTGCGAATATAACATCCAATACGAGCGGTTCACACTTATAGCAGCGCGCGCTTTTGGAATGTATTGAAAAACACCGCGAAATATCGATAATACTTATCTCAGTAACGTGAAAGCAGCCATCAGTCGTGTACGTGGGAACTGAATATATCAGCTGATAGAAGCTTAAAAGACCGCAGGGGCAATCAGAAGGAACCGCACGACCTGTTAGAGCCACTTACCACCGCTGCTGAACAATAACAATACAAGCTTCGTAGTCCCACTACAACCAAATGAGGTACGGGGAGAAAGACGGATATTTAGACAGACACAAACACACACACACACACACACACACACACTCGCATACTTAATATGCGTGTACATTTAGTATCAGTAATTAGAGGTGGACCGATATACCTATAACAGGTATTGTGGAACGGATATAACAGTGACCGAAAATTTGAAATACCTGTTCCGATTCAACGATAACTGAAAACTGAAAAGTCGAAATACCTGTTCCGATTACTCGCGGCCTCGCGGTTCCGAGTCGGCCCCCCCCTACACAACTAACGAATAAACAAGTAAACGAGTACTACGAGTATTACGAGTACACGAGTACAAAGCCACTTTTTTGGCGCTGAATACTTCTTTTTGCCGAAGTGCCGATTGCCAAACAAGTACGAAACGAAGCAAAACAGCGAGGTTCAGAATACCTCTATGCCAAAGAAGCTGTTTTTAATAGGCGCCTAAATGAAAAACAATTCATACTGATGTTACACTTATTCTCGTGTGTTAGTGCAGATGTATAATGCAGATTATAATAGCAACTTGTATACAACTTTTTCGGGTAAGAGCAATTAAAAAAAGGTTAGGGTTACTCTTACCCGAAAAAATTTGTCGGGTATCGTTCGGGCAAGATCTGCCGTTAACTGTTTTCTTAACACTCTGTCGGCCTGAAGAAGATCCCCGAGGATGGGTTACGAAACGTTGCCGACGATGTCGAGCTTTCACAGCAACCGACCACGGCCTGACACCCCGGTATTGAGTATGTTGACACCGGACGTGTAAGCTTAGTAACTAATTACATTTCAGAAGACGGAGGCTAAGGTGGGAGACAATTGAAACACGCTAATGGAAGCGCAGAAACTGCTTCTCGAATTATAGTTCAGTGAGATTAATCGTGTTCACCTACAATTCACAGTAAATTTCTTCTTTTCCTTGGCCTACTTTCTCCGAAACGTCCAGCATTATCCGAAAACGGCGTTTAACTGAAATACCATAGGTGTGTGCATTACCTGAGTGTCTACCTGTCTAAGTATCACCGTGCGTCTGTGCATCGTAGTTTCTCTACCAGTATCCTTAATTTTCATTATGTGTTATTTGGTTTCTTGTTCACTTTTAATCGAGAAAATATACTCAGAGCGAAAAGGCGATATCAAAAATCATTCTGATCTGTAAAAACCATGCACAGTAGTTTCATCTTTCCTAGGCATTATCGAGTTCGCAAACATATTCTTGCACATACCTTTGAGTTAACTGTTAAAAGTTTGAATTAACCTTTGAGTTGGGCCCGAAGGAATTTTGAGAGGTAGTGCCTTTGTACCGGGTTGACTGGGCACCGGTCCTCACGAATTCCCAGGGTTGGTTGAAGTGATGTTGGTTGGCAAAGGAGTCCTCAGCCTCTCTTCTCCGGCCAAGACTTTACTGCGTGGTGAAGTGCCACATCCTACAGCGGGTGCCCTGTTGATGCAGAACAGTACGGATCTAGACCGGAAGGTCGATAAATATTCCTGGCGGAGGGCGGCAGTAGCCACCATGCCAAGTTAAGGCATAAAGGAAACGATCCTGGGCGGGATTACCTTTTCAATATTACAGGCGTGAATCCAGTTAGATTTAGTCGGCCGCTATACTGCGTACAGGGAAAACTGGCCCCTTTGGTCCGTTAAGACGACCAATTTATGGGAAAGAACCCAGACAGAAGTCGTTAAGCCCGAAGGTGGCAGCCCCACTATCGTCTTACCCTGTGATATGCTAGTAACATATTCAAGGGACATATCAGCTACTAAACTGTCGCAAGGAAGTTATCGAATTATAAGCCGAAGGGACGGAGAAATGTGGGACGTCCGATAAGGCGTTAGAGTGACAGCTCTAGTCTCTACGCTTGGGGACGGAACAAACTGTTTTTTGGTTTAATCCTTGCTGAAAACGCTGATGACGATGAATGCACTATTATAAAGAATTCAATCTCAATTAAAATTTAAATAATCCCATTTACTAGTATTAACCAATAGGTGGCTCGGCAACTACACGCGCGGTCGGACCAGTCCAACGGAGCCGAAGTTACATCGTGTTATGTGTGTGTCGTTATTGTGATTTAGTAAATATGTGCAAATGTGTTTTTATGTGTTTTATGTGAATTTTAACATTTGACGAGGATTACTGATGATGTGACACATGTCACGAAACGCGTCTATATAAAAAACGCTAGAACGAAGTCACTGACGGATACAAGGTAATTAAATTATTGTGAAAAAGTGACTTGGATACTATATAAAAACAAAATATAATTTCTTTTATATCGAGCAATTCAAGTATCTCGCTTTCAATATTCAACCTTGCTAACGAAGTAATCTATCTTCTCCCGCAGTTGAACTCATCGTATACGTTTAGTAAAGAAAATAATGTTTCAGTTTCGCAGTTAGCTATTGGAATCGTCGAAAGCAGACGTTAAGCGATGTATATATATTCGGAAATACATGAATCATTTTACAGTCAATAATCCAGATTAATACTTTGAGCACGCGTCTTTTTATGATTTTGGACTCAGAACATATGTTTTTTCACATTTATTATCTTCAAAAATATTTTGTGATTTAGGGCTGCATGGTGCCTCTGACAGCTGAGGCCCTGGTGCCCGGTGCTGCAGGATGGATACTCCGACGCTGTCCTTGGATATGCCAAATAATAGCTGTGTACGTTACATTCTTGTTACAGTATTTCAATTCTACGTTGCCTCTGATAATTTAGAACTCAAGCGTCACCCCCCGTGCATTAAAACCGATGTATCAAATAAACTACCATACACGATGAAACTGTCGTGACAAACAAACTGCGTATGATAAAAAAAAAAAACTGTGCTGTGCCAGTTTAACAAAACGGATTATAGAGAACAAGCAAACTCCATCGACAGCTGTTTAACACGATTACTTTTAACAAATTTAAAAGCGAACGTATCATTGTCCAATGCGGACTTTCACTTAACAGATTATTACAAACAACAAAGTGCAATGTGACAAGCATTTAGTCAGCTGTATAATAAAGGACACCTGATTTATTATAGGCCAGAACCATAGATTCCTTTAACGAAACTGTGAACGAATAAAATGGTATTCTCAGTAAATTAAAGACCTTGATTTAACATATTATTAAGACATTAATGACATAAACTACAGGGTAGAGTTTGTGAAAAGTGCGTAGAATTAGTGAATGAACTTGCGCCTATAGGTCTTCGAGAGTAATGACGTTCTACCCACTCATAGATACATTACAAAGTCATTTTTATTGTGCAGAATGGCGTAGACGAATAATGTAGAATTCAATAAAATAAAATAAAATAATTTCCAATCGTGGATTCAACTGAATATAATGTTAATTCGTAATTCAAGCCACGTGGTAGCGAATGTTCTCGATAACCGGAAACTAGGCATTTTTAGCACGCGGTCTGCACGTTAGAAGGCGTTCTGAAAAAAAATTTGGTACGAGATAAGGTGCAAATATCTTATTTTTCGAAGCCGGCCGCAATTTAAATTTTTCTGCAATACGACGTGACGTCATTAGATCATACAGCGTAGATCATAAGGCGTTCAGTTTCGATTACTTCGCCGAAGGAAGTCATAAAGTCGTGATAAGAATTCGTCAAATTAACGTTCTAAAGCTTACAGGACCAGCACAGGTGTGAGAGATCGTCCGCGTTGTTGGCAGCCTAAAAGTCAAAAACTACGTGGGACATCAGTGTATCACCTCGAGAAAACGTCGAGAACACGGGAAATTGTCAACGACGTATTATCGTACGTCATCCTGAGTCTTCGACACCAGAGAGATGAAGAAAATATTTAGTTCATTCATATTTTAAAAAAGAACTTTGCAAACACGTTTCATAAAGTTTAAACACGTCATCATCATCATCATCAACACTCCAAGGACTAGGCCTTAGACCTATTCCGGAACCCATCTCCTCCTCGATCTACCGACATCTCTCTTCCCAGTAGGGTGATAACCCACGGCAGCCACATGTAGACGATATCAAGCATGCGATTCAAGTGTTCACACCATCTCCTTATGTGATCTTCAATCTTCTGGTGCAATGATGCAATGTTTAAATCGCGTCAACATCCTCGTTCGTTCTCCGATCCAAGAGAGAACAACCTTGCGTCCCTCTTAAAAATTTCATTTCGGCTGCCTGAATCCTCTTCACGCCCCTTTTACCAAAAGTCTATGTCTCACAAGCATACAGGAATGTGGTAACAGCCAGAGTTTTATAAAATTTCATTCGGGTATCGTTCCGTGTTTTATTTTTCAGGTACCTATGAATCGTAAGCTTAAAGACATTTTTTTAATTATGAAGAATCATATTCACGGATGTTATGAAAAGAATCTAGTTTTAATATAATTAATGTTACTTCTTGTGAATAATTTAAATTATCTCAAATGTTTTAACCAGTATTTTGAAAAAAAAAATTTTAATTACATTTTTAATCAAATTAATTATACTAAAAAGAGCTTTATACATTGATAATTAATACATATTTAAAGATCTATGCTTCTTAAATTCGAGTTAAAATCACAGTAAAACTCCATTAATTTCAGGTTTCTGAAACTGACGATTAAAAATTCTTTTGTATATAAAATTTGGCGTTACCAATAAACCAATCGCTGGTCCAAAAGAACTCTTCCAATGTCGGTTCGGACCTCAACCTGTAGTGTAGCACGAACAGCGATGGTATGTCGGATAGATGAAAGCTTTCCTTAATTACGCGATCGTCTGAAACCCTGCGTAGATCTACACATTTAAATTACGTAAGTACACAAAGAGATCAAACGGATTTTTATAAAATTAATGGCCCAGTGGTGTGCAGGAACGTAGTTACATAATTTGATGTTGACAAACGGAACTAGTTTCTTTTTTTAGTTTCGAAAGTACTCATTAATTATAAGTTTTGTTGGCTGTAGCTGACGGCCGCCTCACTAGTATCACAAAATTAATTTGTTTACCTTAATGGCGATACAGCTTTTAGTTACCACGTGTACTATAATTACAACGCGAACATTGTTATTAGTTTTAGGTTATTTTCTAAACAGTGCGTGCTCACAATGATGGGTTGAGGTGCCCCTATTAGAAACGGTCACGTGCGCGCTTTCTGTTCCCAAAGGAAATCCACCAAAGTGAGTGTCATGTTTGTGAATCAATTAAAATTATTTTTTGAAAAATCAGTCCTTACTCACAGGTGGTAACTAGAGGTGTGCTAAACTAGTAGTCATTTTCCGAAAAGTGTCTGTGTGTATGTCTGTCTGTGTGTCTATGTGTATAATGTTTTCTATTGCAAACGATAACTGCCGCAAATTCAAACAGAATAAAATAATTTGTTGCATATATATCTGAGTTGTAGAGGACTCAAGGCCTATTGATTTTGGTGAAGATCGGTTAAGGGGAAGGGGTAGTTTACCTGCAACGTTTTATGTTTTAGCAAGAGTAAAGTACTTAATTTCTATAAATAAAGTATCCTGAAAATAAGGTCATAATAATCCACTGTAGAAAGGTAAATGAAATATCTATAAACGAAAAGGGTAGTTGAAGGGGGAGGGGGTAATTTTCTAAAAATGAAAATGATAGTTTAAGGGGGGGGATAATTTTTTATATGTGTACTACGTTATCGGCAACAAAGTAGTAGTTTGTTGTTAAAATTCCTTCCCGGGCTGTTTGGCCGTGGTCCAATGTTTTCTGCAAACCCAGACGTTTCGGAAATGCCATCGACTGCCGTCAACAGTGAAAATCGAGTGCGGTAACGTGAGGTGGTATAAGCTAGTGACCACAGTGCTGTGGTTAAGGCTGAAGCAAGAAGTAGAAGGAAGTAGTTTCTATGGAAATATTTAATTTCGAAAATGATTTTAAATGGTTCTCCATACAGATATTTTAATTGACAATTCTTGTGGCCATAATTCCCGTTAGATATTTCTATTACCACGATTTTTTTAAACAAATTTTGTTTTACAATCATAAATCTGCTTATTCTTCCAACAGACTAGGCGCTACCAACTCATATCTACTATATGAGTAGATATGAGTATTATAGATACTATCGTATCTATATATGATATAGATGCTATCATATCTATCGTATGATATGATATAGATACTATCGTATCTATAGTATTAATTTATATGATATGATATTGTATATTGTACACATTGTATATATAATTATGATATGATATTTTATTGCACTTACATTAATGTATTTAATTTGTTGGTTCTTGTTTTCAACTCGTCGCTACCAAATTATGTATGCATATCTGTGTTACCTTACGATACCATATTTCATAAAAATTAATGTATACGATGACATTTCATATTAATGGATACGATGTATACGATGATTTCTTCATTATGAATTTTAATTTCACTGCAATCACTGCGTGTTTTTATGAGACATTTTAATAACTTATCTATAATCACCAATCTCACTACATAATTTATTTTTGGGTATCATTATAAATTATTACGACTTTGTAATAATTTAAGTTTTTTACCGTCTCAAGAGTAACATGCTTCTGAGTTAGAAAAGATCAAATTGGTTTAATAAGAATAATCATACACATATCCCATTTTCGCACAAAACTCTTACGGAGATTCGTTGTTGCTAATAACATAAGTTACCGACGTAAATTTAGGTAGACCAAGGAAAAGGTGGAAACCGTAACAGGCAGAATGCCTAAAACATGAAGTGAAGAAGAAGAAGACCGAGTGTCCCTCTTCGTACTCTATAGGACACGTTACTTTGCCACACAGCATGTCTAATAAGGTGCGACAGGATTTTACTGTCCGCTAAGGATTCTTACTGTAGGCGTAACAGGCTTGGCCGTGTGTCACGGTACCAACGCGACAAAATGGCACCTTTCTAAATGTGTACCTTGTCGGAGGAAACAGGTGTGGTCAGTGACCTCAGCTCGTATCTTCCTTCACCCCTATCAGAGACGATGAGTACTGTGGTGTTATTCTACTGGAACAGAAAACGTTCAATAGTATATAGAACGATATTGTACTGCAAATCGTTCGTAGCCTACTTTAATAGAACGACGTTTTGCACCAAGATACTATCGTTTGCTCTTCGTTTCTTGCATCAAAACCAGCGTTTCGTGTCGAAATTTGTATAAACGAAATAAAACATGA
The DNA here is from genome assembly GCA_034769895.1 of Magicicada septendecula. Taxonomy (NCBI): domain Eukaryota; kingdom Metazoa; phylum Arthropoda; class Insecta; order Hemiptera; family Cicadidae; genus Magicicada; species Magicicada septendecula. Next base: position 299,200,320 of record CM068376.1, on the reverse strand, counting down.
TATATTGTTACGACGGTCTCACGGATCGTTATAAAACAATGAAGTCACTAATTACCAGCTTTAGTTAGTCACAAATAACAATTTGAAATCAACAAGGTACTCTCGTACAGCAATTCAAGTCGAATTTGTCCGCACGCAATAATAATGTCAACTATCAGAGTTCCGCGCTAATTATAAAATAATAATCACTTTCGTCTAATTCGCAACGGTCGCTTGATCCGTATTCTACATTATCACCAGGTGTAGCCTAACTAATTAACTGAGCCGGCCGTAGACGCTTATATAGCTGCCGCGGATGTTTCAGAATAATTTTCCATACTTCTGGCCGCGTGCCGACATAATTTGCGTAGTTACAAGATTTCGAACAGTCTGGAAGGTACTTTAGTAGGCTAGCCGAGAAACGTGTAGAACGACGCTTTCGACTTTTCGAGAACGTTACGTAATTGTCGTACAGATATAAATTGAACAAGCAAAGTGGGATTTCAGTTTTCAATCGACCGTTTGGCATCTGTCTGTCTGTCTACCCCCAACGACAAACTTTAAATGCATCAACCGATTTAAGTAAAACGTTACACGCATGTCCACGTTTTTACTCCCACAGATCCCTGTTGCTTCTAAAACTGATCCCCCTGAAAATAGAAAGGCAGGAGAAAAAAACGTGAGGGGAAAAGTTTTCAAAAAGTCTAAAAAATTCAAGTGGGTACCAAATTTAACGAATTCCAAGCAAACGTTGTGTTCGGTTTCGAAAATTTCAAAATTTGTGGACCTTAGGGCCCAAAAGTGAATTAAAATTCAAAAAATTTTAAAACTTCGTGCCGAATATCACGCTGAATGGAATTTCGCTTTCCCCAAATCAAAACTTAGTGTTTACTCTTAACATTATTTAACGCCGGGGTATCGCGACCCAAAAATGGAATTAAAATTTTAATAAAATTGTAAAATCTACGCTGAACATCGCGATATGAGGAATTTTTGTTGTTTTTATGAATACCGTTTGGGGTGTGTATAAAACAGAGTGCGAAGACTGTAATAGTTTTATTTTGGACAGACAGGCAGAAAATTCTTGGATAGATTCAACGAACATCTGCCTAAGGCTGACATTAGGAACATTAAATCGAACTTTGCCTTATATGTCAATCATAACCATAATTATTTCAGTTTTCAAAACAGTTTCAAACCACTACATTTCTGCAAAAAGAGTAAACTCATGGACGCACTGGAAGAGTTTGACATTTACAGAGCCTCTAAAACTCAGGGTTTTGAATGAAAAACTTTCTTTCAAATCCAACGAGCTATATGATACAGTTATACCCGTGATAGAACAATATGACAGACAAGTGCGGGCACAGTATGATGGAATCGTTAGTCACTCGCGAGATCTGTAGCGATGCGCATCGTGATATAAAGCGGGTTGGGAGTCGCTTAAATAACGGGGTGTGTGTGGCTTTTAATAACTGACGAAAGTAACCTGGGTAAACAAGATAAATTTGACAATTTAATTGTACATGCAACTTGGACATAACAACAACTATGTATAAAAATAATTGTTTACGTCTGAGCTTTGAAAGTAATATGGTATCGAATGGCGCTTAAACAGCAGCTGCTAGATACAAAAACACACAAGACTACTTCATTGTTCATGTGACACCCAAACGAGTAGGCAATTATAATACAATAGCTGCGTCTTGTAACACCGAAAAGTTAGGCAACACAGACTGTTCTATCTGAGAAGTTCGGGGTACAAGGAAGACAGAGTGGCCAGCACTAAGCTTCAGCCGCCCTTATTACCCACGATGTTCCTCCGGATACTGATTTCCACAGGTTAAGGGCACTCGTAACCGGGTATGGTTACCATGAAATTCATCAACTTTGAGACCCATTATCTCAAAACCTGTAAAAGATATGTCTGAAATTCTGACATGCTGGTAATCACTTTATACACTACAAATGCGACTACAATTATAAAGATTTCTCAGTTTTCTGATTTTTAATAATTTTTTATGTTTTTCTCTGAAAATTTGCATACAAAAAGCACACTTATAATATTTTTACTTTTTTTCAGTGAAAGTGTATAGTTCTAGTAGTGTAGTTATATCTCCATTAACCAAATAGCCAGAAAAAAATAAGCTTGATAGTTCACTTGGTTTCTGAAATAATGGGTCATTTATCTAAAAAAAAAATAGCTTTTCATTAAAACGAATTTAAAGTTTTTAAAACAGATTTATATTGTTTTACTTAATTTAAAATAGTCCAGCTCCATACTCGGTGTCTTTATTTATGTCCACCTGTTTCTATAGTTTTTCTTCTCATTTCTGATTTGACTGTCTAACCTTTTCCATCAATTCATCTACGCTATCTCTGCCTCAAGGATTCCTTGCAATTCAATTTTTGTCATTACCTTAAACATATTTGAACCTCGTTTGATCCCTAATTTTAGTAAGACCTGACACTTACTCATATTGCCTTAATTAAAAGTCAACACATCATCATGTACACCCAAAACCAAAGTATCCAGTCCAAAAAATATATTTTTCGGCAAACTATTACAAATCAAATGGTTCAGCGACTCGTTTGCATTCTGTGTACTACCATGAAGACATTTTTTGAACAAATTAGTATGACCTCAGATCAGCAAATATTGGCTTTATGACACACACTGGTAGTGACTGCTTATTAAAATTTCCTTTCCAGTGGTAAAAACTGCATATCTCTGTGATTTGTTATAAGGGAGTTACAGATTTGTAAAAAAAAAATGGTAACATTATTGAGAAAACTTTTCCTACGATCTCAAATGTTTTAATCATACAAAATTATATTATTAGGCGTATTCACATAAATTTAGTATCAAATTACACAGAAAATATTGAAGAATTTTTAAGATAAAAAAACAAAAATCGATTTTTCGGTCGATTTGTCGGTTACGAGTGTCTTAAATCGTCCTGGGGACCGAAAACGCGTCTCGATTTTCTGGTCCCCCTGGGAATCGAACCTAGTATTTAATTATATTAAATAAGTCTAAGTTCCTCAGTATTTAATTATATTCATTAATTTCATTCTTCTGGCGCTACAGCCCACGTTGGGCCTAGGCCTTCCCGAGTAATCGCCTCCAACACCTCGGTCCTCCGCCTCCAATCCCTGATACCCATTCGTCTGACCTCATCTTCTACGTTCTCTAGTCCCCTTCTTCTAGATCTTCCTTTCCTTCTTTGCCCATCTATTGTCCCTCTGAGAATCGCTTTGAACATTCTGTCGTCCCCCATGCGCATCACATGTCCCAACCAGGTGTTCCTCATAGACTTGATGAACCTCACTATGTCCTCGCCATCTATCGATTCCTCCAATTCCCTATTGTTCCGTATGCGCCAATATTCACCTTCCTTCACTGGTCCAAAAATTTTTCTTAGAATTCTTCTTTCAAAGACTCTTAAATTTGTAACGAGCAGAAAATTTTAAAATTTTTTAAATTTCACCTCGGCAGAGTACGTTCACACGAGGCAAGTGTCAACGACTTATGGTGGAGCAATAAATAAGGAGTAATGAGAAGGTGTCAGTGAAGCGTTGCTGACTTGACAATAGAAACGCATTAAGTTCAATCCAACTATAGAATTTGGTGGCGTAAGATGACAGGGAAAGTTTCGTCCAGAATTATTGCTCTCCGCAGCTGTAACAAAGTAAGTAAGGACATTCACACCCGTACCAAGAATTGTAGCAGATGTGCCATATTACGTCAGTAGACGATAAGCGACAAAAACAAGTGAGGCTCCATACTACAATGAAACGGATACGCTGCACCTTAAGTAACAATACTGGAAGATAGGCTGACAAAAACTAAAGTCATGTTACACAGCTGGAGGTATCGTCTAATTGACAGACAAGAATTTACGAAGGGAAAGTTGGGGTGACTTCAACGACCAGCAGATGTTCGAAATTAGTAATAGCCAGAAAAAAGGGGTTAGAGCATAGAACAATACGCCAGGAAGACTGTAAGTACAGATAATGGGAATCTATAGAAACGCAGAGTTTACTCAGACAATAGGCTGATAGACAAGATGTTAATAGCCATAGTTTCTTCGAAGCGGGTCAACGATCGTCAAGCCAGAGAGCAGGGAGACCTAAGGACCTATCAGAGACCTTCAACCAGCGAGAAATTTGATGGTGAGGGATGTTTCCATAGCAACTGAGACGAAGAACCTATCGGAAGAACTATGACGTAGGATTTTGACACAGTGGGACAGTATTTTCCGAGAAAATCAAAAACTGACCAATCTCGAAAAGAAGTGGGCGTGAAGCGCGCCAGAGACAAAATTTTGAGTAGGGACGAATTAATAAAACCAGCTGTCCAGGAAGACGGAGAGGCAGTCATACTCAATTTTTTAGGCAGTCATACTCAAATTTTAGACAGTGATATTCAATTTTCAGACAGACAGTCAACACTCAAATTTTGAATAGTTATACTAAAGTTTTACAGTTAGAATTTTCAGACAGTTTACATTTCAATTATCAAGTAGTTTAACTTCAAGTGCGAGAGACGGTATATCATAAACTTTCCATTGTTTACTCAAATCATTCGGAAGTTAGATAAATAACAAGGAACTTAAAACTTAATAATACATTCATATCGAGGGAAGTGAAACTTTACCGGAGTGCGCAGTAACGGACTTAGTGAAAATTACACCAAGTGAACAATCAGACCGTTACACTAACAGACAGCATCACTTAACGATATACAAATTATTTGAACTTAATATTGTGTATCAACAACACAATGAACACGAAACATTAAACAAACTAATCAATTATAGGATCGTTTGTTGAAGCAGCGACTAATGAAACTAGACATGTATATTGACTTTAAAACGAACTCACAGCAAACACAGTAAGATAGAACATTGATTGAACACTGAACTTCAATTACCCACACATATACAAACACCTACGCGAGTGGTCGGAAGAATAAAGTGATAAGTGGCAGTGATAAAACAACTTACGACGGAATGTATCTACGAGCCATCTCCATCACCAGAACGAGACTTCGTCAACAACTAATGGATATTCAATAACCAAGTAACCATTATTATAATTACTTGTAATTAATAACTTCTACTGACCTGGTTTCTTTCAAAGAATTCACACCTGAGAAATTTATTAAGAAAAGTAATGAGCAAATCTGAATAAAGTAGTTAATGAACGTATAAACAAAAGCTTATTTGGGATTTAATGAACGCATTAAATAAGTAGAATATTGAATTGTAACATCATTTGAATTATATATGTATGTATGTTTTCTTTGTTTCACCATATATTAAGATATATCTTTGTTTATTATGAAATATGTATGTATTTCAGGTACAGCGACGTAACCTATGTACTATTATAATATGTCATAAATGATAATTAAACTAGTATTTTAGTTAATCAGAAACATGCGTTCATTATTACCAATGCAACCCAAATATTAACCTAAAGTTGAAAGAATGCAAATAGATTTTAAGAGTTTCTTATGTTCAATTAAATAAATGATATCACGTATGTGTTGATAAGCATAGATAGTTAGAATCATCAATAAGATTAAATTATACACATACATGTCAGAGATCGATAATTTTATATATTTAATAATTAATTTATTGTGCAGTCAATACGCATATAAAATGATTGTTATAAATGGCGTCCAACTTAAGGGCTAGATACATTTGAGAAATTATTAAATTTACATATATAATAAATAACCCATTCATTCATGTTATAAATGGCGCCCAACGTGGGGCATGATACGTATTAACACAGATTGTTAACACGTACAGCTTAGGTAAAGAACAGGCAGTAGAAGTAGTAGAAAAAGTAGTGTCATAGAAGTAGAAGTAAGATAAGTGTTGTTAGTGTAAGTCAGTTTGAATGATTACGAGTAGGAGAGCAAAATGGCGAACAGTTCCGAAAGCATAGAATTCAACATTAATAACCAATTAGGTGCAGTAAATATGGAAAAGAAGACTACACCTAACGAACCAAGTAATGTGGTAGAGAGTCCAGAAGATAGGGCGCGAGGACAGACATTAAAACTAGATAATGGAAGTCTACAAATTTTGATGGAGTTCATCCGTCAACAGTACGAAGAACGTAATAGAAGACAAGAGGAGATTTTTAGAAGAATTAATGAGAATTTAGATAAACAATTAGAGAAAAGTTATCAATCCATTTATAAGAAATTAGATGAACGAGAAGAGAGCTTTAGAAGAAACAGTGAGAAATTAGATAATTGTACAAAAGAGTTGACGCTGTTACGCACAGAGATACGTGGATACACAAATGCCTTGAAAGCGGACAATAGCGAAGCCCAGAAGAGGCAAGAAGAAGTGGTGAATGAGAATTACGTAGATACGAAGAAGGTACAAGATACTGATAACACTGTCGATCTTACAGATGTATCAGATATCAAGAAGTTATCAACTGTGGGATCTAATGCGAACGTCATTAGCAAACCAAGGAAGAAGTGGATTAAGAAGAGAAATGACTTTGTTTCTCGATATCTGGCGGTATCGGAGGATGATCCAGACATGGATAGAGATTATAAAAATCTATTACTACTACCAAGTAGAAGGCATAAAAAGCACAAATTAATTAACACGGGAAGAGGTACTGCATCAGTGAATCCTATGATGAAGTATCCAGTCTGAATAAGCATGGATCGGCGAAATAGTCGAGCTGCACCAATAAGAAGCATGGAGGGAACGTTTAAAGTTGAAACGAATACCACATGTTATAAAGCTGAAAACCAGTTTACGCCAACCATGGATGACATAAAGCGGAAGGACATACAAGATCCGTATGCATATTCATCATGGACAAGGAACATTAGGAGGAAAAGGAGAGGAAAGAATTTCAATAAACAACTTAAAAACGGTGGAAAGAACCATGATAGTACTGAGAGGAGAGTACGAGCACTCGAGGTAAGACTTCTTAGAAACGTAAGAAATAAAACTTTGTTATGTAAGTATACGAGGGCTGAACCAGTTGTCGAACAACATTGTTGTACACAAGCCTGGAAGCGACGGCAAAAGCAGACCGGTGCGTGTTTACTTAGAGAAAGTTATGGGAGAAAACGACAAAAAATACTCAGCGTATACGTAAACAATGGTAGTGCCGTTGAGGAGAATTGTCTAAGGCGCGGCAAGCAATTTAACGCACATTTATCCGAGAGGGGTCGACGCAAGGAAAGGTACGACACATTTCTCACTCACTTACATAGAAAGAGACAGAGAAGGGTCGTAAATCTTCACATCGTTCGAGAAGGTACGACACATCGTTCCAGCGTAACGGGAACAACCGACCGGATATTAGGAAGACAGGTGACGCGAACCCCTAGGTCAAACACCTTACTGTTTACAAACAAAACCACGTGCGTTAGTGACAGCACAATACGGATGGGACATACGAATATGTCATCATAAATATAACTTGAGAATAAATAAATGAAAAGGTATTAAGAAGGCGAACTTCAGAATATTTGAAAATGCAATGATTAAATTTGAAAACATTGAATAAAATACATTAAATACATTGGTTATATGAAAATGCATAAACCAAAGATGGTAATTAGTGATGGATATTGATGAATGAAGAGTGGGAGATTAATGGATAAAATAAAACGAAGCTACATGTGTACTCGTTGATTGCAATGATATAGCAATAAATTAAGTCTGTGGAAAATTTAATGCCAGACAATTGAAAAAATACTATGAATCAGAGAATTGAAGATGAAGGAAGAGGAAGAAATTGAAGAAGATGTCGTAAGAAGCTAGCCGATGCTGATGAATCAACTGCGTTAGGGTAATTGACGCGATGATATCATTCAAGCTGGCTTATCCAAGAAAGTTATGTACTTTAATTGTTGAAACATAACATCAAAAATGTATTTAGTCAATTAAGCACTAATTAAATGTTAGATAATAAGATAAATTAACATTTAGTGTGACATCTTATAAGAATATTGTAGTCAATGCAAAGGACATTTAATTGCTATTATTTGATTTATATGGTAATAAGTTAAAAGGACAAAGTGAGAAAAAATGGACACTTAAAATCAGATAAGTGATAATATTCAACGAACTAGATAGTGAATGAACTTTATTAATGTGAGTGTACGTAATTAGTAGGTTAGGATTATAAATGATGTTATCATGAAGTAGGTAAATCATTGAAACTAAATGTAATACGTGTATGTAAATTATTAAGATAATTACAATTAACGTAGCGATTGTGTCAATTAACAATCTAATTTTAAAATAACAGTTTAAAAGATTTTATTGGTAAGATCATTAGTAATGCACAAAGGTGTATATGTATAGGAGATTTTCTTTGATATCATGTAAAGGTTACATTGAACCGCTTAACTGTTTGATAATATCTTGTGAATATGATATTTTAGAAGGTAAAATTTTATTCAATTGATGAAATTATTTAATTGCTTATGGAATTTATGATTTATCTTATAATTATAAAGATAAGGTAATTATATGTAAATTCGACAATGTGAAATGCGTTCAGCTATCCCAAATAGCTAGCAATAAATTCAGAGAACCGATTAAAACCAAAAGGGGGTGTACCACTGGTCATATAAGCTTTTGAAAGTAGGTTATTGTGTATACCTTCCCCTGAAGAAGATGGACACGGCGAGGCGACGTACAGGGCGCAGAATTTAGATTTGAGTTGTTCCCAGAGGTCACATCGTCAAATCGAAATTGAGGACACTGTAACGAGCAGAAAATTTTTAAATTTTTTAAATTTCACCTCGGCAGAGTACGTTCACACGAGGCAAGTGTCAACGACTTATGGTGGAGCAATAAATAAGGAGTAATGAGAAGGTGTCAGTGAAGCGTTGCTGACTTGACAATAGAAACGCATTAAGTTCAATCCAACTACAGAATTTGGTGGCGTAAGATGACAGGGAAAGTTTCGTCCAGAATTATTGCTCTCCGCAGCTGTAACAAAGTAAGTAAGGACATTCACACCCGTACCAAGAATTGTAGCAGATGTGGCCATATTACGTCAGTAGACGATAAGCGACAAAAACAAGTGAGGCTCCATACTACAATGAAACGGATACGCTGCACCTTAAGTAACAATACTGGAAGATAGGCTGACAAAAACTAAAGTCATGTTACACAGCTGGAGGTATCGTCTAATTGACAGACAAGAATTTACGAAGGGAAAGTTGGGGTGACTTCAACGACCAGCAGATGTTCGAAATTAGTAATAGCCAGAAAAAAGGGGTTAGAGCATAGAACAATACGCCAGGAAGACTGTAAGTACAGATAATGGGAATCTATAGAAACGCAGAGTTTACTCAGACAATAGGCTGATAGACAAGATGTTAATAGCCATAGTTTCTTCGAAGCGGGTCAACGATCGTCAAGCCAGAGAGCAGGGAGACCTAAGGACCTATCAGAGACCTTCAACCAGCGAGAAATTTGATGGTGAGGGATGTTTCCATAGCAACTGAGACGAAGAACCTATCGGAAGAACTATGACGTAGGATTTTGACACAGTGGGACAGTATTTTCCGAGAAAATCAAAAACTGACCAATCTCGAAAAGAAGTGGGCGTGAAGCGCGCCAGAGACAAAATTTTGAGTAGGGACGAATTAATAAAACCAGCTGTCCAGGAAGACGGAGAGGCAGTCATACTCAATTTTTTAGGCAGTCATACTCAAATTTTAGACAGTGATATTCAATTTTCAGACAGACAGTCAACACTCAAATTTTGAATAGTTATACTAAAGTTTTACAGTTAGAATTTTCAGACAGTTTACATTTCAATTATCAAGTAGTTTCAGGGCTGCAAACTGGTTTTGAGGTCTAAATTACTGATTTTACTGACTAAAATCACTGAAATACTGACTTCTTACTGACCTAAGATAAAATAACTGACCTTAATTACTGACCTCCATCGACCATATTAATATTAATTTACAAGTAATTAGACAGTTTAAAACATATTTTTTATAATTGGCCACCCTTCTCCCCACTGAGCAGCTGTAAAACAAAATCTAACATACAACGGCATTATTTTAGTTTGAGACTTATTAAAAAACATTAAAAACTAAACATTGTTCAAGTAAAATCAGCAGGCATATTGTTAACTGGTTTACAGCTACTCAGGCCAATTTCCCTTGCCACCATTATAAGTTAATTTTGTATATTTATTTTATTGACATATTATTCAGCGCTTAACTTACATCTTATATCTAATAAAACAGTAACATAATTACCCATCTTAAATATTCCTAGAATAATATAATGTACATACCAAGAGAACGTTAAATATCCTTGGTACTCTATGATCAGTCTGCTTAAGAATTGTAATTGAAACTCATTGCTTGGGTTTTTTATTGGAAAATGAGTAATTAGTGAAGATTTTCTTTTCTCAACATTTTTCTGAATTTTTTCCGCATCATGTCTTTTTATGTCAGCTTCTTCTTTAACTTTCTGAGCACTTTCCAGGATTGCCTGTGCAACATTAGCCGCAACAAGATCCTTATTTTTAACAGCCTGCTTTAATCTTTCATTTGCATCTTTTAAAAGAGTATCAGCTACTTTTCTTTTCTCTTCTTCATCACTTTTCAGTTGTTTTAATACTACTTCTTTTTCATCAATACCTTTCCTCTCAGCTGAGAGTTTTTTCTCTAATTCGTTTTCGGCAATACGCTCTTTCTCCTTAGCTTCTTCTTCTTTCTTTTCCTGTTCTTTCTTTAAACGTTGTTCTTCTAGGTACTGCCTATGATGTATATAGGCTGATTGAGCGAGATTCAAGAGCTCTTTGTTTATATGAACCAAATGTACTTTTCCATCATAGAGTTTATGCAACGCGCCCTTAACGTGAAGATAGGCATTCAGAGTTCTTTCAGACATACTTGCCCGATCAGAGGTCATAACTCTCTGTGAGCTTGAGAAGCCTCTTTCCACATCTGCTGAACCATGAGAAAGAGATAAAGCTGCTTCGACAACCTTAGAAACAAGTGGGTACTTCATCTCACCTGCCTTATCAGTTTTCTTAAAAAACTGGTTCCAGTAAACATCAATGCGATTGCTCTTGCTATGGAGCTCATCTTCTTCCAAACTCAGTAACTTCCATTCATCAATAAGGGAGGCTATGTTCAGATCAATAGGCAATGCTTTTGCCACTTCAACGATGGACTTCCAACTATTGTCTTTTGTTCTTTCAGATGGGATCAAACATTCAAAATGCTTCAATAAAGGTTTTGACGTCAAGGAAGACTTGGTAAAAATGTGTTTACAATTAGCAATGAAATGCTTTTTTGCTTGGAGCAGAAATGCAAGTTTGTCCTTTTCTGGTAACATTTGTAATTCTTTTACATCTAATCCACAGTTTACTTCTTTAAGAGGAAGAAAACTTTTCTCATCATTCAAGGAATCTAACGAGAAGATAACCTCAGAATGACATATACGAGTCATTAGTCTGCTTGTTAGAGTTTTGAGGTGATCATACAGAAGGTGAATCAAAGGTTCTTCTTTCTGAAAGTGACCAGTAAACTGTGAAAATATGTGAGCACTGGAGCAAGCAAAGTTTATTTCCACTTTCATTGTGTTAACTTTCAGAAGACTAACAATGTTCTTGTATTTGGATGATATCATTAAATCACTTTTATATTTTGGCACAAATACCATGAAATACTTCGTGACTGCTGGCCACTGTTCTAGGAGTCTTAAACCTGCTGACTCCAAAGACAACCCACCTTGAAGAAACATGTTTGATGAACCTGTGCTTAGGTAGCTTCAGATCATTCTGAATTTTTTCAAAATCTTCCCATCTCGAAGCCCAACCATAAAAAAAGTCATGAATAAGGAATATCAAATTTGAAGCGTTATCACCAAGTTCTTTCATACCGCGCCTAAAAGCATTGTGAAGTATGTGAATGTTGTATGTACCAATGTCAACCATTCGTTTTTTTCTTAATAAAATAAGAGATTCATTCATCAGGTTTGTAACTGCTTTATTTACATTGGGCCCATCATTACTGAGCATCAGTAAGTTGGTTCGCAGTAAGGTCGTGTTATCTACAGCTTCACACAGCTTATTATACAATTCATCAGCGGTAGCTGACCCCATAAAAAAAGTCTGCAAATGCCTTGTAACAATCATTTCTTTAGATGGAGACCAATACTTAACAGCTGTTTGAAGTTCTTTTGATGAGCCAGCATTAACAGTTTCGTCAAAACATAATGTGAAAAGAGCACCGTCCATTTCATTCAACATTTGCTTTTTAAAGAATGGTGCCAGAGCATCAGTTATCAAGTACTGTGCCTTTGTTCTTGAAAGTGAAAAATCTGTAGGAACACTTGATGGAAACATCGCTTCAAAAGTCTCCCGAATGTCTTCACAGGATGGAAGCAAAGGAAAGTCCGCTGCAACTGTCTTCATTACCCAAATAAGTTCCGCTTTGGCTGCACTATCTCTAATGTTGGAGAACTGAACCGTTTGCTTGATTGTTTCACCAACACTAGTAGATGGCGCACAGTCTTGTGAACCAGCTGTGCACTGGCGAACTGAAGTCAGATGAAGTTGTGAAGAGGAAAGTTTTTGTTTACATTCTTCTTTATGCTTCCGAGAAGATGCATGCTGTCCCACGGCTTCATATCCCCACGAAATATTGAAAGTTTTTACACAAAGGGTACAGAACATCTCATGGTCACTGGCTTTACGTCCCCACTCAGCAACAATATATCCATTACAGTCAGAATTTCTCAGCCAGTCACTTTTAAATTTACACCTGCCCATTTCAAATACTTTACACAGTAAGAAATTGTTTTTAAACACTTAAGAGTCCCAACAAATTATTTGATTTCAAAAAATTATAAGGCCGGTACGAAACAACGGATTAAAAAACTTTGGGTGGTCGCTTTCTTCCCTTCAGTTCCGGTTGTATTCTTCTTTCTTAACTTTGAGCCAGTGTAGTAAGTCTATGGAAGCTCTAACAATTTTTTCAGCGACCTTTCATGGATATTATCGGCCTTACAAACACAGATGAAATGTACTGTTAAAAATATTACGGTGCTATAAAAATCTGTTAGTGCAACAGGAATTTATAGCACCAATATTGCGCCCTCAGTTAAACATCATTGGGCAAACAGTACATTCCAGACTGCTTTTTATACTGGAATGCAATCTCACATGCTTTTCATACCTAATCTTAATTATTTATTTCTGACAAAAAAATTTTTAATTATCATGTTAGAAAGTAAGGAAATAAAAAAAATGAATTGCCGGTATTGAGTAAAACCCCTTTCTTAAGAACCACTAAATTCTGCTTTAAAAAACTGACTTTACTGACCAATTTAAAAAATACTGGCTTTTTACTGACTTGCTCAAAAATACTGACTTTTACTGACTTTACTGACCAGTTTGCAACACTGAGTAGTTTAACTTCAAGTGCGAGAGACGGTATATCATAAACTTTCCATTGTTTACTCAAATCATTCGGAAGTTAGATAAATAACAAGGAACTTAAAACTTAATAATACATTCATATCGAGGGAAGTGAAACTTTACCGGAGTGCGCAGTAACGGACTTAGTGAAAATTACACCAATTGAACAATCAGACCGTTACACTAACAGACAGCATCACTTAACGATATACAAATTATTTGAACTTAATATTGTGTATCAACAACATAATGAACACGAAACATTAAACAAACTAATCAATTATAGGATCGTTTGTTGAAGCAGCGACTAATGAAACTAGACATGTATATTGACTTTAAAACGAACTCACAGCAAACACAGTAAGATAGAACATTGATTGAACACTGAACTTCAATTACCCACACATATACAAACACCTACGCGAGTGGTCGGAAGAATAAAGTGATAAGTGGCAGTGATAAAACAACTTACGACGGAATGTATCTACGAGCCATCTCCATCACCAGAACGAGACTTCGTCAACAACTAATGGATATTCAATAACCAAGTAACCATTATTATAATTACTTGTAATTAATAACTTCTACTGACCTGGTTTCTTTCAAAGAATTCACACCTGAGAAATTTATTAAGAAAAGTAATGAGCAAATCTGAATAAAGTAGTTAATGAACGTATAAACAAAAGCTTATTTGGGATTTAATGAACGCATTAAATAAGTAGAATATTGAATTGTAACATCATTTGAATTATATATGTATGTATGTTTTCTTTGTTTCACCATATATTAAGATATATCTTTGTTTATTATGAAATATGTATGTATTTCAGGTACAGCGACGTAACCTATGTACTATTATAATATGTCATAAATGATAATTAAACTAGTATTTTAGTTAATCAGAAACATGCGTTCATTATTACCAATGCAACCCAAATATTAACCTAAAGTTGAAAGAATGCAAATAGATTTTAAGAGTTTCTTATGTTCAATTAAATAAATGATATCACGTATGTGTTGATAAGCATAGATAGTTAGAATCATCAATAAGATTAAATTATACACATACATGTCAGAGATCGATAATTTTATATATTTAATAATTAATTTATTGTGCAGTCAATACGCATATAAAATGATTGTTATAAATGGCGTCCAACTTAAGGGCTAGATACATTTGAGAAATTATTAAATTTACATATATAATAAATAACCCATTCATTCATGTTATAAATTATGTATCTCACTATTAAGTAGCGTCCAGGTCTCCGCAACATACGTCACAACTGGTCTTATTAAGGTCTTGTATAATCTAAGTTTGGTTCTTTTGCTGACTAAACTGGATCTGAAAATTTTCTGGTGAGCATAAAAAAACTCTGTTACCACTCATTATGTGATCTGCAATCTCATTTGTAGATGTTGTTCTTATTGTTTATGGGGACACCCAAATATTTGAATTCCCGGACCCCTTGGAAAGTATGCCATCCTACATTGAGATTTTTAATTCTCCTCCTCCTCTCTGCACTTGATACTTTCAATATTTTGTCTTATTTTTCGTTGACATAGAGTCCTACTTTCTGAGCTTCCCTGCTTAATTAGACAGACGGTGTAATTAATATACGCAACTTTTAATGTCAGCTAATTCATCCTAGTGGATGGAAAACTCAAAACGATTCCCAGACATTTTTCCTAATCCAATTTTCCTACAAAATATTTTTCCTAAAACTTTCCCTAAAATGAAAATTCCTAACCTACAACCATTTTTCCTAAATTAATTGATATCAATTAAATTTCTTTATTTATTATTACAGTACAGTAGTATTCGCTAATGCATGTAAATAATCTAATTAATATACTTCATATTCGTGCACTGCGTGTTATTCTTTTTTCGTTGTTGATCCACTTCCTTTTGGGTCCCGCTTTGATACTTCGCCCTAAACTCAACTCGCTCTGGCATTTGGCTCAATATTCCAGATGGTACTGCACTTAACTCTCTCCTCAGAATTTGAGCAGGTAGTTGTTCAGGGTGCTCTTCAGCAGTTCTTTTAAGGGAAAGTTTAATAACTTCTGCCTCAGTCTCTTCCAATGCCTCAGTCAGTTTGGTGGATGCGAATGATCGGTTTTTCTAGTGATTTTGATATTTTCACCAATCTATCTGCATGGTAACTAATCGCCCGCGTCCGCTGCATTCTTTCTATTTTAGTCTCGGACACTCTCAATATGTTTTTCCTCCGACGGGAGGCCTAACACGATAATATATATAACCACCATAAATTAATCGCTTGCCAACAATTTTTGGATCCATTTCGGAATTTTGTTTAGTAAAATATACGAAATTTTACCGCTTGAATAAAAACTCCTGACTGCGAAATTTTGTGATTTGGTTTAATGGTTACAATTTGTTATTGTAACTATGGTTTTTAAAAACAATAGTAATTTTTAAAAAACCACACACTGATTCGAAATTAGGAAAAATGCAAAAATGGATTAGGAAGAAAGGATTTTAGGAAATATGGTCAATAGGAAACGTAGTTTTGGAAAATTGAATTAGGAAAAATGTACGGGAACGCTCAAAACAGCCAATGAAATAGATGTCTGCAAACGTCTGGCTGAAAGAAAACGTGCAACATCCGCCGTGGCCTTAATAATAATCAGATAACACGAAAATCTGCAATTAAACACCGTCCTTGAAACCCAGGAAGTTGATGTGTTTAATAGTCTATCAAATTTCGTACAGACCATCATCCTATTGATCGCGATTCTTACATGTGATATCAACGTACCGTACCGTACTACTGCTGTGTAACTCAAACGACAGAATTCTTTCGAAACAAAAATGGAAAGCAACAAGTTTTACGCCTATTATTAAAAACAACAAATTGTATAATTCTTGTGTCCACAACCAAAAAAAGAGTGTGCACACAATTATAGAAAGCGTTTTTTTAAAAATTGTTAAAAATAGCCGGTTTCAGAGTAGTTTATAGAGTCAACACAACGCTCGGGGCGACCTAACATCAAAAACTGGTTAGGAAACGTTTTACACGGATCCGACATTATCGCCAACATGTTGTTAAGTTAAATAAAACAAAACAGGTTTATCTAGCGTTGCGGATCGCGTGTGTGTCCATGTATTGAGTATACGTGAGAGTATGCACCGACTCCAGTATGACGCATCGGTTTGTTTGTTGTCAAAGGCGAATCTAGGATTTCATTTCGGGGGGGGGGGTACCACATATGGGGTTTTCTTAGGGACTGTTTTCCTCATATTATAATGAAAATCATACCAATAAATTAAAACTAATGGGTAAATAATAGCTGTAATTCACTCATTTCTTTAAAATCAATTTAAAACATACATCAGATAGACTTACAGTCTGTCATGAAAGCTTAATAATACCTTTCTGTGGAATATATATACTTTAAAGAGAAGTCAAAATTAAGAAAGTGAGGGTTAACAGCGTGTATATAAATGCTGTGGATATAATGTGTATAACAGGATTGTAGACATAAATTTTACAGCAAGTAAAATAGTGTTGAATAATTTTGTTAAAAAATATAATGCTTGTCAGTCTTCTTCAAACGGAAAAATATAAAAAGAAAGAATGGTAAAAAACGAAGAAATAAATATTACTATACACTTTGATAAACAAGTGTTTTAGTTATCCTTCTTGATATTAAAAAAAATGTGGATTACATGTTTAATTTTTTAAAATCAGAAATATTTAAGTAAATTTGGTCAAATAAACCGCGTTAATTACGCGAGTACATAGGATAACAATGAAATTGTTCAACTCCTAACGTCACGTGACTTCAAAAATCATCGTACGCTTCATGGCCTGCCTTCTTCATAGGCCTCGGTTTACGGCCAACTAGCGGGTAAAAGCAAACAGTTCCTTCGTTGCGGAATTAAATAAAACAGTTGACATGGCTCAAGCATAGTGCAAAGCACGTCGTCACGTGAATCATGTGTTTCAAGTTGCTTTTAACCAGAGGAAAATCGTGTCCTCCTATTCTATTTCAAATCGACTTCTTTTCTTTTTTCACCATTTCTTTTTATCTGTTATATTTATTATTGAGAATAAGGCCTATTATTGTAGACTATTTAAACTTGTCATTGACCTAAATAGTAATTTTTTTAAATTGACAAAACTTGGAAGACAATTAATTGCATTTCAAAAAACACGGAAGCAGTTAAAAATTTATTGATCTACTTTTCATTTTTCGGATTCCGGGGGGTATGTCCCCCACATCCCCCAAGGTTGGTTCGCCCCTGGTATGTGTGTATTAGTGTCTGGTATATACAATTAAATTACTATTGCGATTTTTGTTGTTTGCTATCAATTTATTTTTATTGTTTATTGAAATTGATTTTTATATTTTGCAGCAGAACTTTGAGTTCATTGAGAGTTGAATACGTGTTTAAACGAATCTGTTTTTGTTGTACTGCGTTTGGTGTACATCAAGAGGAGATCGTGTAACTCTCCTTATGCTCCTGCTACATCGGTTCGGATTTGTGCGTTCATCTGCTACACCGCCCGCTTAATTTGAATTTTTCACCCCAGAATGTCTGCACAAAGGTTCTGTAGTACAGCGGGAAGTATTATCTGTACAGTGAGTTTCAATCGCGACTCTCTTGTGTTTCTTTCATTAATCAATACGTCAGTTCACAAACGCTCTGGAGTAGACGGCCTATATCTTAGACTCGTCTCCCACCGGCTGATAAACACAACGTTCGTGGATGTACACACAGTTTTTAGTGGGTGTACAAAAATTACGAACTCTTACGTTCCATTGGGTTATTGGCTTATTATGTAAAAAAGAAAATAAAAAAGAACGGGAGTTGTTTACACGCACAACACGCAGACACACACACACAGACATTGCACGTTACGTTCTGGTGGCGTGTTTTGTTGTTGAACATTTACATACCCAACCAGGCCGTGAGATCTGAACTTATTTCAGTTATGTGCAGGGCCGGCTTTTGAAATATACCGCCCCTAGGCACAATTTTTATGGGCGCCCCCCAAAAAAATTTCTTTAGCGATCATTCCTCCGTTTTGGACAAGAACGATAACAGCTTAACGTTCTCGTTCCTTGGAATGTCACTTAATTAACTTACGAATCTATTTATTTTCAATGTAAAAAAAATGAAAACAATAATCTGTTATAGGAATTAACAATAAAAACACATAAAAATTGAACATTAGGCGATTATTTATGAAAACAAAACAAATAATTTATTTAAAAAATACAGTGTTATCTTCGGATTATTATGAAATATCTTATTGTCATTATCACAATCAAAGTTCATCTTAGGCAAAGGTTTGGTTCACAAGCGTTTACGCCTCGCTTTCTTCTTTTTCAAAAATATTTTTCTTTGTGCCCCCCCCCCCATAAGTAGTAAAAGGAAAAGAGCTCCGTATGAGTCAGGGAACAGAAGAAACACGGGATACGCGCAAACCAAATCCAAGAACGCATAGAAAGTTAGAAAAAAGAAAGTTTACTGTATAATAATAATAATAATGAACAGTACCGTGATAAAACACGATACTTTACTTAACACAATCGTATACGGACAAAGACATAGGTTAATTACCGCAAATAAGTTGCCCCGAGGGTTTCATGTACATAGAAACAGCAACCCCTCAACACGCAATCGGTATTGTGTGCCTTCAAGAAGTAACAGATCTACCTAAGATTGATATATTTTGCCGAAAAACGCTAAAACTGAGAGTTGAGATTTTCTCTTAAAAAAATTTACCAACTCAATTTAAAATTTTGTAAAAATATTTGATATTTGTCAAAAACTGATTTCTTTGAGATGCCTTGTTCTTGAGACTAAAATGAAAACGATAAAAGAAAAACAGTAAGGGTGTATTCCAGTGGTTCCCAAAGTGGGGTCAGCGGACCCCTGGGGGTCCGCGGACACTTTTAAGGAAGAATAGAATATGCCGTAATTTTCTCAGATTTTTTATGCTCTAAAATGTAAATTTTAGAATCTTAAAACAATTAGTAGAAGATTCCTACTTTGTTTTTGTTCAAACTAATTGTAATTGTAAAAGTAATTTCAAACTAATGGATTTAATAATATCTTTAAATCATGTCGTATAGTAGATCTGACTAAAGCGCCACATCAATGCAGAACTGATTGCGCTGTTTTAGTCCACGTATAAGCATTGTATCTAAGCAAAACGTTTTTCCGTGAAGCTGGTGTTACGTCTAAGTAGCTGGATTTCGATACGTGTAGCTGGAAAGACAAAGCCGAATTGCCAAAGTTAAGAAATATACTTGACGTCGAGAGTGACTTAATACTGAAATTATCAGACATTAAACCTAATATTGCAGACCTAATTGTTAAAAAGCAGCTTCATTGTTCACATTAAGCTATGTTTGATATAATTAATATTATAATTTTGCAAGTTAAGAGAATTTTGATTTTAATACATTTTAATTAAAATATAAGAGTATATCACATTTACTGTTTGTTATATTTCATAACTCAGACGGGGTCCGTGAAATTTTTAATTATTTAGCGTGGTCCGCGGACTGAAAAGTTTGGGAACCACTGGTGTATTCTAAGAAGTGGTAGTCAGAACAAAATATAATAGCTACAAGTGTCGTACAATGTAAAAAGAAAAATTCTAGTATCAGTAATTTATGTAGTTTCAGTAATATTTGTTTTATGTAGCTTTTGCTGATAAAACGAACTTATCAGCTGTAGACAAGGCACCCACGAACAAAGTAAACACGAGGTTTCTTGTCAACAAATTGGGAAAATCTCGGATAACTTAAGTTAACTGTAGGGGCCAAATAAACTCTGTACTGTCTCCCTAACGATTCCGGGAACGGTTACCGAGTAACAGTGCCTCTCTGTTTGACAGCAGCCTCGTCTAACAACATCAATGCTAGCTAGTTTACTTTCTGCTGTTGCAGAGGTCGGTTGTCCGTTACTCTGTCGGTAAATCTTTCTTTCTTCTTTGTGTTCTCAGTATGTTAAGTGCGTAGTAAACATGTTATATGGCAACGAAGAAGTTAAGGAGCAAATAAGAGTGGTGAAAGCCAAGGTTATAGGACCAAAAGCAGAACATTGGGAAGAATTTGGCAAATTCATGGAGAGCAGTTTTCAGGAAAATCAGTGAGTCTTTTGCAAGGTTCTCAAGAATCTGAGGAAGGACAAACCGTGCCCAATAAAATTAAGGCACAAGATGGAACGCTGCTAACCAAGGGAGAGGATATTATGGAGCGATGGATGAATTATTTTTCACAGCTGCTAGGGAGAGCATAAAAATGTGGGAAGAAGAAGATGTAGTGGATACTCAAGACAATCTGACATTGAAACACCCATAAAAAGGATTAAAGATGGAAAGTCCGCAGGACCAGATGGAATTACCCCTGAAATGATAAAGTATATGGGAGCAAAAGGAGAGGTGGTTCTGCTAAAAGTTTTAAGGATGGACTGGAATGAAAATAAAATACTGAAAGAATGTGACACATATTTTACTGCCCCACTCCACAAGAAAGGAGACAACAGAAAATGTCAAAATCATCGAGGAATCTCACTGTTAAGTGTACCTAGTACGATTTACAGCAGATTATTGGAAAGCAGATTAAGAAGAGGGGTTAAGGACCAATTGGAGGAGGACCAATGTGGTTTCAGGCCTAACAGAAGTTATATATTCAGGCTGAGAGGAAAGTGGACGCTGCGGTGCATCCAGTGATTCTGTGTTCTTTGCCGATGCATAGCAGACCGTATCCGTTATGAGGACGTGATTCCATTGCTGCGGCCAAAGTCATTCCAGTATTGCGTCTTGCTATTATGAACGGGGTCTGGTAAGAGTTGCACTACACAAACCAAGTACCGCATGTGACCAGTACCGAGTACTGAAAGTCTTGAGACGAAATGTGGTGAAATTGCTAGTATGGACACTGTACTCGGGCGAGATCTGTCAGCTGCGCAGAGACAAGAGAAATCTTATCATGTGATCAGTCACCCAGTAAGAGTCGGTCAATCGTTTCGCTTACATGAGTGCAGTTCGTGACGCTTTTGTTGTATTTTTTGACGTCCTTTTTAGGGCGTGAATCGCTCTGCACAACGCGCATTCACATTTCGCCATCGTGTGCGCCCCCGAGTATAACGGCGAAACGCACAGAAAACGACGAAACCTAATAACGTGTACTGGCAGACGGCAGGTCGATTTTTTTATAACCTCCTAAGGAGTGGTGGGGGGAGTCTGTTCACCGGGAAAAACAATACTATTCAATCGGGAATGTTACACATTGCAGACTTACGTAGTCAATACTAATCAACATTACTATCTTTAAAGTAGCTAAAATCAGTCCCATTAAAGTAAACGGTAATAACACAATACAAACACGCGTTATTGAAACTTTGTTTACAGGATACTTATTGACTGAATTTATTTTCCTATACGTATTTCATATTTCACACGTAATAAACCTGTTTGTATATTTAGAAAAGACTTATTACTATATTAGCCTGAAAAACTAATAAAACAGCCTTAAAATTAAGAGATTAACTAAATTCATCATTTTTCCCATCCTGTGAGGAGATGGGGTCTGGTCCCCCCCCCCGTAGATACCCCCCAGTCCTGTACTACTTACTATAATTTTGACTTGGATAAACAGCAAAACAATAGGTTCACGTATGTTGAATACAACTTTTACGAAATAAATTTACTTTTAATCTTTTACGTTTACCTTTTGTGTTATTAGTCGGTCGTTTTTTTTTATAACAAAATGGGGATAAGAACCGAGAGTGTTATGTAGTCACACACTGTTGATTAGCGTTGTCGGTGCGCACTCAACACACGTCGGCACCTTCAGTGTTCATTGGTTCCTTTTGTTGCTACAGATACCGTCAACCAGTTTACTTCGAGAAACAAGTTCAAGTTTATAAGATCCAAAGAGATTTTACACGATATTCGATTTTGAGCTAACGGAAGTTGAATGACTCATTAGCTCTCCGACAAGTGGACGTGTACCTACACTCCAAGGCCAACGCAATGAACCGATGAATTATGAGTGTGGAACTCGCAGACTTGTGTTTGTGCGAATGTTACCGCTGTGCGCACACTGAACAAGGCTATATGAAATGTAGTTTTTATTTTTTTTTATTTTTACTATTGAAGTTACGTGTTAGCTTTCCATGAACGTTCGTTCCATTATTTTGCTAAGACCTTACCATGCTACCTTTAAAAGACAACGTTTTCCTACTTGTATTGAAAAACCCAAATAGTCCTTAACCTTTTCAAGCCCAAAGAGTATTTTACTTTATTATAACCTAGTTCTCTACTAGGTTAGCAGCCCCTAGGCTGGTTAGCAGCAGCTCGCCATTCTTCACGCTTCTCTGCTTTTCTTTTCAACTCACAAAATGATGTGCAGTTCATATCGACCATAAGCTGTTTCATGTAGTCTAAACGGGGTCGTCCTCTATGATTCTTCCCTTCAATTGTTTCTTCTATTATTCTCTTAACCAACCCATTGTGTCGTAGTATATGCCCTACAAACACATCTCGTCTGCCTTTTAAATTTCGTAGAAAGCTCTTCTCCTCCTGAGCTCTTCCAAAACTTTCTCATTCGTTATCTTCTCCCGCCGGCTTATCTTGAATATTCTTCTGTAGCACTAGGTCTCAAATGCTTGGAGTCTTTTCTTGTCACTTTCTCCAATTGTCCAAGATTCACTCCCGTATAGGACAACACTCCACACGTATGTCTTTACTAGATTCTTCCTTATTTTTAGGCTGATAGTGTTTGAAGTGAAGAGTTTATTCGTTATGAAAATAAAACAAAATAAAATAAAATAATTTTTTAAGACTCACACTTTATACAATAAAATTTAAAGATTGTTAGTAGGCCTATATCTTTTGGGGTATCCTTGAAACTTAAAATAATCATTGGAAAGTTATGTTATGAATTTTTAAATAGTAAACCATGATCTTTAAAATACTCATTGGGCTGGAAAGCGTTAACTTAACCATACTTCAGCTCAAGTAACGCCTTACAAGAAACGCCTGTAATGTGTACATAACGCGTGACCGTTCCCACGTTTAATACGCCTGTATCTAATCTTCAGATGACAGCTACAGCAAATGCAAAGGCCAAGTAGTTCACATCACATCTACGGTAATACGATTTGGTGTAAACTAGAGGTGGGTCGATATACCTATAACAGGTATTTTTGAACGATTCTTTCTGTGGAACGGCTAAAACAGTGACTGAAAAGTTGAAATACCTGTTCCGATTCAACGATAACTGAAAAGTCGAAATACCCGTTCCGATTACTCGCGGCCTAACGCAACTAACGAATAAACGAGTACTACGAGTACAAGAGTGCAAAATCACTTTTTGGTACTGAATACTTTATTCTGCGCATGTGCCGATTGTTATACAAGTACGAAACGAAGCAGAGCAGCGAGGTTCAGAATATCTCTATGCCAAAGAGACGAAGCTGTTTTTAATAAATGAAAAAAATTCAGACTGATGTTACATTTATTCTCGTGTATTATGCAGATATATAATACAGATTATAATAACAAATTATGTATTATACTAGTCACCAACTTTGTAAATTTTGAAAATGCGAATTATATTGTGTTATAACCTACAGAGTGGCTGATAGTTGATAGGCCATATAGTACTTTTTGTTAATGTGATTCGAAGATGATTTTAACTCCACTGCACATCTCACGTAAATGATGAGATTTTTGTAACTATTGTGGCTTACTGTTATGTTTCTATTATATGTTTCTGATGGTTTTTTGACATTATTTGTTATGTGTTATTACGTGCACTCTAAATTTCATTGCCTGAGTTTTGCAATTGATTTGTCTAACCAAAATGGAATCAATAATTTAATATTAAACCTATGTCAGTTTGTTTACTCCTAGTGAAAACTTAAATTAGTATTCCCAAAGGGCCTATAAATGCTCTTGTTTCTTATTTTCTATTAAACAGTAACAGCTTAATAAAGTCGCAGTGTGAAGTAACACTGTTAATACTTTTAGTTTCAATTTATTTCTTATAACAAATTATATAATACAGGTATTATACGGGTAACTGTATACGGGATAGGTACATGTATAATACAGCATATAATAACAGGTATTTGTACGTGTTATTTTTTTTTGGAAGGGTTTCGTTCACACCTGTTATTTTCAAATATTAGTTTAGCACACCTCTATCCTGTAAATATCAGCATTAACAATTCTGTGATTAATTACTTTTTTTGCGTAGGGTAAATATTGTAACGTTTTGTATTTTCTGCTTATTGTGTTTATTATATGTCTTGCCTGAATTACTCTTAAATGTTGAATGTACGACGGCATTTACAATAAGACACTGCCAGGAACTGACACTGTAATCCAATTGTTGTACACAACAAACACATATTACAACCCTATTGCTTTAGAACAACGACTAAATCCGGCTCGTTACGAATTGCAAGACGGTGATAGACATTAGAATAAGTAAATCCTCGGTTTAAGTGACACAAAACGAATCGGCGGCTACAAGAATCGTTTTCACCGTAGTTTATAGCGACGGTTCGGAAAGTGATCAATTTTATCGAATATAAATTATTACCGACTCGGAACACAACATTTTTTATTGGCAAAACCGTAAGAGTTTTACCTTATAGCCTGAACCAGTTTTCGCTTATTATAAGCTTCGTCAGAGGCTGCCAATGGGAGCGCTGTCCGTCTTGTTCTTGGCGAAGGCGTCGACTTTTGAAGGATCGATGTTGTGTGTGCGTGTGGGGTGTGATATGTTCGAATAATACGTGTGATTTGAATTGTGTCTGTTCGTTTAGGATGTCGTTTTTATGTGTTTTTGTGTGTTTGTATGTTTCCAATTGTTCAAGAGTGTCTAGTTTTCGGCCTTTTGTGTGTACGTGTAGAATATCGATGTTGTTGTTGATGTTTGTGTGTGTGTGTGTGGTTTGCTTCAATGAGGTGGTTTGCAAAGGTGGGATTGAAGCAAACGGGGAATATTTCTGTAACGTTCTGTAGAACAAAAACCGGCACTTTGTTTTTATTTATTTGTTACTCGTGACCCTCAACCCTCGCTGCATACAACTACAATTGTTAAAAGACAGCTCATTTAGTTTTTTAGCGAGAGTTCCATACGTGTGTTACACACAAAGCGACAATTCCCACAGCGGTCCCCAGGGTCTTAATTAAACGTAACAAAGTATTAAAAGTGTATAATGCAAATTTTACACGAATATCATTGTAATGTTTGTTACAGGTGACATTTAACCAGAATTTCTCTCGACAGGGGCCGGTATAGAACCATGGAAGCGTACGGGGGGAGAACGGGGCCGGACCCACCCCCACAGAGGGGGGTCTTATTGACAGATAAGAAACTTTGATAATCTCTTAATTTTTAAGCTGTTTTATTAATTTCTATTTTATTTATTAAATACAGGTCTACAAACAAGTTTATTACACAGCATTTGCGTGTACGTTTGAAATATAAAATATAGGAAAATCGATTAAGCTAAAAAATATCTTACAAAGTTTCAAAACGCTTATATTTATTGAGTTATTACTTTAATGGGTAATTTTAGTTAGTTAGATGATAACTTTGATTAGTCTTAACTTGTTTTTTTTGGTACGAAGCCAATTCGACCGGACCCCCCCCCCCAAGACCAAATTCTAGATTCGCTACTGTATAGAACAGTGGTTCCCAAAGTGGGAATGTTTCAGAATGTTCCGCGACAATGTTTCAGAGGGTCCGCAGAACTTTTAAGAAAAAATATAACATATCGTAATTTTCTCCGATTTTTTATGCTCTAGAATTAGTAGAAATTCCAGTAAATGTTTTTTTTTTATCAAACTAATAGTAATTGTAACAGTAATTTGAAACTGATGGCTTCCGAACTGACTAGAACGCCGCATCAACGCAGAACTGATCACACTGTTTTAGTCCACGTATAAGCACTGTACCTAACCAAAACGTTTTTCCATGTAGCTGGTTTTACGCCTAAGTAGCTGGATTTCGACAGTGTGGCTGGAAAGATAGAGCCGAGGTTGGCAACGCTGGCTGCGCGACGCTGGTTACGGAACTGGCACTTAGAGACATAATATTGAAATTATCAGACATTAGACCTAATATCGCAGAGTTAATTGTTCACATTAAACTATATTTGATACGATTAATATTATAATTTTGCAACTTAAAAGTATTTTGATTTTAATAAATTTTAATTTAATGTGAGTTTGTATCATATTTAGTGTTTGTTTTATTTCAGAACTCAGACGGGGTTCGTGAAATTTTTATTTATTTTTTTTTTTTGGGGGGGTGCGCGGACTGAAAAGTTTGGTATAGAACATTCGTTGGGCACCTGTAGGCATTCATCGGTATGGATGTTGCATAGCCTACGTTGCTGATAAGGCAGAATTTTTAACTGTTTTGTACAACAAGGCTTACACGGCCGGAGTCGATGTTGTTAAAATTCCTTCCTGGCCTGTTTGGCCCTGGTCCATTGTTTTCTACAAAAACAGACGTTTCGGCAGTGCCATCGACTGCCATCATCAGTGAAAAATCGAGTTACGCTAACGTAAGGTGGTATCTTTGGCCATTTTGTAAATAATATTTGCTAGTGTAACTCAGAATTTGCTAAACATTACCGTGCGATGACGCCACCTTTTACGTTAGGCGTAACTCGGTTTTACACTGACGATGGTAGTCGGTGGCACTGTCGAAACGTCTGTTTTTGTATAAAACAATGGACCACGGAAAAAACAGCCCGGGAAGGAATTTTAACAACTATAACTCTTTTAATGTTAAGTTTACGGTTGAAAATTTTCCAGGCCCATTACTTTGTTTTAATTTACAATGCAGTAAATAAAATTTATTTATCGATGTTTATTCGTACACATCTTGTCGTACACATCATAAGTCTGTCTTGTTCTGCGTTGTGCTCAGCACATTGTAAAACATTTATGAACGTCACTTTTTATTTTTTTGTATGATGTAAAAAATTCCCGATCGGTTCGTTTAGTCTCTTAAGTCCTTTATTATTACCATCGTCATCGTCATGAACATGGTTATGCGGAAATTGTTGGGCGACAGAGAAAGCGACAGACAAGAGGAGTGAAATGATGCAACTCGGTGATTCACGCTGAATACTAGTGGCGTCGGAATAAATTAGTCGTTTCCGTACGTTACTTACAATGCATGCTTAAACTAAATTAATTAATTTTATCAAAGTTTAAATGTATTAAATGAATGTATATTTAATAGTTGAAAAAGGCTGTACTTAAAGTAGGTATGATTTACGTTTAGTTCTAAATATTGATCAAAGGGGCATGCACTTAAATACAGATGAAAGATCGTTTACTTACATATATTGTACGTAACTTTCCAATATTTCTTGTATTTCTTGCAGGTTTTCTGTATTATGAATATTTCTTCAAATACTAAATACGTACTTCTGTAAGTAAAATATTATTGAATTATATTATTGTCTTTTCGCCTGAGGCACCTTTCACAGAATTATTCTTTGTATCTTCAGTGGTTTTTATATGATTTGACCTATAATCGACTTGCGTTGATTATTATATAAATAAATAAATCGATTTTATTTCGATTTAAATTATCGATTTTTATAATGTTTACGATGTCAGCTGTTTATTAAAATATTTATTGTTTTTATTTTAATTATTTTAAATATATTTCCATTATATAATCAATACAAAAATCGACTATACGTTTATTCACATAAAAACCTGTTGAGATACAGAGAATAATTCTGTAATACGAGAGTCAGGTGAAAACACAATAATATAATTCAATAAAAGTTTTCTTGCAGAAGTATTTATTATTTGAAGAAATATTCATTTATATATACCTACATACCGCTATTTGCTTGAATATTGAAGTAGGACCATTTACTTAGTAAAGATTAAATTAACGTTTATGCAAATATAGATTACAGACGGCTCAATATAGACTAAACGAGCTTAAATACACTTTAAAGAATCCTTAGATACGCATAAAACTTAAAAAAAAAAACTTGGTCTGAATCCAGGTTCACCATCTTACAGTCATATTCAAAAGAAAGTCATTTCAGAGTACGCCATTAAAATATAACAACTAGATTGTTCCCAGTAAGATCAGAATTTCCCTTGGGTCCAGTTATGTATCTTACTTACACAGCAGATCTGCCAGCTAGTAACAATTGTGATCACCGCTACGTAAGCTGACGATTTTGCGATCCTTGATCCTTACTGTAAACAAAGATCCGGTGGAACCAAACATTGTACTACATAGGCTGGTACACTACATGCAAAATTTTGAAAAATGGGCAAAAATATGAAGCATATACAATATGAAGCATTTTATACAATTAAATGGAACTAAGTCAGCACGGGACAGCACCAACTGTGAGATTAAACAACAAAGCTATCCCGGTAGTCGACTTTGTTAAATACTTGGGCATCCACCTAGACAAACAGCCTACATGGTGTAACCATATTTGGATGAAGAGGAAACAACTGGACACCGACTTTCCCAAACGTTATTGGCAACTGGGCAGAAAATCATTACTGTCAGTGCGAAATAAACCGTTGGTTTATAACATTGTCTTGAAGCCTGTGTGGACATACGGCTTACACCTTTGGGGAACTGCTCGCGTTGCGTTGTGATAGTGGGGCATCTTTGCACCTATGGCTGAACTGCAGCTTTTCCGGGACGTGTCCGATGACTGCCAGATGATAACAGTGCTGGACTTTCATTAGGTAGGGGCCTAATACAGGGAAAGGACACGCCAACGTGATTAACCCCAGACGCGCCGGAAATTTTGAACAATTTATTGAATAATGTATTGCTTAGTAGCACTGCATCGGATACAGTAAGCAGACGCCTTGAGGTGTCGTTCATTCCCCGCGTGGCAGGGAACTTTCGTGCCGGTGGCAAATGGTGACTAGGCCAAGCAGTGTGCTAAAGACATGCTTAGGGAAGGATGTCCCTGAGGAACGAAGGTAACAGAAACGAAAGGAAGGTGCTGACGGCTATTCAGATAGCGCAACGAGGTTGACTTACGGGGTGTCATCAAGAATCGCCCGAGGGCGTGTAACTCTGATAGGAGGGGGGCCGGACGTGCTGCCGGTTCTGAGGCAGGGAAAGGAAGAGGTCGCTGCAGAAGCAAAGAGAGTTTCAGCGAGCGACCGGACAAATGCGGCAAGAGAACTCGAAGGCCTTCACGAATGGCATCATTCCTTACGAACCGAGGAGACCCGACAAGGAACGGAGAGTTCGGGATTGGAACTGTTCCAGCTTACACTTCTTAGTGGTCGACAAAAGCGACCACCAGGCGGGAGCAGCATAGGTCAGCACTGACCTGAGAAACAAGAGATAGATGGTTACTTTAGTGCGCAGAGCCAGGCGGTTGTGACACGAGAACGTTGGAGATAATCCAGCATCGCTACAATACAAAGGTTTTAGACCGAGGTACTGCTTGCCATAACCAATGCACCGTGGCTCGTCAGCAGTAAAGAGGTCTAGGCCTACAGACCTGTATGTATAGTCAATGAAACCATTGCAATGTTCAGTGAAAGACATGTGAAACGGCTTGAAATCCTCTAGCGATAAACCTGCTGTTTAACAGCCTGCAGATAAGACGATTAAAATTAACATTTACGCTTGACTTACTTAGACTTTAAGACTCTAAATACATTGTACATAATATGTCACTTTTAAATACTCGTACAGAGGACTAGTCATTGGACGGTCATTGAACTAGTATTCTCAAACGGAAATAACACTGTTGCACACTATTGTAGATAAAAATTCCCGATTAGCGCTTTCAAGCTTCACGGCTCATCACCAGATCGGCAAAAGATTTCCGATCCGGTGATGAGCTGTGAAACTTGAAAGCGCTAATCGGAAATGTTTGTCTCCTACATAGGTGTTATTTCTGTTTGTGATTATAATCACTAACACAACTTTATTAATTGAACTAGTATTCTGTCAATAATTATGCTTACTGTTGTGTATAAATACATTGCATAAATAAACGTTAAGAAACTTACACATAGATTAAACGAATGTTTACTGAAATATAGATTAAATGGGGTTAACATATGACCTACGTGAAAAAAGAGGACAACCTGAAAATTTAAAAGCATGATCTTTACTTTACCGATCAAAAAAATATTTGACAGTAAAAACATTATACATTATGTATAAGAAGGTATTCGTGATTAAGTTAAGCATTTTTACAGAGTTTATACAAACTACAATTTAATTTTTTTGATATAATAAGAAAATGTTTACAAACAAAACTTAAAACTATTAGTTAGAAGCGGAACTTACGTAGAAAAAGAATATTTGCTATATTTATTTTTAAAATAGCAATAATTAATTTAATACAAATAAGTCTGAATCGGATTCACAGTCTAAATGTTCAACTGTGTCTTTGTGGTGCCATTGGTATTTATCAGATGAACCAATTCCCATCAAAAGCTTTTTATTTTCTAATATATAATCATAGAACTGAACACATGAAAGACTTTTAAAGTTGTACTGTACACAAATTATACCTTTAACATTTTCTACCATTAACCTATTTCTCTCTTTGGTCCACTGTGAACTGAACATTGAAAATACCCGTTCTGTAATAGAGTTGTTACTCGAAATGGAATAAAAATAGTCAACAATTTTCAAAAGTTCTGAATAACAAGATGATGTTGGACTTTCCTTAAAATATTTACACCATAACTGACTAGAAAGGTGGGGTTACTTACAAATCAGGGTACATACAAATCAGGGTAATTCTTTAAAAACTTCTGAAAATTGCAAAATTGATCAAAACATTTGTGATTATCAACGTAGATGTCTGTTCTGGTTTCCTCTACATCATCCCAAGAAGGAGGTTTTGAAAGACTCATCCATTTGAAAGGCTGAAACTGCTCGTATTGTCCCAACCACTTTCCCAAATAACCAATCATAGAAGAATAAACAGTTTTACGAAAAAAGAGGACATTTCCCTGGTTTTTTTTTTTAAGTTCCTCCCGGACACGTTTTTAACACTAAAAAAAGGACATGTCCGGGAAAAAGAGGACGTATGGTAACCCTAGATTAAAGTACATTCACCGAAATATAAGGGCATGAGGATATTACTAAGTAAATTTTCTAAAAAATACACTACAATATATCCACTTATACCGTGCTTCATTCTTTGTTTCGTTGAGGAACACAAAGGACAGGTGAGTGTCGCCCAGGCTCTACTCAGCCCGTACGAGTACTACACCTTACTTTGTTACCGGACAGGAATTTACGCATAAGCAAACAACACCGCCAGATAAGCAACAACGACGTATTGAATCGGTGTCACTGCTCCGTTGATTGACTGCGCGGCGGCGTGCCTACCTGTTGCCTACGATAACGATCGCGAAGGTCACGATATCATTTCAGTACTACTACCGTAGTACAAACGAATGCGCGCGCGCGCTCGCACACGTCAGATGTTCGATTATGACCAAATTAACCTTGGTCTGTTGACAGTACGCTCGTTGCATACCGTTGCACACTTTCACTACGTGAAACGATCTAAATATATAAAAATAATGCGCCTCGGTCCCGGTTCGATTTTACTTACTGTTTTATTAAAATCAAAATATCCCATAACCTGATGTTGTAAATCAATACCGGTTGTATGTAAACCGAAGTCGAATATTTATTCAAGGCAATGACAAAAACGTGTTAGTGTTTTCAGGTCATGATCAGACAGCGGCAACGCGCAGTCATGACTTCAATGTTTCTCAAAAACATGCGTACTCTACGCAAACATATAAAAATGATCTCGGTTAATCGCAAAACGTGTCATTAGAACTAAATAGTCACATTAATCGCGGTAAACATTTTTTGGGTCAGTGACACGTGTGGGGAAAGAAAGAATATCTCGAGTGAGCAATTAGAGTGCATAAAAAATAAACCCAAGAAGGGTATTTTACAACCTCCTCTGTACCTGATACATCTGCTGCCCACAGTCATTGTTGTAAGAAACAGTTCTAGTATTGAGCCGTTGTAAAAACAGTTCACAATTCACGCTCAATAGCACGTGCGGGGTTCACACACGCACAAAAACACATCTAACAAAAGAATAAACAAACAGAATTATTACTGTGGCACACCACTATAGAAAATTTATTCCGATTAGCGCTTTCAAGCTTCTCAGCTCATCGTCAGACCGGAATTCACCCGGAGCCAGAATTCCGATCTGAGCTGAGAAGCTTGAAAACGCTAATCGGAATAATTTTTCTATAGTGGTGTGCAACAGTAATAATTCTGTTTGTGATTATAACCACTGACACAACTTTCTTCATTAAAAGAATAAAAGATAGCGGCAAGAATATTGTTCTATTGGCCTACACAATATACGTACAGATGAACAGTATACACACGCGCGCGTTTTATTTTATAAATAAATGTACATTGTATAGACGAAGGGAAACTCCCATCTACACGAAACATACCGGGCGCGCGAGTACATACAAACACATATGTATTCGCCTCCTATCAAGACTAAATGGTAAAAGTACAAATATTGTTCTGTTGTCGTATGCAACTAACGTAAAGTATATGCTTGAAATAAATGATTCTCTTTACATGTATGTTAGGGTGTTGGTGAGAGGGTAGTTGAAGGTAGGCGTGAGAGAAGTAATGGGTACATTACATAGAGTGAGAGTGGGAGGGGGTACGTAAGTTTGTACATTGTAAATGGCAAAGTGTGGGCAGAGCCGGTCCGAGGGGTAAGCAAAGTAAGCAGCCGCTGAGAGCGCCGCATAGTCAAGGGCGCCGAAGGCGCGATTTAAAATTCATGTAAATGGACTCGCCCATACATTGACACATAGGCGCCAAACGCCCTGTCACGTCTAGCTGCGCGTAACCTAACCTGTTCGTTCGCCGGCGTCTGTGAAATTGCCTTCATTCATACCGTCAGTACGATATCAGTTCGTTTTCAACAGTCTTTTCGTTAAAATAAAAGAATGGCTGACGACAAGAAACATTCCGGTGCATATTATCGAAAAAGAAAGCTTCTACACTCGAAGGCAGATGAAAAACAAGCTGAATCGTTAAAAAAGTTTTTTTCGGCTCCATCTACTCCAATAAAATTAGACCGTAAAAGTTTAACAAACAATAAGTTGTCAAAATCAGTGGATTTGAATGAAGAATCAGTTGACCCCGATAACGAAAATGAAGAAACAGCTAGTGAATATTGTCACGATGTCACATCTACATCTTTCCTGGAACCCTCTGAATCTACGGAGAAAACGGAAAATTCAAATGGCCCTTCCCAAAATATTGATGAGGTAAGCTTAAATAAAATTAATCTTAATCAAGATAATATTGTTTTAATGGTTTTTTTCAAACGAAGCTTACAACTAAAAAAATTATCTATACTAATATATAAATATTGTGTAAAATTTTCGTTCTGGTTAATTTAAAGAGTTACCGTACTATTTGTAACGTCGGCATGGTATGGTTTGTGCACATAAGAATCGTACACTATAGTATTGTACACGAAAAATTATGCACTAAGTTTTGTGCACAAGTACAGAAAAACATTTTTTATTATGCACAAGTGTTTACTTTTAATTTTCTTAAATATGAAGTGTGAAACACTTGTGTACAATAAAAATCTTTTTTCTGTACTTGTGCACAAAACTTGGTGCATAATTTTTAGTGTAAAATAATATCGTGTACGATTCTTATGTGCATAAACCATACCATGCCGCAACGTCAAGCTCGTATGTACACATTTCTGTATGACCACATTCACGTCACGTGCCCGCCGTGTGGAGTAAGTCATCGCAACGATAAAGGATTACGTTCGCTCTATTTAGGGTAGAGACCACAATGGTGGCCACCTTAAGGATTTTTAGCTACTTTTATCTTTATTTCGATATTTTTTTAATTAACGAAATACTCACAAGTGACCACCTTCATAGACGTGGCCATCATTGTGGTCTCTACCCTATCTTCCGTCCGTCCAATTCTCAAAATTGGTGCTGCTCTTAAATTCGGAGTTTTTCGCCGAAATGGTACGCTGATAAAATTTTTCTGAAGAGAACTGTGATGTCATTTTACTGAAGAGAGGCAAGTAGGTAAACTAAGAGAATCAAAGGGTATTTTTTTCGTTATAAAGAAGTGGAGGAGCAAACGTTTCTTAATTGTAGATTGACAAAAATGAAGCTATGAATATTTCGACGTTTCGGGATAATCGAAGAGATAGCTAAAAAATATTTTAAATTACTACTAACAAAAATCCAACGAACAAGTCTTTAGGTTTCTTTTCCTGAAATCAGTATTTCAATCAGAAATATTTTAATTTTTATGACTATTTATATCAAAGCATACTGGTTGCAAAATAATAACTTTGTAGTATATTAGATTGTAGTATAATTCAATTTTTGTATTGAATACTGAATTAATCTTATTTGCCCAACAGAAGTGCTTTAATCATTATTTTTTACAGGAAGTATTGAGAGACAAGTCCTCGCCACTATCAACCGACTGCGGAGAGTGGCCATCTAAAATCACCAGTAATGTCCGGAAGTTGCTTGTTGAGCGAGGTCCAATACAAGTAAAAGACATAAACTTTCCCCTTGACTCTAAAGGTAGGAAATTTTCTCCAACTCATTATATAAGAAAACTTTGTAATGGGGAACGAGTCCAAAGAATGTGGCTGATGTATTCTATATCAAAAAAATCTGTATTTTGTTTTGTCTGCAAACTTTTTGGAAATCTAGATTCATCTCTTGCTGGAGATAAAGGGTATTCAGCCTGGCAGAATTTGTCAAAGATTTTGAGTAGTCATGAGAAATCTCCAAACCACATAAAGAATTATCAGTCCTGGCGAGAACTGTGCTTACGTTTACGTTTAGGTAAAACTATTGACAAGGAAAATGAAAGATTAATACAAGCAGAAACAGAGCACTGGAATCAAGTACTCAAAAGATTGTTGTGCATTGTTCAATTTCTCGGCACCCAAGGGTTGGCATTTAGAGGAACGAATGATACTCTTTTCATGAGTAATAATGGTAATTTTCTTAAACTAGTCGAGTACACTGCTAAATTTGATGTAGTTATGGCTGAGCATGTTAGAAGAGTATCATCTGAAGAAACACAAGTACATTATTTAAGTAAAAGAGTACAAAATGAATTCATCAGTCTCCTTTCCTCTAAAATTCAAGACCATATTTTAAATAAACTAAGCAAAGCAACATATTATTCTATCATACTGGACTGTACACCAGATGTCAGTCACACCGAGCAGATGACGATGGTTGTAAGATTTGTTCAGGTAAATGAGAATGCAGAAGCGTCCATAAAAGAACATTTTTTTAGGTTTTGTGCCCATTAATGACTCTACAGGTGAAGGACTCACACAGTGTTTGTTAAATGAGTTGTCAAGACTCAACATCCCATTGAAGAACATTAGAGGCCAAGGTTACGATAATGGCTCCAACATGAAAGGCAAGCATGTTGGAGTGCAGAGGAGGTTACTTGACTTAAATTCACGGGCATGTTTTGTGCCTTGTGGAAGCCATTCACTCAACTTAGTGGTTAATGATGCAGCGCTGTCATGCCCGATTGCAGTAGACTTTTTTAGCATTGTGCAAGAAGTGTTTAACTTCTTTTCTGCTTCTACATATAGATGGAGTATATTAACAGAAAACGTATCAGCTTTGACAGTAAAACCTCTGAGTAATACTCGCTGGGAGAGTAGGATTAACGCTTTGTTGCCTCTCAGATATCACATTGACAAAGTGTACGATGCTGTGTATGAAGCCTCGCAAGACCAAAAGCTTGACGCCTTTGGCATCAGCTTTGGGAATTGCCAAAAAACTACAGAGTTTTAAGTTTCTTTGCTGTGTTGTTACTTGGCATGAAGTACTGTTCAAAATAAATATGGTGAGCAAGGTTTTACAAAACGTCACATCTGACTTGCAAAGTTCAATGGGTCTTATCAAAAGTATTCAAAGTTTTCTTGAAAACATGAGATCTGGTGATGGGTTCAATAGTGTAATTACAGATGCTAAGGAGCTCGCAGAGAAAATTGGAGTCATCGCTGACTTTGAGAAAGAAGTCCAAGTTCGCCCAAGAAAAGTATAAAGACAGTTCTCTTATGAAAGTGACGATCAACCTATAGTGAACGTGGATAGCAAAAACTCGTTTAAAGTGAACTTTTTTAATGTTATACTTGACACAGCAATAGCATCTCTAAAAGAAAGGTTTGAGATCATGGAAAACCATAGCAACGTTTCTGAATTTCTGTATAACATTAATTCTCTCAGGACGTGGAAACAAGAGAAGTTGAAGACAGTATGTACAAATCTTCAAACTACACTAACTGTTGGAGAGGATCAAGATGTTGATGGAAAAGACCTCTTTAACGAGCTTCAGATACTCGCACCCATGTTACCCTATGGAAGCTCTCCAACGGAAGCCTTAAGTTTCATAACGAAAAAATTGCTTTGTAGATATATTTCCCAATGTTTTCGTAAGTTTAAGAATACTTCTGACTCTTCCAGTGACCGTTGCCAGTGGTGAAAGAAGATTTTCAAAATTGAAAATAATAAAAACTTATTTAAGATCTACCATTAGTCAAGAACGTTTAAGTGGACTGGCTTTGATGGCCATTGAAAAAGAAATTCTTGAAGACATTGATACAGATTTAATCATCAAAAACTTTGCTAAAATGAAAGCCAGGAAATTTTCCTTGTAGTTTAATTTAATTGTTTTAGTAGAAATTGTTAAAAAGTGTAATAGACCTGTAGGAAATTACTCTCCAGCTGAAATATAGCTTGTAGTCTTGGAAAAACTTATGTAACGATTGACTTTCTTGTTTAAAATAAATCTGTGTTAAAGATTTTTCCAGAATTTAATAACAAGTAGTTTTACAGTAATTAAAAAAGATTTAAAACAGTTGTATAACAAACTACACTGTTTGTCAAGTTAGACCTGTTTAATAAAGAATGTCAAGGTACAAAGCTGTGTTTGTTTTTAATGACAATACTATCCTCCACCATCCTAAAAACAGCAAACAATAACAATTATTAGGCCTGCATTTTTTACACACTATATTGAAGACGGAAGGGGGGGCGCCAAAAATTTACCCGCTTACACTTAAACAATGCCTTGGACCGGCTCTGAGTGTGGGCACATGTACGTAATTTGAACAATTATCTATATTCAGACTATGGGCTCAGTTATAAGGAACTAGTTCTTCCGTTTCCAAAATGATGAGCGTAAGGCAATACTTGCAGGTAGGAGAAGAGGGTGTAAAAATGTTCCCCAAGACTTCTCGAGGGTCACGTTTATTGCAGCCCTATTGTTCGCGCAAGGAACACTTTGGGGCTACACACGTATCACCTTTTGCCATTCTCTGTTTAGAATGTAACCTTTAGAAGAGTCATTCTGCTAAAGCGTTACCTCTTCCTGCCTGTAATATACAAAAGGTGACTGAAGCTACATTGTAACATTGCTATTTATAAATTTACGAAATTTCTATCGTAAACTTTTCTGAGACAAATAGGTCTCTCTCTCTCTCTCTCTCTCTCTCTCTCTCTCTCTCTCTCTCTCTCTCTCTCTCTCTCTCTCCTCTCGCTCTCCCTCTCTCTCTCTCTTTCTCTCTCATATACATACAGTGGAACCTCACTAATTCGTCTCCCTCTGTAATTCGTCACCCACTCAAGTTTTTTTTTTTTTTATTAACAAGGAAGTAACATATACGCTATAATTGTTGCCGGGGTAAACCAGAAACGTGCTGATTGTGGGGGTTCTAATAATAGCCAGGAGAACGGATTGCGGAATGCATTGGTTCCAAGAATTGGTATTTCGTACTTGTGTACACGCCACAATAAGTGTTGTGTTGTGTTTTTCTTACAGCGTAATACGTTTCCGAAAATTTTGTCAGATTGCTGATGACTGGCAAAGTATTCCGGAAAACACTCTAAAATCTGCCAGGAATAAGTTACGGCCGTCTGAATTTCAAACAGCGTCTGCAGAACCAGAAGGTCTTGACCCACATCGGAACTGTTAGATATATGCCACCATTTGACAGCTCGAAAGAAGACGACGTCAAAAATTGGTGTGAAAGAGACTTAACGGATGTAGGCTACGAAATGTTTAGTGATGATGAATTGTTACATACGTAACCACAGAACCTACAGAAGCTAATGATGAAGAAGATGACGAGCCAATAAAACCTGCAATCTTTCATAAGGAGGCCATTCAATCGCTGACTACAACAATCAAGTGGTACGAAGGCCAAGCTGAAGCAGAACTGCCTAAAAATATTTCACTGCACCACATACATATTTGGCTCTTGAAAAGTACGGTCAACAGAAAAAAACAGAAGAGAATTAATGATTTTTTTTTCAGAATCATTAAACAATTTTTTTGTGATTAACTTGTTTGAGTTTGAAAATTTCCAGCAATAAATATGCTCGAACATAACATTAGTACTGTACATTGCTAGTGTTGCAATAAAACCTTTTAAATTGTCTTTAATGGGTTTGTTTCACACTCCCTCACTAATTCGTCTATTTCACTAATGAACCCCTTCGGTCCCCTAGGTGGCGAATTAGTGAGGTTCTACTGCATATACATGGTGCTCACACTGTTCTTGTTATTTCAGTATTAATAATCAAATAATATTTTATACTTTTTCAACAAGAATATATTTTTTTATTATTTATTACAATGTTTCGATAGTTTATTTTACATTACTGTCATCTTCAGAAACAGAATGTATTCGACGAGAAATGTATCTGTATTTCTGAAGATGACAGTAATGTAAAATAAACTGTCGAAACATCGTAACAAATAATAAAAATGTATTCTTGCGGAAAAATACAAAATATTACTTTCTATTAATGTGTGTGTGTGTGTGTGTGCGCGCGCGCGCGCGCGCGCGTGTGAATCTATACATCTATCTCTGTCTATCATTTCATGTTTGTAGTTCCCCATGCTCTTATGTAAATCAGCATATATAAAAAGACTATTTATTACTATCATTAATATTACTATTATTCCAAAATGATACAGGCAGATGCATATTCTGGATCTCTTTAGGAAAAAGATATTTTTTTAGTAGGCCTATATGACAAAAGTATAGTCTGTATAAGGTTTCAGAGACTGGACAATAAATGTGTGACAAAACTTTTGTTGATAAGAGCTATTTGGGCCTATGACAGATTGTTTTTTGTAGAAATAAATATTTATAAAGGACATTAATAAACCATAACTTGTCACTGCTCGCAGTATGTGGTGAGCAGGTAATTCCTAGTGCTGTGAATGTAGCGAACATAGTAAACTTTAGTAGTGGGAATAAAGATATAATTATTATTACGTAGAAATATAACAGGCACTTAAAATATTAATATTATTTAACAGGCACTTAGGAGACGGCGATCAAGAGTCAAGTGAAGCAATGTACCCCCCCCCCCCCGCATAAGTCGGTTGTTTTAAAGACGATAGCAAGAAAACAGTGTGCCAGGACAACCAAGGTCAATGTATTTTTGGCTCTAAAAAGGAGAGGCTTTCGTGTAAAAGTGGATAGAAAATTTTCTCAAGAATACAAGATTACCAGCTACATAGTTACGACTGCTAATGTCGATTATCGAATTTTCCGCTTCATCTCTCCACGACGTGTTTATAATCGACCTCGCGTTCTGATGGAATTTATATCAGATCCTATTACTAATACAACCAAACGATAAAGTGAAAAGTGTTTCGCTAGCGCTAAGTCACAAGAGCTGATAACGTCATTCTGTTAGCAACCTACGATCGAACTGTGCACATATACATAAAGATGTTAGCAACAAGTAATAAGGAATATTTCATCGACGATCTGTTCTTGTTGTCGATGTTTCTGTTGTAAGCACTTCAGATTGCAAACTGGCGATTCTTAATCTCTACTGGTTACGTGTTTCTATTATGTCTCTTGTCTGCTGCTTGCCTTTCTCGGAAGGAAAATTCTGTCAGCGAGAGCCCAGTTCTCCTAAACGTGTACGTGTAAGGGTGTGGGTTAATATTTTCTTCCAAATTCATGTAGCAGTTAATGCTTTGCAACTACTTGCGGTCTAAAGCGCACAAAACACACATCGTGCGTTTACGAACAGATTGCGACGTACATCTGACTTCACCTGTTAAGTATGTTGTCGTTTTCCTCGTCCTGAGAATATTCATGTGCCAATATTCATGTGCCAACTAATTTATAATTCAGAACTGTACGCGCAAACCTATATTTCGTCAGAGTGTCAATGCCGCTCACGTCTTCTTCTTCTTCTTCTTCTTCTTCTTCTTATTATTATTATTATTATTATTATTATTATTATTATTATTATTCTTATTCTTATTCTTATTCTTATTCTTCTTCTTCTTCTTTAGTACTGCAGCCCAACTTGAGCCCTGGCTTCCAACACCAATCCCCTACAAAGTCTCCCGTCCATTGCCATCTTAGTGTAACCCCTCACACCCATTATTCTGAGATCTTCTAGCACATCGTCCAACCACCTTATCCTAGGTTGGCCCCTATTTCTGTTTTTATAGACCAGCGCCCTCACGATTTTCTTTGGCATACGCTGATCACTCGGCCCCTCTAGGTGACCTAGCCATTGTATTCGTTGAGCCTTTATGAATCTTACAATGTCCTCATGATTCAATAGCTTATCTATCTCCTGCTTATTTCTTATTTTCCATTTGTCATCTTTTCTAACCGGGCCATAAAGACGTCCTATGATCTTTCTTCCAAACCTTCTTCGTTTTTTCTTCCTTTTTTGTTAGTGTCCATGTCTCGCCTCCATAAGTAACAACCGCTCTGAAAACCGTCTTATATATTTTTATTTTTGTGTTACGAGTAACGAGTTTGCTTCTCAATAGTCTGCTGTTGGCATAATATACCCTATTTCCTGTCTGTATCTTGTTATGTATTGTCGTGTTTATGGCGCCCTCACTATCTATCATGTTACCCAGGTATCTGAACTTATTAACTGGATCAAATGAATTATACTGTATGCATAAATTATATAGATTTTTTCTCCTTTCTGATGTAGAAATCAGCATGTATTTAGTTATTTACATTGAATCCCACTCCAGCGGATTTTTGATTTAGCTCCTTGTATACCTCAACTAGCCGTTGTCTCGATCTGGCTACTATCACACCGTCAAAGTAAACTCCCTACGAACGCTGTTACTTCGCAAAAGTCGTATCCCAGAAATACTTATTCGTTTACCGTCTACATTTTTCAGTCACACGTGTGTGTGGGAATATTTTAAAAATAAAAATATCGTACGGAGAACCATGCATGACTTCCATGTTCTAAGATTTTTATTTAAAATCATTTACTTGGATTCGGTTCGATAAAAAAAAAAAATATCGCCCACCCTCAAATTATTTTCACTATTTATAGATATTTTTGTTATTATGGGGTAGTCGTTTAATATAATGTTATTTTCGAGTCCCTTTATCTATAAAAATTAGGTATTTTATTCTTATAAAGAAACTGAACTACGCAGATAATCATCCCTCCTCCTCAACCGATCTCCACCATTAATACAGATTAAAATTAATTTACCTTTTTTTTCATCCGCCGTGTGACTTCTTATTGTATTTAATTAAATAACGCGTTTCGAGGCTCAAGGCCTCATCTTCAGATTTCAGTCCCGTGTGGACGTCGTTAACACATTAAAACTAAACTACTACACATTAAAATAAAACACACTACACAAGTTAACCGATGTCTGGGTGCGCACCCTTTGCCGGTTCGCGACGCACTGCCCATTAATGATATTTACACTTTCATAGAGTAATAGTTTTATCATATGTAATTTCTAAGGTATCTTATCCTTCAAAATTAAATAATCGTACTTTACTTGATTTCAGCACAGCAATTTTCAAAAAAATCACCCCCTCCTCCTTAAACTACCCACTCCATTTATAACTATCTCATTTACCATTTTACAGTGGATTAACATGACTTTATTTTCGGGGCACTTATTTGTTAAAATTAAGTACTTTACTCTTGTTAAAGCACAAAACAATTCAGGTAAACTACCCCTCCCTCCTAACCGAACAATCTGGTTGCCTGGCAACAAAATTATTTTATTTTTAACAATTACCATTTTTTGAAAAAGTTTAAATGAATTTTTAAGTACTTTACTCTTGTTAAAACGTAAAACGTTGCAGGTAAACTACCCCTCCCCCTTAACCGATCTTAACCAAAATCAATTGGCCTTGAGTCCTTTACAACTCGGGCA
The DNA here is from genome assembly GCA_034769895.1 of Magicicada septendecula. NCBI lineage: Eukaryota > Metazoa > Arthropoda > Insecta > Hemiptera > Cicadidae > Magicicada > Magicicada septendecula. The sequence continues at coordinate 299,157,585 of CM068376.1, read as the reverse complement.
CACATGCAAACAATTATTTGATTCTGTTTGAATTTGCGGCAGTTATCGTTCGCCATAGAAAACATTCTACATACATACAAACAGACGCTTTTTGGAAAATGACTTCTTCATGTTTTGAAGTAGTACAATCAGAATCAGCCCTTATATAGAACACGATTTTTTTCGCGATCACTATACTTCCATTTCCTTACGGAACGTGGAAGTAAAAATTAATTCTTTTTGAAATTTTCAGTGTTATATTTTATTTTATACATTCGTGTTACACTGTTTTATATTTGCCGTAATTACATTTTATAAAACTATACGGCCGAACGAGTCCGTATTCTGTTTCCGGATTCTTTAGCAGCGTTCTCGTTGATTGATCGTCTCAGCGATACAACGTTATGACCAATAATACGAACACTGTCTATACGGTATGCCAATTAATTTTATCGGCGTTACAACGAGTGCAATATACAATAAGATATACGATCGACACGAGTAACAGGAAAACGTTCAGATAAAATGCTGACACGGATAAAAATATAGGCTATCATATTTACATGACTGCGTTTCCTACAAAAACACGCCCAAATATCTCTTAATTATTTTACGTTATTCCGCCAAGGTCAATACGCGTCGACTTGTTTATCCAAACAACCGAGTCCCGCTGCAATTTAATTAACCATCGCAGAGAAAACGAACGTTAATGACACGTTTTGCTCCGTCACGATTCTTTGCCATCCGAAATCGAATCCATGAAAATCGTTCGCGTATTTATCAAAAAGTTCTCGTTAGGTTTTCAGACAGAACTTCGGATACAGTTTACACGCGATACCATCATCAGCTTTACTCGTATAACAGAATGACTTGTGAAATTACTTCTTAACACAGATCCGGTAACAGATTAAGGACTTGTATCGCTTAATCTTGCCGTAAGACTAATGATGCGATTTCGATTTAACCTAAAATGTTACTTAACTTATTACGTCTTACAGTTGCTCCTCTTCACTCAACTTAAACACGCCATTACCTACACAAGTGTGTTCTGCTTGAATATTGACACTTAGCACTTACGAGACCCGGTCCTCCTATGGAGCATTTACTCAGCCTGAGTTTAATGAATTGCAGTCAAACTGTTACCGTTGCTTTATTTCCATATTATAAAGAATGAAAAAGCATTTTGAAATATCTCGAAATATAAATTAGAAAACAGATTTTTTAGCGATACGTTCCAACGCTTTAAGTATTTACACTTCGGACTCACATAAAATCATAATATATAAATTTTGTCACAAAACGCCTTGGTGTTATATTGTATTTTTATAAGAATAACACGCTTCGAAAATTGCATCAAATTATCTTGTAACGGTTCTTGAGCAAATGTTCCTTGAATCCTAAAAAAAATTTTCGGAATGCGTCGGAAAACAGAAAAATGTAAACGTAACCTCTTCAGTAACAGAACAAAAAAGAGTCGCCACAAAGAGGTGATAGAAATATGTAAATCAGTATTGCCATGGCAAGGGAGAAAAATATACTGTATTTTTTTTTTTATTACCTCACTATCTGTAGTAGAAACCAAAAAATAATTAAAAATGCGGAACCAAAATGTAACCGCCAGAAGTCAGCAAATCGCGTATGAAGTCCGTGAGATGATAACTCAGAATATTCTTTTTATAGTAATTTTAAGAAATTAAAGTTTTACAAAGTTATGGCGTTCTCTGTATCGTCCTATGGGTGTGACTTGTGGACAACAACCAAAAAACTAGACAGTAAAATATAGGCCTCGGAAATTGCATTCTTAAGAGGAGCTAAAAGATATTCTAAACTTGACCGTATTAGAAATGAAGCCATAAGAGAAAAGTTACAAGTTTTTAACTTGAATGAAAAATTAAAAGATTATAAACAACGGTGGAAAGAACACTTAGAAAGAATATCAGATTCCAGACTGGCCAAACAAGTCTGGAAATACAAACGAATAGGACAGAGGTGTGTGGGTAGACTCAGGAAGAGATGGCTGGAGCATTTTTGAAAGCGGAACAGGCAGCATCTTGCCTATGCCGTGTTGTGAAGACGATGATAATACCATCAATAACATATAATACCATGTACCGTGTACCATGTGTATCTATGTAGTACCATGGTATTGATATTGGTGACTAATACCATAGTGTTAATTACTCGTTGGGAAAACGTCTGATATTTCGGCAGACAGAAAGGCGAAAACTGAATGGTGGACACCAACTCGTTGTGCCAACGCACTCAGCATAATGATGGGTCAACTCTGCGCGACGCATCACAAGCTACCGAGGACACGCTCTGACTTGAAAAGACATTCAAGTGAATGAATCCATTAGTGAAGGCCAAAAGGGGGAGAGAGAGCGAGAAAGGCAGACAGAAAAACAAAATGAGAGAGAGGACGAGGTTACATCAAGGAGGCTGTGGTGTTAACTGTGGTGTTAACTGTGGTTTTTAGCAGGATGTTTTTGCGGTAGACCGTACTGCAGAAATACGATAACTGTTTATCACGGTGTCGACTGATACGTTAGCTGTCAACACAGAGAAATTACTCTATGGCGCTGATGAGAGACAGATCGTTAGAAATAGACTCATCGACGATCAAAACAACAATTTTGAACGTAAAACGTTTAGATAGGCCTACATCGTCTCGATGGGGGTTTTATACTCAGTGGGTTGACGTTTGGCTACTAATCTAGAAGTACCAGGTTCAGTGCCCGTGAGCGCCATAAGATCAAGGTTCGTTTTACAGTCGACTCAGCCTGTGGAAATAGAACCTGTGAGCTAACACATCACCTGTGAAGTGCAGAATCAGTGTTGGAACTGCTCATTTAGGCAGAGTACCCTCACTTCTTCTTCTTCTTCTTCTTCTTCTTCTACTACTACTACATAACTACTACTACTACTACTACTACTACTACTAATAATAATAATAATAATAATACTCCTACTACTACTACTACATAACTACAGCCCAACGTTAAACGTGGCTTACAACACCGATCTTCTCCAAATTCTCCTGTCCATTGCCACCTCAGTGTAACCGCTCACATCCATTCTTCTGAGATCTTCTAGCAAATCATCCAACCATGTTATGGATCGGTCCCTCTTTCTACTTTTATAGAACTCAGAATTTTCTTTGGCGTACGCTGATCATCCATCCGCTCTAGGTGACCTAACCATTTTGTTACGACTAATGAGTTTGCTTCTCAATAGGCTACTGTTGGGATAACATGCCCTATTTCCTATTTGCATACTGTCATGTATTGTCGTGTTTATGAACCCTTCGTTATCTATCATATTACCCAGGTATCTGAATTTAAAACTGCATCAAATGAATTATCCTCTATGCATAAATTATATAGATTTCTTCTCCTTTCCGATGCAGAAATCAGCATGTATTTACTTTTACTGATATTTACATTGAGTCCCATTCCAGAGGATTTTTGATTCAGCTCTTTGTACACCTCAACTAGCCGTTGTCTTGATCTGAACCATCGTCAGCGCAAAAGAGTACCCTCCCTACTTGGGTGGTACAGAAGAAAGCCATATTCCATTTAGTGAGTATTCGTTTGTTATGGGTACGTACAATTCTGAACCGACACAAGGGTTTCAAAATTCGCTTACATCAAGCTTACACACAGGGAAAGGGATAGTCGATGTTACAGACCTAAGTTGATTGCCCTGGAAAATGTGTTAATATTATCGAATATGCTGCTATAGGGTACGTTGTCAGAACACGTTCATAAGACTCACACTTACCCCCCCCTCCCTTTAAACTTTCGACAAACTACTAACTTTGAGAAGCGACACTTAATCCCTGTACTTTGAACAGAAATCAGGCGACCATATTCTTCCAACTGTAGTTTTAATTTCTTTATCTTTTCTGTGTGGCTGGATTTCACAGAAACGAGTAGGCCTATAACGTAGTCGGGGCAGGGGACCCAAAAGGTCTCGAAGTAGTCGCCAGACACGCGGTGATTACGTGCGGGTCGCCAGGCGTCTGTGCCAGTTGATTCTCTATCTAATACTATTTATTTTTATGGAAAAACAAAATATTACAATATCGGAACGGTAAGATAATATGTTATTCAAATGAAGTCCGTCCTGAATAACATTTCCGAATTAAGCGTACTGCTGAATAATACTTGTAATATTTAAATAGCTAGCAGATCAATTTAAAATTATAATCGCGAACGCGTAGACTTTCTGTCAGGCTGTCTCGACTTAGAACACTGGATCCTAACTAGACTTTAATCGATTTAAATACAGTATGCGCATATTGGAAACACGAACGTACAACAGGAAAAAGTAATTCAATCTCCGGGTGAATAATGAGCGAATAAGAATATAAAATAACATATTTTGAATAAAAATTAGCGAAACGCCGTTAACTGTTTCGAGGCTCATCGCTTATGCAGTATTTCACGCTTATTTATTTTAACGTTTCTCACGACTAAACGTTTTACAGGCGCGTTATGTTAATAAGATTTTAATGCGGTATCAAGTTAAAGTGGAGAAATTTATGGCGTGTAACCTACACTTACCGTGTTTATATACACGCCGGTAAGTTGTTACTCTGCAGACTCTTGCAGTTATGGATTACATAAGTACCCATGTGTACACGCGCGCGTCCGTTATTTCAACGGTGTAGCACACACTCAACAAGCAGCAAGAACATATTCGTAACTGTTTGTTGGGCCGTGTCGATAATGGCAAACGTTTCGCCCCTACACGCTGTCGACAGCAACAACCATCGATGTATACTATATGGATCGCGTAATGCATTCACTGAATTCGGTCCGACCGCTGCACCAGTGGTTGGCAAGAACACTCCGTATGCTATATACTGTACCTGTACAAAGTCTGACATTTCTGCTTTGTTATAGCTTTTGTTGCTTTAGCGAATTATATTTTGCGTTAAATGGTATAGCTGTGTCATTTTAACAATTAATGACTCCAAAGTGGGAGGTTTTTAATAAGTTCTTTTCCAAAATAAACTCATTTGTTTCACTGTAAGATTTCAGTATTCTGACACATTATTTAAGTTTATCGCTAAGTTCTGTTGCGTTCTTATTTATGAACATTTATTATTGAAGCCAGACGAATAAAGATAAGAATAAGGGAAACAAAGAATAAAAGACGTGAGCCGTAAACTTTAAAATGTTTATTGGGTAAAAGAAGCTGGCGTATACGCTCGCCATGGTCGTTAAAGTGTTCAATAAGGAATGCTAATTTACATTAATTTTTTTTATTTTATATAATTAGCTACGTATTAATTGCATAAAAATTGTTTACATTAAACATTACTAAATAATACAAATTTATTTAACTTTTGGGAGACACCAAACTTAGAGAAGGTAGCTGCAGCGGTTCTTTCCTTAACAGTATTATAGCACAAGTTTTATAAAATAATGTCACTATTAATTTGATAAGTTTCACTTCACGGCTGTCTTCAGAAAAATCATTGTTTGAAATATGTTTTCTAAACACTGTGCCGGCAAAGTGTTTGCAAGCTGATATAATCATTTTTTGGTATTAAGTTTACTGTCAGATATAATCAATAAATTATACATATATTTTACAATCTTTAAAACGTCTAATGACGCTCCAAATTAATTTTCCGCTTGATACAAAATCAGTAAAATGAGTGTAAACGCTTAAGTTATTGTCATCTGTTTTAGGCAAAAGTAAAAACAAACTGTTATAATAATAAAATCTTCATAAGCACAAATTTTCAGTAGAACTGTTCCAAATGTAATAATTGTAAACTTTTAAAACAAGTGCATTAATGACTGAATGACTCGTTTAATACACGTGTTAACTTAGCGCCAAACGCTTTATTGCCAACCATTGTGTGGGAAGCTATAGCCTACGTGCTTCGGACCGTTTTCTGCCTTTCACTTTGCCTGGCAGCACGCGATCTATATAGTATACATCGACAGCAACAACTGAGGACCACGGCCTAACAGCCCAGCTGATAATAATAATCATGGGTGCCGATCCTCCCCAACCCCTATGACGCTTCCCCCCAATTTTATAAAAATCGCCCTTTTTCTGACAAGACCTTTTCTCTCTTTTACAGTAAAATTTCTTACCTAATCGAGCAAAGGCCGGGGCTTTCTAACTTTAAAACTATTACAAAACATTACCTTTTACCGAAAAATATATATTGATTGTAGGTTAAACTAAAAAAATAAGGATTTCTAATAAAAAATCACAAAGATAAGAAGAAGGTTCTTGAGGATTTTTATCAGGTTTAAAGACCATGATTACTTGAGCTGATTTCCAGAGTAGAGGAAAGTATTCAAGTCTGAGTATGGCGTTGAATATGTATGTTATTAATAAGAAGCCTTTGTGAGGCAACTCCTTTAGAATTTTTTCCCCGATATAAACATTAATGCCGGGAGCCTTTATACTTTTCAAATTATTCTGGATTATTTCCTTGACTTCCATAACCTTAAAAGGCTTAATTGGGAGAGCCAGTTGGCACGATGTGTGTAAATATCTTCGTACTTCTTCATCGAACGAGAAGTTCTTGCTGGCTTCCGGTTGAAAAAGTTGACCAAATTTTTGGCAAAAATCTGGGATTTCTCTGTATTCTCTCGCGCCCAGCTACCATCTGGTTTACGTATTGGTGGTATTCGTAAATCTCACCTTTTTAATCGTTAAATAGAGTGGCCTTTTTAATCCTTTTGTAGCCTTCCACAGGGAATAATCTGTACTTTCATTAGGTGAGAGATTCCTGAATGCCTTCATTCTTTGAAGTTTCTAACAACGTTTTAGATTTCTGGCCGCGTTATTCGGGTTTCTTTTATCATCCGTATGATGAGTATGCTGTCAAATTCGTTGCAGTCTTCGCTTCTCAGATAATTTCTCTTGGATAACCAGAGGAAGATTAAGTACTTACTCTTCGGTGTAACGCAGAGTGTAGTTTCCCAGGCTGAATTCAGAAAAGCACGGGTGAGATATTTTACAGCCGAATCCAATTCAGCAGAATTAAATGCAAGAAGATGGCAGACTTTTTAAACAACGGTGCGACCTAAACCTTATATGTTTTTCAATAATAAACTACCGTGTATTGTGTAAACATATGTTTCTGTTTGTTGATTGTAATGGACTGCACATTTACTTTCATTTTTCGTTATTAGATAATAAAAATAATCGAAGTGCAATAACGGAATAACTATTTTATCATTTTTAAGACAGAAATTCGGTACATCGGAGGCCTGACAATTGTCCAGGGGGAAGGAGGATCCGTCAAGGCCGTGATCTCAACCTCAGACGGGTAATCCAAATTCTCCAACATCTACAAATTTCATCCATTGTTAGAGCAGTTGACATGTAATTCTAGAGTAAAGATATACAATAAATTTATCTGCTAATTGACAAGTCTAGATGTAAACAAACAGCTGGGAAACCATATTCTAGATTTTGTAAACTGCCCAGATAAAAGCTTAAAACAGACATTTAGTTCGGCTTTAGCTAAAGAAAATGGAATTACAAGGCTAGAAGCCACAATTTATAACTACACCAATCCGGATCACCAAGCTCAGAGAGAATGTAATCCATTAAACGATTAATGTAATCCATTAAAGAGAAACAGAGAATATTTTAAGAATGCTCCGTTCTATTCTGTACAACTGTCTAGGATGTGGAGTAAACTGACAGACACTTTGCAAAATAGCTGTTGTCTTGTTTTTAAAGATATTTTACAGTATGTTTATTGGGGAAATATTAATACAGGTAAGCTAACAACAGTTCAGATCAAGTTGCCAGAAAATAAGGAAGAGAGGGAAAAACTGATTACACGTGTACTGTCTGCATTTAGCTTTAACTACTTGTTAGTTAATTTTGTAGAAATAACAGAGAACAAGGAGGACAAAAACCTAATATCTGTTGTGCAGAGATGTTTTATAAAAGCAGGAGAGACTTACTTTTCCAAGTCAATCACTTTATTTTCCACACCTCCAAAGGATATAAATTTAGAGGACTTGGGCCTAGTTAAGACTAAAAATGTTATTCCGGCTATCTGTAGAAAACGGATAAATATTAATAGCAAGTTGATACCATATTCGGTTAAGGGAAGAGAACCTAGAAGCATTGTCTTCTGTCTTTCTGTTGAGTGCTAAGAAGAGGCAAACAGAATTAGAGGAAATAGAGTGCCAAAAAGGAAAAGACGATTACAAAGACTAAAGCTCTGAGGGAGGACTATGAGTCTCTATTAAAAAAGGAAGAAAAGATTAAGCGTACAGAGGAGGAAGAAAATTAGTTATTTTAATTCTAGGTGGAGAGGTTTCGATACAAAGGGAGTTTATAAGATTTATGGATTTGCAGTACACGGCAAAAATAAATTTACTTACGTTGGTGTTTTAGCTCAGGACAGATCGTGTAGGAAAATGGTTTACTATCTTAAGGGTTATTATAAGAACAGGTTTATTGAGTTTAATAAACAGAGAGAAAAATTAAAGGGAGAGGGATTCGTTTTCTTTCCGCATAATCGAATAGATATTATATATCAGGGCCGGCCTTAAGGACGGGCCAACCGGGTCGTGGCCCGGGCGCAGATTTTTAGAGGGCGCCAAAATAATGGATAAAAAAATCAAGTTTTTCTTTCCTTTATGATTGTTAATAAATGAAGTTGTAATCTCAAGCAGGTTAAACAGTTTACTCTGTTATTAATGAATGCCACTGTTTGGTACATAATAAGACAATTAATATAAATCTTCAGATAGCGGTATTATTTAACGTATTTTGACATTCATGCTCAACCACAAAACGGCGACAAGATCATCGCCGATCTTGACCATGACCATTACTTAGGTAAAACAATCCAAAATGAGTTGATTAGTTTGCTTGGGTCTGAAATAAAAAATGATATCATTGAAAGAGCAAAGCAAGCCTAGTACTTTTCACTAACATTAGTACGCCCGATATCAGCCACCAAAAAAAATTGTCATTTACAATTTGTTTTGTTGAATGTACTGAAACAGATGTTCAAGTAAAAGAGCATTTCTTGTCATTTTTTCCTATTGATGACACTACTGGAGAAGGTTTGACAACGGCCCTTTTAAAAGAAATTGAAGGGACCTGTGGGTTAGACAAGAAAAACTGTAGGGGGCAAGGTTACGATAATGGAGGCAACATGACTGGAAAATATAAAGGAGTGCAGTCAAGAATTTTGTCAATATTTCCTAAAGGTTTTTTCAATCCTTGTGGATGTCATGTAGACCTGCAGAATAGTTTTTTTATGTGTAGAGCTTAACTGCCGCCACTAGTATACCTAAAATAGTCATGATAAAACTTTTAAAGTATAATGTTATTAAATTAGTACTGATAAGAAAATAAGCATCACAATTTTTTTTTGGGGGGGGGCGCAAAATTGTGTCTCGGCCCGGCCAGACCTAAATGTTTGGCCCGGCCCTGTTATATATTATCCTGTAGAAAACCCATTTATGGAGATTAGAACTAACGGAGTGGCCTCTTATAAGGGGAATAGTTATATAAAAGTAGAGCTAATAAAAACCTCAGACATTTTTGAGGATAACAATAAGTTAGAGTTTAAGGAAGGGGATAGTGAACAGTTTAAGAATGTAAAAATGGGAGAGATTATTGGTAAGATAAAGATAGTAGATTGTAAAAGATTGGAAGCACATTAATCTGAAACACATTATCATCTTAATTTCATTTTAATAGATAAAATGAATGTCGTTATAACAGTGTATTGAGTATTGTTTAATTCAGTTTAGTTAAATTCTTTTTCTGAATCTTGACATATTAGTGAGTTAGTTTAAAGTTTTAATAAAGGATAATGGAACTATTTTCTCATATTATAACTATACTTTTAGCAATTCTGTCACCTGGTTTCCATTGTAAAGGAGAGGTGAGTTAGTAAATCTATAATCTATTTTATTTATTTTATTTTTTTATTTTACATTAGATACACTTTAGTAACACATACCAGAAAAATTATAAAATGTTTTAATAAATACGGAGTAGATATAGCAATTAAAAAATGTGAAACGGTATTTGATAAGATAAGGAATAAAAATATAGAAAAAAATCCCATTATTGCAGAGAAGCGGAGTTTATAAATTAAAATGTAAAGAATGCAACAAAGTGTAGATGAGACAGGACGGAAATTCGTATGCAGGTTGTCTGACCACAAACGTGGAGAAGGTAACAGAACAACGAATTCGTTATATGCAAGACATTTATTAGAAGAGAACCATAAGTTTGTTAATCCTTTGGAAGACTATGAAATTTTAAAAGTAACAAATGACACAGTTGAAAGAAAGCTTAGGGAGGAGTTAGAAATATTGAAAGAAAGCGAGAAAGGGTTAGACGATTTAATGAATACTAAAACTAAATTTGATAATGAAGAAATATTTTATAATATAATTAAGAAGTAAAAGATAGAGGACGGATAGATAACATTAAGAACTAAATTGGATATATGGATGTTTTTGAAATAAGGGTGAGTGACCGCGCCCAAAAGTGTGAATGAGAAAGGCTTTACAACGTTAGGTATTGAAAAGAATGCACGCACACACACACACACACACACGGAATGTGGGAATGTGCTAGAAAAATATGTAACTGTACAGACGGGAATGACAGGGCTCGGAAGTTGGGAAGGCAATTTGACTTATAGCTTGTTTGCGGAGGTGTGTGTGGACAGTGGGGCGGGTAGGGGTATGAAGAGTCGGTTTTATTCTGGGTTGTTATTTCCGATCTGACGATGAGCTGAGAAGCTTGAAAGCGCTAATCGGAGTAATTTTTCTATAGTGGTGTGCAACAGTGATAATTCTGTTTGTGATTATAACCACTAGCACAGCTTTCTTAATTACACTTTAGTTTTGTTAAATTTATACGTTTTCAGTAGCTGTACTAAAGAAGAAGAGCACAAGCCTGTAGGAGATGCCCAAAATTTTTTCAACACATGAAAATAATTTGTTTTGTTCGCCTATTGGCTAATTATCTTTATCAAGCCTTCATAATTTGCAGTTATACAGTGAAGGCTTTTATACAGCAATTTTATAAAATGAATTCATTTGCTGTTAATTTAAAATAACTGAAATTTTAAAGTAACAAATCAACTACGAATTCTTTTATAGTAATTTGAAAACGACTTAACATTTTTTCAATTAATCTTCAAATAGTAGCGAACATGTCAGCGTTGTAGACAAAACCATGTTTCTTATGTACTATTTCATAAGTGTACAAGAAAATTAATCATTTTTATACGATTTTATTTTTCTTTTATTTTTAGGATAACTAGAACCACTACTTTGTACCGAGATCTAACTTTCTCGAAGTTGTCAATGCCTTTGTGGACAAAACACAAATGATAAGAAAAGTTTTTCATGGACCACGCTACAAACTCATAACTGCTCCTCGCCGATTCGGGAAAAGCACTAATTAGAACACGCTGGACACTTTTCTATCCATCCCGTTCAGCTCAATCGACAAATAAATAAGAATACAGACTTTCCAGCCCCTGAAGATCTACCAAGAATCGCTAGAGTTTGTGAACAAGAGATTTGGTAGTTAACCCGTTGTGAATGTAGACTTGAAAAATGACTGCCCTGTACGCAACTACGACGATGCAGTCGAAATTCTAGCTAAAAAGGCCCATAAAAGTTTGAAGAACACTAATATTAGTTAGCAGTGATAACCTGAATGACGGAGAGAAGAGCTTAGCTAAAATATGCTGTGATGTGGTAACCGTCTTCCAGATGCCTCCAAAAATAATAATGTGTGGTTTGGAAAACTTAGCAGAATTTGTGTACAAATATTATAACAATGCTAAGGTATGTTTGCTAATAGATGAATTTGATGCTATTATTACTAATGCTACGTTTACAGTAAGTAAAAGAGAGTTAAATTACATAATTGACTTATTCATAGGTCAAATTTCGAAATTGGCAAAATCAAACAACACGTATAAAGGGCGGTCATAACCGGCACGTCGTATATAATAATTAGCAGGATCAAGCCTCTCCTCTCCTTTCAACAATGTAGAGATTTATACATTTCTGGATAACCGATTATATGTTGACTTCTACGGCTATGTAGAAGAGGAACACCAGGTTCAATGTAAGCACCTGATGCAGATGATGCTCGCGATTGGTACGACGACGGTTACGTTTGCAAAAGGGGAAGACGCATATACAGTACTTACTCTATTTTAAATTTTCTACAGAAAGGAAAAATCGACAGTTATTGGAAAAAAATTGAGGAACAGAAAAGTTAGCTTCGGCTTTCAAAACTGCATTCATTGAAAGCAACGTCTTGCGAATGTTGAGAGACGAATCGGTAAAATTTAAACCTGTTTATCACATTTCTGTATAGAAGGATTGGTAAAATTAAAAAATCTCTTTAATCATAGACGTAATCCAATGAAAAGTATCACTGATATTTTCTTCTCGTATCTTTTAGAACGGAGATATTTTTACTTTTGTTTGGAATAATCAATCCTACGTGAAATTACCAACAAAGAAATAAAAGTTTTTTTTTCTTAGAAAAATTAAAAGATTTTTTCTTAGATAACTACAACATCGATGTACAGCACTTAAAGCACTGTACAGATTTTTTTAATCAAATAAATATCCATGCTAAGAGTAGTGATAACAGTTTCAGAAGGCAAGTGGAGAAATTTCAAAGAAACTTGGAAAGAGTAATTTATGCATTTATTTCATTTATGCATATGAGCGCTAAGAAAGAAATTACAAACGAATCTATTGTGGAGAAAGTATTATACTATGTATTAGCTTACTCGGAAAATTACCATACTGAGAGTCAGATTTATAACACGTACATAAATGAAAAAGGCGAGAAGAAATCTGGTCGGTTGAATTTACACTTAACAAGAGGCAATTTCTCTGTAATTGTAGAGTTAAAGTATGGCGAAAATTCTATGATTGCTTTAACACAGATTTTCAGTAATAAATACTACACGATATATAACAATACGGATTTCAGCAGTTTCAACATAGAAAATGAGATTTTCTTGGGGATAAACGTGAACAAGCAGGGAGATGTATCTATTTCCTCTCTGGCCAACAGCAGAGATATTTCAGATGCTGTAAGCGTGTGACTAGCCTACTTGGTTTAAAAGCAGCCATAATCAGCATTTGCAAATTAGTTTTACGTTGCATTATTTTGAAGCCTGTATAATCATACTTTTAAATAAACTATGTTTAACAAAATTAAGATTTTCTTTTTATAAAAACGTAATTGACCGAGTTTCAGGTCTACAATCACTTATAGAGTATATTTACAAAATACATATCCTACATTGATTTACGATTTGAACTCCAAAATACGATCACAGCTGTCTAAGTAGCCTACGGTACCACACATGCGGAATAGTTCTGGAAAGCGGACTACTAGATAATACACCGGTTGAGATTAAAGTTGCACAGCTATCAAGGAGAGCCTGTTCTGATTAAAATATCGGTATGGAGAACCATACATGACTTCCATGTTCTAAGATTTATATTTAAAATAATTTTCAAAATGAAATATTTTCATAAAAACTACTTCTTTCTACTTATTGTTTCAGCCTTAACCACAATACTGTGGTCACTAACGTATACCACCTCACGTTAGCGCACTCGATTTTCACTGATGACGGCAGTCGTTGGCACTGCCGAAACGTCTGGTTTTGCAGAAAACATTGGACCACGGCCAAACAGCCCGGGAAGGAATTTTAATAACAAACTACTTCTTTGTTGCCGATAACGTAGTACACATATAAAAAATTATCCCATCCCCCTTCAACTATCGTTTTCATTTATAAAAATTTCATCTACCTTTCTACAGTGGATTATTATGACCTTCTTTTCAGGATACTTTATTTATCAAAATTAAGTACTTTACTCTTGTTAAAACATAAAACGTTGCAGGTAAACTACCCCTTTCCCTCAACCGATCTTCACCAAAATCAATAAGCTTTGAGTGCTCTACAAAATCAGGCACATATACAAAACATTATTGGATTCTGTTTGAATTTACGGCAGTTATCGTTCGTCATAGAAAAAATTACTCTTGTTAAAACATAAAACATTCTCGGTAAACTACCCCTTTCCCTTAATCTAGCTTCACCAAAATCAATAGACCTTGAGTTCTCTATAATTAAGGTACGTATGCCAAAAATTATTTGATTCTGTTTGAATTTGCGACAGTTATCGTTCGCCATAGAAAAAATTCTACACACAGACACACACACACACACACACTTTTCGAAAAATGACTTATCTTCATGCTTTGAGGGTAGTACAATCAGAATCAGCCCTTATCTCGAACACTATTATTCTCGCCATCACCATACTTCCATTTCCTTATGGAACATGGAAGTAAAAAAATGCAAAAGTAGGTGAAAGTAACGTAATGTCTCTTTTTTACCTATTTGAACTCTATTCTTGTGCAATAGATTTTCTTTTTCTTTTTTATTACTCGAAATATCATGCAGATGAGTGAGTTCTGTTACATTTTTATTAAAAAATATTTGTAAATCTTTATTTTTACTAAATTCTAGCTTACTTTCTGTTTGTTATGATGTTAATTTTAGACTATGTTTACGGTAGTTTTTTCACAAGTTTGTATTAAATTTTAATTTACTCTCTATTTGTTACGATGTTAAGTTTTAGAGTATGTTTAAGATAATTATTTTTCATAAATTTCTATTGAATGTTAGTTAGCCCCGAAAGTGGAGTAGTAGAATCCCTCTATATATATATTTCAATGGAACATCGCGGAAAAAAAAGGTCTTTGTAGCTATGACTACATGCTTTTATACAATTTATGACGTTATAGACATGTTGAAAATTGATTTTGTTAAAATTTTGTAAAATAGCTATAAGTTTTGAAATAAGAAATGGGTAATTAACTGTTGTATGTCAAAATGCCCATAAATTTATTTTCTGTCATGTCAAGTGCGAATTTAGTGCGTGGTGCGCGTGTGCGCGTGTTATTCGTATTTACATGAATAACTCTGGTGTAAATTAACGTATCGAATTGAAACTTGGACAGCTCATACTTCTGAATTAGCGCTACATTTTTCATATGTCAAAGACTCAAAACATATTATTTTAATAAGTATTTTTTAACAGAATTGACTTTTCTAAAGAATCCTTATCTTCTGAAAGTTATAAAACTTTTAGATAAAATCTATACATGCTTTTGCAGCCTTCAGCAAAATTGATCAGGACATATGTCTATCTATCTAACCCATCAATCACGTGCTATGGGTTTTAACCAATCGGAGGCTCCAATTTTCATTCAGTTTGGTCCCTCGCTGAAGAAGCTTCGCGCACTTCAACCTAGCAGCTCGGCCTTAACAGACGTTGTCTCTGTACGAGTTTGTCGTATCAGTATACGTTCTAATAAGGGTTACGAGTACGGGGCCTTAGCAACGAGTTGCCCGTTTGCTAGCTCGATTGGGTATTAGAACTCAAAATAATTTAATTATGAATTAAATAGTGCTATCTCGCGATAGTCAAGATTTTCCGCATAGGAATCAGGTGTATTTGCCGAAATACATCTGGGTGAACGCGAGGACACGTCAAGATACCGGAAGCTGTACGTAAAACACACCGAAATTGAATTAATAATAGTTAAACCCATTATCGAGCCCTGAGATAAATGAGATAAACTCTATCGGTAAAACGGCGTGCGTGCGTGTGTCGCGAGAGTTCTACGTGTCATCATTGCAGCAGATCCAGAAGGCGACGAGTGTGGCGGTGGAGCAGTTCAACGGTTCGTCAAGGGATTTCGTCGAACAAGTAAAATAGACTATAAGAAAGAAAAACATTCAAACCATTTCACAGACTCTATTAAAATTTAAGAATAAATAATTTATGTTCAAATCACAGACCATATTAAATTTGTTTTAAAATAAATACCTAACTCCAGATAAAAGACGCTGATATTATTTTGTGGTAATTTACTATCCCTTATATTTGTTTCGTTGTAAAGCAAGAAAATTGTATACTTAAAAAAGTGCACTGTTTGAAAATGTTTTAGTGTTTAATGTGTATTCTTTAGACAAAACAAAATGCTTGATTTTTTGGCTATTTCATTAACAACTTTTTCTTGGATCACTGTTTGATTTTCCTGTATTTCAAACGTGCAGGCCTACGCAAAAGCTGTGCAATAAACCTGTTTGTATATTTAAGAAAAGAGTTACTACTATATTAGCGTACACAGCTGAAAAAATAATAAAACAGCCTAAAAATTAAGAAATTAACAAAATTCCTTGTAAACGTTTTTTCACATATAGGTCTACTGTACATATATATACACTGTACACACGCGCGCGCGCATAAACGGTGACTTTTTTGTGACACGCGTTTTTTGGCGTTGGTGTGTGTGTGAATTCGTATCTAATATTTGTGGCGGGTGCAATTAAGCGAGATTTATAAACACGGGGCTTTACAATTTATTATTCAGGCTTTACAATATTTAAAGTAATATTCTTTATGTCTTCTAACCCCAAAATTTATATTTTGTAAAGCAGATTCTGTATTCTGAATTACAAGCAAGTCGTCAGCAAACAAGAGCACATTCAAATATCTGTCTCGTGATATCTTAATACCTCCAGGTGGTCTAGTGGCTAACGCGGGCGATTGATGCGCTCGTGGTCCCGGGTTCAATTCCCGGCGGAGGCTCCATACGGCGTGCACTCAGCGTCGTGAGGCAAACTGAGTAGGCACTGAGATAACAGCGCCGCCTCCTGGCCGTGAATACCGCAACTAGCGGCTGGTGGCGCGTAGTACTAGCCATACACCGTCACACTAACACAAAAAGCTGCGCGGTACGCCTTGGTCCTTAACGGACTGTGGGGCGGAGGTGATATCTTAATACCATGGTTCAATATTTGAATTTGATTTCATAAATTATATTAATCCATATGGCATTAGTGTTGTGTTTGTTTTGCACACGAAATTTGTTATTTGCTTTATACGCTATTCTAGTGGTGTTTTTTTGTAACGATTTCACAGGCTTTACATTTTTATGTTTGCAGATGGGAATGTCAGTTTGTACATGACGTTTTATGCGCCCAGTTTCTTTTTAACTTCGGAATATATATATACTTTTTTTTTTTTGTTTACCTCATGTGGATTCAGCGTTGTCTTACAACGTTGTGTCGAATAGTGAATGCAAATATGTATTCCGTTTCGAAGTGGCGGATTTGATTGGTTATGTTTGGTTAACTAGTTTATACAGATTTCCTGAGTATAGTGTATTTCATGTGCTGAGTGTGAACTACTTGAAATTTCGATACACAAACATCCACGGATGAACTGATTAAGTAATGTGTACAGTGAACTGGGTATGGACTTCTTGGGAGCGAAGTCATAGAGCTGAAGGCACTTAACTCAGAAACGAATTGACGAATACTACATGTTCTCACTTTCGTTACAAATAATGTTTAATTTTGATAAACACAGTATGTACTTAATATGGGCAAGGGTCTATGCTATTTTCGGAAAAATTATACTTGTTTTAATGTTTAAAAACTATTTTAATAAGAAATACGAAACACAAATATAATTTCTTTAAAATACGGGAGTGATGGGTTACTGACATTGAGTCGACTTCTTCCGTCGCTGCCTTTTTTTATATACTGCGACGTTCCGGCTACGTAACAAATCTGTAGCCGTCTTCAGGCTAAAACAAACACTAAAACATGACAAACAAAAATATCGGTATGGAGAACCATACATGACTTCCATATTCTAAGATTTATAATCTGAAATATGCTTGCCTGCCAAGCACGATATATTTTCTAATATATACATAATTTACATTAAAATGAAAAAATTATAATTTTATTGCCTGGCAACAAAATTATTTTATTTTCAACAATTACCATTGTTTGAAAAAGTTTAAATGAATTTTCAAGTACTTTACTGTTGTTAAAACGTAAAAGGTTGCAGGTAAACTACTCCTTCCCCTTAACCGATCTTCACCAAAATCTAATGGCCTTGAGTCCTCTACAATTCACTGACGTATGCAAAAAATTATTTGATTCTGTTTGAATTTGCGGCAGTTATCGTTTGCCATAGAAAATACGCTTGATAAAAAACTTTGCAGGTAAACTACCCCTTCCCCTCAACCGATCTTCACCAAAAACAAGAGATCTTGAGTACTCTACAAACCAGGGCTGTATGCAGAACATTATTTGATTCTGTTTGAATTTGCGGCTGTTATCGTTTGCCATAGAAAATACCCTTGTTAAAAAAACGTTGTAGGTAAACTACCCCTTTCCCTTAACCGATCTTCACCAAAAACAACAGGTCTTGAGAACTCTACAATTTAGGGCTGTATGCAAATAATCTTTTGATTCTGTTTGAATTTGCGGCTGTTATCGTTTGCCATAGGAAATACCCTTGTTAAAACATAAAACGTTACAGGTAAACTACCCCTTTCCCTTAACCGATCTTCACCAAAAACAATAGGTCTTGAGAACTTTACAATTTAGGGCTGTATGCGAAACATTATTTGATTCTGTTTGAATTTGCGGCTGTTATCGTTTGCCAAAAAAAAAAATTTCCCTTGATAAAAAAAAAACCGTTGCAGGTAAACTACCCCTTTCCCTCAACCGATCTTCACCAAAAACAATAGGTCGTGAGTACTCTACAAATCAGGGCTGTATGCAAAAAATTATTTGATTCTGTTTGAATTTGCGGCAGTTATCGTTTGCCATAGAAAAAAAATCTACAGACACACACACAGACAGACAGACAGACACACAGACAGACACACACACAGACACTTTTCGGAAAACGACTTTTTTTCATGTTTTGAGTGTAGTAGAATCAGAATCTGCAATAATCTCGAACACGATTTTTTTTGCCATCACCATACTTCCATTCCTTAAGGAATATGGAAGTAAAATGTGCCTTACAATGTGTGGGAGCCGCAGCACAAAGTCGTATGGGATGAAAATGTTATCTGTAAAGAAAAAAAATGGTTCGAAAGTACATTTAAGGAAGCTGCTTTCATAACGACTAAATATAGTAGGCCTAGTAACTGTACTAGTCAAGTAAGCAGTGAAATTCAGAATATCTGGCTTCGTTTCATCATAAAAATAACTTAGGCGTTGGCCCAAAGGTTAGGCTTTGGGGTAGGTTAGCATGTGTAGCTGTCTTTTGGGCGTTAGTTGGTGGGGCGGGGAGGAGTGTCTTCCGGTTGTCTATGTAAAGGGGTGTGACTTAGTGCCGCCTGTCGCAGTTTGCAGTTGACCTTGAAGCGTGCCTGTTCATGTAATTTATATTACAAACTTATACGAAAATGCTGTGTAATAAACCTGATTGTATATTTAAAGAAGACCTACTATTATATTAGCGTACGCAGCTCATAAAAATAAATAAAAGAACCTAAAAATTAAGAGCTTAAGAAAATTCCTCGTCAACTTTTGCAGACCCTCTGGGGGGGGGGGGTCGTTCCCGTTCGTCCACTACCCCCGTAAATACGCATATGGATTAAGATTCGGTATAAAAATGGTGTTAGGACATTTGTAAGTTTGGTTACATTGTTGGTGAAGCCGGTGTAATATTTTATGCCTTTCGCATGTAAAACACGCGCACTTACATATTCCTTGACGTTTCTCAGATATTAATATCTGAGTGCAACCAAATTGTGTAGGAAGCTGACTGTACCCTGGTTACTGCATTACGTTTTTCACGGATTATCGCGCCCGGGATTTACAATTATATTATAATAATTATATATTAATATAATTTTAATATATATTTTGAACAAGTATTTTCAACAACACTAAATAAGACAGTACATTAATATAATATAATTTTAATATAATAATTACATATATATTATTATTATTTTGGCCAAACTAAAAACAGAAAAAAACAAAATATTAAATATATTAATTTCACATACATAGGCAATATTAATCATAAAGTTACAAAACTATTTAAAAACCAAAATATAAAAATTACCTATAACAGTAATAAAACAGATTTTAATAGAATCAAACCTAAAACAGATAAATTAATTTATAATTTAAATGGAGTATGTAAAATTGAATGCCCTGACTGTAACAAATTTTATGTTGGCCAAACTAAAAAACATTGAAAAGAAAGATATATACAATACCGTAATTCATATTTAAAACAAGTATATAAACTTATCTTGTATATAAGTAACAAACTTGTATATATATATATATATATATATATATATATAAGTCAAATTTAACTACACACTCAATAAAAAACAAACCCAGATTTCCAAATTTAAATAACACCAGTTTATTAAAACACATTTCCAAAGGTCCAAAAATGACCTTATGGGAAAATTTAGAAATATTTAAACATAAAATAAGTAATAAATTAATACGAGAATAAATTCAGATTAATACAGAAAATGATAATATTTACAAAATTACTAATTGAATAAAATAATAATAAATATTTATATAATATTTTACAATTAATTATATAACATGTTTTATATACACATATAAAAATATTAAACTTAGTCTACTTATAAAACAGCCGTTTTGAACAATCGATTTTAAAAAATGTTCAATTTATTAATTTATGATGACGATAGTTGGATTACTGTCGAAACATATTCAACATTATTCAGCATATTCAAACATATTATTAATATTAATAATAAAACTTTTTACAAAAATATATATTTTATTTTGTAAATTACATATAAAATTACAAAATAACTGAAGGAAACAAAGTATGTTTGACTACCTTGTGGTAGAGGACCAAAATTTAAAAAAAAAAACTTTGAAGTATGAGGGTGACATCAAACCATGGGAACTCGCTGATGGTACTGTTACGTCCAATGACTCAAGTTCAAGCTTTCTTTTTGGTGCGCATTTAAGAATAACCTCGGTTATCACGAACAGATATTATATGATATTTTCAGACACTTATTTGTGTGTTTCTGCGTCATTGCTTTCCTTAAAAAACAAATACAGGAATTATCTTTCGATAGAGTATGACGTTAGATTGAAAAACCTCTTCTAATCCAGACACTGAATGCAAACAGTTACATAGATCAAACGAGTAGAGCCTATATACGCATTTTGTGTCATCTTTATATACAAAACATTATTATTCGTGGGGTTAATCTTGTTCTGTATTCATTAAACTAATAATTTAAATTACTGTTACATATTATTTAATTGATCCGTAATATAGTCGTACTTTGTTAGTAAACTCTTTTTGTATATTTTAAAGTACATATAGTACATTAGTACGTTAATACATTTGTACATATTTTGTAACGTTTCTTCAAAGTTGCACTATAAATTATGAATCACTACGCTATAAAATGTGTAGATTATATATGTACTTTAATTACTTCCATGTTCCGTAAGGAAATGGAGGTATGGTGATCGCGAAAAAAATCGTGTTCCAGATAAGGGCTGATTCTGATTGTACTACCCTCAAAAGATGCGCGCGCGCGCGCGAGTGTGTGTGTGTGTGTGTGTGTGTGTGTGTGTGTGTGTGTGTGTGTGTGTGTGTGTGTGTGTGTGTGTGTGTGTGTGTGTGTGTGTGTGTGTGTGTGTGTGTGTGTGTGTGTGTGTGTGTGTGTGTGTGTGTGTGTGTGTGTGTGTGTGTGTGTGTGTGTGTGTGTGTGTGTGTGTGCGTGTGTGATTTTTCCTGTGGCGAATGATAACTGCCGCAAATTCAAACAGAATCAAATACTTTTTTGCGTATGTGCCTGAGTTGTAGAAGACTCAAGGCCTATTGGTTTTGGTAAAGATCGGTTAAAGGGAAGGAGTAGTTTACCCGCACCGTTTTATGTTTTAACAAGAGTAAAGTACTTAATTTTGATGAATAAAGTATCCTGTAAAGAAGGTCATAATAATCCACTGAGAAAGGTAGATGAAATATCTATAAATGAAAAAGGTAGTTGAAATGGGAGCGGGTAATTTTCTATAAATGAAAATGATAGTTGAAGGGGGAGGGGATAATTTTTTTATATGTGTACTACGTTATCGGCAACAAAGAAGTAGTTTGTTGTTAAAATTCCTTCCCGGGGTGTTTGGCCGTGTCCAACGAAACCAGACGTTTCGGCTGTGCCATCGACTGCTATCATCAGTGAAAATCGAGTGCGCTAACTTGAGGTAGTATACGTTAGTGACCACAGTACTGTGGTTAAGGCTGAAGAGAGAAGTAGTTTCTATGGAAATATTTCATATTTCGAAAATGATTTTAAATATAAATCTTAGAACATGGAAGTCATGTATGGTTATCCATACCGATATTTTTTGTACGGCTTAGCCTCATGTTCGTTTCAATAAACGAAACAATGTATGTCTACATAATGATTTTGGAAAATACATAATTTTCATTTTAAAACGTTGTACGCTTTACATAATCTGCTTTGTGCGCACGAAATAATGATTTTTATTGTGCAGCCGCAACTATAAAACTGCAATCCTGGGAGTGGACGCGAGTAGGCGTTAGTATTTAACTTTAAAACTTTTATTTAAAACAAACGTTCTGTTGATGTAGAGTAATCTCCTGTATTGCGTACGACACGCGGTAATGGTATAGGTCTAGCCCGACGATGGGGACCTCTCCTTACCCAAGGGCAATGTACTGGCGCCGTTAACGAGGGAACAGAGGTGACGCGGCCCCCTACCCCCGATATTTGGCCTAATTTTACAATTGACGACCTGTTGCTAAAAATACGCGCTACGAAAATAAATTATTACTGATATACGGGATAATACGTTTTATTAACGAATAAACGCTGCATTGTTTCGTTATTAATAACAGGACAGAAATACACGTTAGACTATCCTAACAGTACAATACCAACATTTGCACATAATTGAATATAATCTATAGGTATACAAAATATGGAACCGTACCTTCACCTGTTCCTGCAGTATATTTTCGATGTTTTTAATATGCGATTGTATCGATATATTACGATGTGGAAAAGAAGAAGTGTACTAATTGTAAACTGTCCTATTTCTTAATGCAAAGCGAAAATACGTGTTGTTTTCATTTTTGAGGTTAGATGACAATGGTTTTTGGCTTTTAGTTTACTGCTGAAATAAACAAAAGCCATGGTTGAGGAAAACATAACGTTTAATGTGTTATACAATGCTTATAACACAGTAATACTTTAAATAAAGAACATAACGATTTTGAGTTGACAAATTAACAAAACTACAACAGCAATGTAAACTGAAAATACAGATATTTATGGTTAATGGAAAACACAAAAAACAATGTATTAAGGAATTACAACATACATATATAATGGACGTTTCTTTTTGGTTGGCCACAAGACGAGTACTTGTTGGAAAACGAATATTACCGAAAAACAAAACGAATTCTGCCACAAAAAGTTACAAGTATAGTAATAGGCAAGGGGTGGTCCTTGGGCCACCCCGCCTTACTTTCGAGTTCGGTGGTTTTTCAGTGATCTATTCACAGAACGAGTATTAATGAGAAAACGAGTACTACTGGAAAAACGAGTTCTACTGAAAACCGAGTTCTGCCACAAAAAAAGGAGACGTGTATAGTAATAGGTAAGGGGTGCCCTTGTTCCACCCCACCTTACTTTCGAGTTGGGTTTTTTCGTAGTTTCCGCAAAAAAAAAACGAGTTTTACATTACACACGTATCGCTTTCCATGTGTAATTTCAGTTATAATGTTGACATAACAACATAAACGTTTGGCGTCACAGGTACGAAACTGTGATATTCTACTGCTACAATCATTTTTCATTAAAAAAAAAAAAGTTAAAAATAGGCAGTCATTGAGGACTGCCGACAGAAGTGAAAACTTAAAACTATGAAATAACAGTGGTTTTTTTGGATATTCAAATTAATTTTAGTATCAAAAATTAAAATTTTTTGTAAATTAAAATCTTTAACATCAGTCTGGTTTTCACATCTATCGGCACTCCGAGCAACAATTATATACATTTTTATATGGTTTACTTATTAATCAAAACATATGATGGGCTGCGCAAGCCCAGTACAAAATATAAATACAACTTAATTGACATAATGATTAATATACATTTATATTATTTATACATAGTATTTGTATTTACATGAATTTCAATGAACTTAATTTTCAAATGATGTATGGCAGAGGTCAAATATCAAAAATAAAAAATAAATAATATCAAATTTTTAAACGGAAATATTGATACGAATATTGGAAATATTTGAAAATACATGCTTTGTTTATGTTATTTATTTTTCTATATACAAATATTAACATATTTAGTACTCACTTTTGTACTGCACAGTGATCCTACATTTGAACATTTAAAATAATGATCAAACTAAAACACAATTTAAACAATACACAGTATACACACATTAAACTTTCCACGTAGTCAATTTAACTTTACTTATATACATATACACAGCACTAATGTTACAATCTTACAATAATAAAAAAAACTATTAAAAATACATACTTCGACATTAGACATGACGAAAACCCCTAAGTTAACACCCAGACGGACAAATAACAATTATGTAAATATCATATAATATAGTATAAATAATTAATAAGAATAAAAATAATGTAAAATAGATCATAAGTATTGCGTTAATTGTTAATACGGAAAGCCAAAATCGCGCTAGGGATCGAACACGCGATAGTAAATTCGGCAGTGTAAGAAACTCCAAAATAAAGTACGTAAACGATAAAAGTGTGTTAAATAGTATAAATAATAGTATTACACACAAGTATAATCTATACTTTCACTGCTGGCCACGCGCAACACGTCATACTTATAGCTACAGATATACTGTTAACATTGGCATGTCGGTGACGCGAACTCATAAGATTTTACCCATCCAAAAATCGCCCAACGTGCCTATAGAAGTCTTCACTTCAAAAAGGACTAAGAAAACCAACTGCAATCGCCAGCCAACTATTTTCAACATACGAAATAAAAATTTGTATAATTATTTTTCCTACATAAAATTATGTGCGATATTCACTAAAGATCGAAGCCAAACAATCGCACAATCGAAATATCGAAAATGACTGCAGGAACCGCTAAAGGTACAGCACCCAAAATATATACTACACTTTCCTTGATCGCATTTTGTAAACGTTTCAGTAAGCCGTATATTTTTCTAATAAAACACTATAACGGATTAATTTGTTCTCTGATCGGGAAATCCCTATAGTACACACTAAACCAGTATAGTGAATCAAAACCGTCAGTATAGTGTGTGAAACATTTAGTAGAAGATTCCAGTATTTTATTGGTTCAAACTAATTGTAATTGTAAAGTAATTTCAAACTAATGGCAGTAACTCGCTCTTTACAAGACACACTCACGAAACCTGAAAAATATCTTAGAGTCTGAAGTATAAAAAAAATAATAATATACTGGGACCAGTGGCGTATCTAGACTTTGGCTTTGGGTGGGTCGGGGTTGGGTTGGCTTCATACAAAGAAAAAAAAACAAGTTAAAACTAATCAATATTACTATCTTTAAAGTGATAACATCCTGAAATCAGTCCCTTTAAAGTAAACAGTGATAACACAATAAAAATACTCGTTATTGAAACATTATTAAAAGATACTTATTAACTGAACCGATTTTCCTATATTTCATATTTCAAACGAATACCCTAATGCTGTTTGTATATTTTAAAAAGAGCTACTACTATATTAGCGTCCACAGCTGAAAAAAAAAAAAATAAAGCAGCCTAAATATTAAGAAATTAACAAAATACTACAACTTTTCCGACCCTCTGGGGGGCCCGGTCCCGTTCGCCCCCCCCCCCCGTAAATACTTCCATGGCTGGGACCTGTTTTAGATTGAACCTCTAGTTAATTTATTTCTCTTGATCTTTTACCTTGCTTTTCAACTTTTCTGAATCCACATAAAACTCAGTCTAGGTTACATTATTTATCTAATGAAAGGAGTATCAGATTTAATTTATCTGCAGGTTGTGATGGCTGCCGATGTATATTCTATACACAACATACGTGTGTATTGTAACGAGGTTGTAACTCTAAACCTTCATACACGCTACGATGCTACAACAGCCGCGAACCTTCGATCGTTCCCGAGGACGTCTGTTTCTCGATAAATCGAACGTATTATAACTAGAGACACGCGTCAAAAACGCACTAGGCCTACACAAATCTAGTGCAGGCGTATTACGAAACGCGGTTTAGGAACAACAGAGCAGAATAGTGTCATAATGTGAATCCAAACGTTTCGCAACAATAAACAATATGCGACGCCGTACAAATTCTGACGTTATTGTTACTATTACTCTTATAAAACCGAGCGCGCGCGTGTGCGTGTTCAAATAATGTGAAAAACAATTGTATCCCACCGACAGAAAGAGGTTACTTACATTGCTTTGTCATTATTTTGTAATGCAGCAGTTGCGAAAGTATAGGATAAACGGACTTGGGGTATATGTTTAAACCAGTGTATATTTTAACGTGCAGCCAGACACAAAATGTGCAGTGATAAAATTGGAAAATGTACAGTAATAAAATTTTTAGAAAAAGTTGGGAAATAAATTAACTGAAATTTGATTAAAAAATAATGTACTGAAACAATATAGGCTATAGCCTTATTAAAAGCTTACGCAGTTTTAACTCAAGCTTAACACATTTCATTTTAATTATTGTCTTTAAAACTCTTGTCTAAAATGTCTTGCCCTTCATTTTCTTTTTCTCGAGGCCTTCTTCTTCCTTCTCTTTACTTTCACGGCTCTTCTTGCTTGCCTCTGGAAAAACCCCTGAAAAATAAAACTGCTCCGTTGCTTTCGGAGTCTCCCTGACTCGGTGTTGTCTTTTGTTCATCCATGTAAAAGCACTGCATTGAGGGGATCCCACTCCGACAACGGTGGCATGTTAAAATGAATATACAAGTGGAGATTTTCAACGTCAATACTAAGGCGTTGGCGGTGATCAGTTTTCAGCATGTTACTGGCACTTTTTATTCTTTCTACATCCGCACTGTGGGGCTATTAAATTTTGACAAATACACTTTTGTATTTCAAAAACCTTTTTGACATTTTTAGAAAAATCCAGAAATTTTTGTACCGTACTAAAGTAAAAAAAACGCAGTTTATCTAGATGATTATTTTTTTGTTTTCTGGAAATTAGGGAAGACTAGAAAAGCACTAAAATAACGTTTTGGCAGGTGTAATTTTTGAAAAATTTCCCGGGCGAGAACCCCCGTTCTGGTAAACCGCACATTTGTGCAGTGATAAAAATTTCTTAAAATATACCCTGTTTAAATGAAAGGATTATATATAATTATAATTATTATTTTTAATTATAATATTATAATGATACTTAGCCTTATAATTATAATGATAAATATTATAGTGACACCTGTCTTAATATAACGCCTAATGAGACAAAATAAGTGAAGGAAACAAATTATGTTTGACTACCTTGTGGTAGAGGACCAACATTTAAAAAAAAAAACTTTGAAGTATGAGGGTGACATCAAACCATGGGAACTCGCTGATGGTACTGTTACGTCCAATGACTCAAGTTCAAGCTTTCTTTTTGGTGCGCATTTAAGAATAACCTCGGTTATCACGAACAGATATTATATGATATTTTCAGACACTTATTTGTGTGTTTCTGCGTCATTGCTTTCCTTAAAAAACAAATACAGGAATTATCTTTCGATAGAGTATGACGTTAGATTGAAAAACCTCTTCTAATCCAGACACTGAATGCAAACAGTTACATAGATCAAACGAGTAGAGCCTATATACGCATTTTGTGTCATCTTTATATACAAAACATTATTATTACGTGAGGTTAATCTTGTTCTGTATTCATTACACTAATAATTTAAATTATTGTTACATATTATTTAATTGATCCGTAATATAGTCGTACTTTGTTAGTAAACTCTTTTTGTATATTTTAAAGTACATATAGTACATTAGTACGTTAATACATTTTTACACATTTTGTAACGTTTCTTCAAAGTTGCACTATAAATTATGAATCATTACGCTATAAAATGTGTAGATTATATATGTAGTTTAATTACTTCCATGTTCCGTAATGAAATGGAGGTATGGTAATCGCGAAAAAAATCGTGTTCCAGATAAGGGCTGATTCTGATTGTACTACCCTCAAAAGATGATAAAAGTCAGTTTCAGAAATGTGTGTGTGTGTGTGTGTGTGTGTGTGTGTGTGTGTGTGTGTGTGTGTGTGTGTGTGTGTGTGTGTGTGTGTGTGTGTGTGTGTGTGTGTGTGTGTGTGTGTGTGTGTGTGTGTGTGTGTGTGTGTGTGTGTGTGTAATTTTTCCTATGGCGAATGATAACTGCCGCAAATTCAAACAGAATCAAATAATGTTTTGCATATGTGCCTGAATTGTAGAGGGCTCAAAGTCTATTGATTTTGGTGAAGATAGGTTAAGGGGAAGGGGTGGTTTACCCGCAACGTTTTATGTTTTAACAAGAGTAAAGTACTTAATTTTGATGAATCCTGAAAAGAAGGTCACAATAATCCACTGTATAAAGGTAGATGAAATATCTATAAATGAAAAGGGTAGTTGAAGGGGGAGGGGATAATTTTTTATATGTGTAGGCCTACTACGTTATCGGCAACAAATAAGTAGTTTGTTGTTCAAATTCCTTTCTATGGAAATATTTCATTTCGGAAATGATTTTAAATATAAATCTTAAAACATGGGAAGTCATGTATGATTCTCCACACCGATATTTTTTCTTAAATGTCATGAAAAAAATGTCTAAGCTGTTGACGGGTCAGTTTGGAGACTGCTGTTCGCGCACTATTGGTTTTCGCGTTTCCAAGCCACTTTGACAGGTCTAGCGCTAAATCTACCCATCAAGGAATTAAACCTGTTCAGAATGTTAAGTAATTTTGTTAAGTAATAATTTCAAAAACAATAAAATGCAAAGTAAAAAGCTTTAAAATAAATCAGAAAACGTCTAAACACAATGCCGAAAGCGCAACAGGTTTCGCGATTATCTGAAAACAGTCTGTCGTCCATCGAACCGTTATTTCAGCGAATTCATTGCACCTAAGTTACGACAAAGTAAACGTCACAGCTAGTACACGGCTCACGTGATCCTGTAATTTTCCATATAAAGCTAATTCCCTCGTGTTATTGCACTCGAAAGGAATCCAATACATATGGATATGGTGCAACCGAAATTTCACGCCACGATTTAAACTAATTTGTCGCGTCTGTAAATAAAATTTTATTCGGTGTTAAGACTGGAAAAAAAATTAATACAGTGGAATTCGGGAATAACGAGCTCGCTTATAACAAGAACTCGGATGTAACGAGCAAAAGTACGAGATTCGTTTGGTTTTTTACCTCAGTAATGATAACTAAACTCGCTTTTAAAGAGTAGGAACGCATTAGACACCTGGTTATAACGAGCATTTTATCGCAGGCTTGTTCATGGGTTAATGTCTAACAAATGTTCGTAACAATACAGCATTTTAAACGTTCGTTTAAAATCATTAACGCAATTTAGTGAAACTAATGCTGAAAGTGATGATTTCGAGAAATATTTTAATAAATTACAAAACTGTTTGATATCTACAGATATAAAATTACTAAACAAACAAAAATACATGACTTTTTTTAAGGTTAATTAAGACGTGTGCGAAATATAATTTTGACGATTCCATTTAGAACGAAGAATAAAAAGACAAATAAATTAGAATGAATTTTCGAGTAATTAAAAAATAAATACTATACATGTGGCGTAGGAAGTATTGCGTTGTTTGCCAGATAGCCGACTGATTTTTTTTTACTATACAGTTACTTTTACTTTCGCGAATGCACTATACGTTAATATTCAGCAATGAATGTTAGCATCTAGAATATGTTTAAAGTCTAAATTTAACTGTTAAGCGTAGAATGTAAAACCTGTCAAAATCTTATTGTGCAAAGCTTTTTCTACAGTAGACTCTTTTTGTTGTGTGTTCCATAAAAATCACGGTATAAAAATTTAGGCTTGCGAGTCGACAACTCGGATGTCGCGAGCACCCGGGTTTAACGAGCACATTTGTTCGGTCCCTTGAATCTCGTTATAAGCAAGTTCCATTGTACTTCTAAAACGCATACTTTTGTGTTACAAAATCTGTCCGAACAGAAAATAAATATCCTGTCCTGTCGTTTAAGAATGAACAGACTGACCGAATCATGGGACCAGACAATTATATATCATACGCATAGAGTTTAGTTCACACCTTCCGCTCATACACCAAAGATATAAGTTTCATAAATACGGATCAGCGACCATTGAAGCCGCAACTCTGTACCGTATATTCGGTAGAATCTCAAGTTTTCTAGTCTAATAAAGTGGATATTTCTAACGGTACGACTTGTAGTAGATATAATTTATTTTAGAGCAGTGGTTCCCAAAGTGGGGTCCGCGACAATGTTTCAGGGGGTCCGCAGTCACTTTTAAGAAAAACTAGGTATTCTCCAATTTTTTATGCTCTAAAATATAAATATAAATTTTAGAATCTTAAAACAGTTAGTAGAAGATTCCAGTATTTTATTGGTTCAAACTAATTGTAATTGTAAAGTAATTTCAAACTAATGGCTTTAATAATGTCTTTAAATCACGTCGTGTAACAGATCTGTTTGTCAGCCGAACTGACTAGACCTCTTCCTTACAGTAAAAGAAGAAGCTTCATTGGCAGAACTTTCAACTGAAAGTTAATTAAAATTACAGTTTTCCCAATTACAGGTAGCTGACTTCTGGTTATATGTAATGACTGCCTATTCTGAACTCGCAAAAAGCTTTGAAGTGTTTACCTGTATTTCCTCTACTTATTTGTGTGAAACCGCAGTCTCCCTGGTCACGTATTTAAGGTCAAAGTTAAGAAATAAACTGGCTGTCGAGAGTTTCTTAACATTGAAATTATCAGACTTTAAACCCAATATTGCAGAGCTAATTGTTCAAAAGCAGCTTCATTGTTCACATTAAACTATGACTGGTATCATTAATATTATAATTTTGCAAGTTAAAAGAATTTTGATTTTAACATATTTATAAATAAAATATAGGTTTTTCTATCATATTAACAGTTTGTTTTATTTCTGAACTCAGACGGGGTCCGTGAATTTTTAAATTATTTGGGAGGGGGTCCGCGGACTAAAAGTTTGGAAACCACTGTTTTAGAGAATTGACTTTTGTTTGGTCGTTTGGCACTCGATGACGTATTTTCGAAACTATTTTCGAGCGGAAACACTTTTCGCCTTCGTCCGTTCCACCGTTCAATTAACACGACACGCATGTACGTCTGTGTACGCGTGCGTTCGTGACATGACCCAGTGTTTCTTTATTTTGCGCCGTTCTATATGGTAGAGGTAAGTGAGCTTATCGCGCACGCTGTTATCACTACGTACTCTAGTAAAAAAACATTATATCCTTACTGTGACTGTGTCAGGCCTTGAGTCATTCTCTTAAATTAGTTATTGTGAACGAATAACGGCATGACATTGTGTTTGTTGAGTTAATACAAGCGCGCGCTCGGTCATGTCTCTCTCTCTCTCTCGCTTACTGACCGCCCCCTTGCACGCAACGCGTTCACCTGTTTCTGTGTTAAAACTTTTTGACTTTGTAACTTTTGTTAGCCTTTCTTTTCATGACAGAATAAATATGCTACGAGATTACGATTGCGTAATTCTCATTTGAATCACGGCAAAGAATATTATACAAAAATATGTGGTTAAATTTATTTTACTTGTGTCCGTACTATCGAAAGAGATAACGTTAACCCCAGCGAACACGTGTTACCGCTTGATAAGTGGTGTCGGTAAATCTTTCAATTATACATTAGCCAACGTGCAATCGACATATGTGAGGCGAATCGGAAGTACTACCGAACGGTACCAGTAACACATACAATTACTTTGTTCATTACTAATCCAAACAGTGTTATTTGCTCTGTGCGCGCGCGCGTTTAATGCATTACAGACGTGCGCGTTCATTCCTTGGTTTCCTATATTAAATGGCAAATTTACAGACAAGACTTCGGTGCTGTTGGAGCGTCATTATGTTTTTATAATAGGCCTACTTCTTAACCACTTACATTAGAAGTAAGTTACATATTGCAGATCGTAAATCGTGTAAGAAGCAAACCACCGAAACAAAATCGACCGTACAAAAAGCAGACTACAGAATTAACATATAGATAATCAAAATCAACTACTGACGCTATATCGGCAACACAAAGCGATCAGGGAAAATAATATTCGCAACTTACTCGTATGCTGTGTCGTGTTGACAAGCAGTGTGTGTATGTGTGTAAAAAAATAAAAACAATGAATATTTATGTTATCAGCTCACGTAAAACTAAATTGGCTGCTCGGCGTGTGCGTCACCCAATGTAAACACTGTGACACACGTGAAGTCGTATCGAGATAATAAACTGATAAAAGCCAGCTAAATATGGGCGCAGCATTCGTTTCGTTTAATTTGTACCTGAATTTTTTTTTTTTTTATTGCACCACAACGTTATTTAAAAACAATAAAATACGCGCTCGGATCGTTAAAGCGATATTAATAGTAAGTAATAAATAGTAAGTAATAAATAGTAAGTAATAAGTTTTAAACGATACACAAAACGCTCGACGCCTGTTATTTTAATTTAAATAAATAAAAATCTTACCTTCTACGAGGTGGTGATAAAGATAGTAAAAAAATAACAACAACAGCAAGACGACGAAACGGCGAAAATCAAAACTATCCACAACAGAGCGTAAACACAGTGACAAACAATAATATTCTGTACAATTATCTACCGCAAAACGATGTAATAAATATACGTCAAAAATATTAATATTTCGACTGTGTGAACACGCGAAAAGAAAAACAATGGAATGAGTGCGACACCGACTGCCGTCCGGCCTCGGGTAAAACTTAACTAAAACTGAAAACTTGTCTGGTAGCAGTCGCGCTGGCCTTGCTCCCCCACTCACCGCTTCCCCGATTATCTTTTACCCATTTCCTTTACGACATTTTTGCGCGCGTTGTACGTCGTCGTGGACGACGAGAAACGGTCGTCTTCCGGCGGGCCGGGTCTGTCCAACGTCCGACGCACTGTCCTGGGGGGCGCTACACCCGATCGCCCGCCCGCCGCAAAACGCCGATCGACGCGTATCCGTCACATTTACGATATAAGGTTGTTCATGTTCAGCAGCTCACGGTCCCCAGTTAACCTTGTACGCGCTGCACATTTGTACCTATACTCCGTCCGTTATAAGCTCGCAGTTACTGTCTGTCGCTGCTGCGACAAAAAACAAGGCCTTCACTTCCGTGTGCCGAAAAAGAATCGAGGAACGCATTAACCGCAGCTTGATTGTTTGTTATGTCTGAAACGCGCGCGCACACACA
Source organism: Magicicada septendecula (assembly GCA_034769895.1). Lineage (NCBI taxonomy): Eukaryota > Metazoa > Arthropoda > Insecta > Hemiptera > Cicadidae > Magicicada > Magicicada septendecula. The sequence continues at coordinate 299,124,209 of CM068376.1, read as the reverse complement.
CACACACACACACACACCTTGCAGCGATCAATACGTTGTCGCGATTCATCTGGTAGTGACGTGGGATCACTCTAATTATTACACAGACGGGTATAAGGATCGGCGCCCCGAACTGGCTACGATTGACAAACAAGTCTACTCAACTCTTATGTATATGATAAAGGTTGAATATTAAACTTGTTACTTCATACAGTGACCATAGGAGAACATCCATTTTATTTTTAAAAAATAAACAAATAAAACAGAAAAGAATACTTCAGAAAAATAGCCTACAAACAATTCGTTTTAATTACAAAAATATAAGTTTTCTCGTTAATCTTTTCACAGAACCAGTAGATAGAATGTGTGTTTAACAACATTAAATAGAGAAATTGTGGTTTTGATTTCAACGTATAGTACGGTACTAACGTATGGTTGAAATAATCTGAAACACTTTCAAATAACATAAATATTAAATTGAAATAACATTTCGAGTATATTACGGAGTAAATAGCTACAAGGAGTCAACTTGTTTCTGTAGTCCCTGCTGAGTTTGAGATGTCTCTGTATAGTGTCAGGTTTCTTACTAGAAGCTCACATGATGAACTGGGTAAAGCGGAGTGGCTTATTTACGGGGGGTCTGGACCCCCCTCCCACAGGGTCGAAAAAAGTTGACGAATTTTGTTAGTTTCTTAATTTTTATGCTTTCTTATTATTTTCTCAGCTGTGTTTTTCAGCTAGTAACTCTTTTTTAAATATGCAAACAGGTTTATTACACAGCATTTGCGTATATGTTTGAAATATGAAATATAGGAAAATCTATTCAGGCAGTATCTTCTAAACAATGTTCCAGTAACGCGCATTTTTATTGCGTTATTACCGTTTACTTTAATTGGATTGATTTCAGCATGTTATGTCACGTTTTTCAGCCACTTTAAAGACAGTAATGTTGGACAGTCTTAACTTGTTTTTTTCTTTTGTATAAAACCGTCTTGACCGGACTCCGGAACCCCCAAGGCCAAATTCTAGATACGCCACTGGTAAAGCAAGTAGTTGGCGTCGGACAAATGATTTTATGTATAAACTCTCTATTACTATTTAAAGCCATACAATATAATATATTCTCTTTATAATAGTAACTTAAATATGTTATTTTCTTAATAGCTTATTTTTTAATTCCAATTCTAATTAAGAATTTTGCCTCCAATACAAGTACGGTAATCACTTTCCTACTGCATACTGCATAATATGCAGGAGACCCGCTAACTGCGACAGTGACCAGCACCCCCCCCCTCCACGAGGGTCGAATAAGTTAACGAATTTGTTAATCTCTAAATTTTAAAGGCTGTTTTATTATTTTTCAGCTATGCACGCTAATTAGTAACTCTTTTCTCTGTTTTACATATAAAAACAGGTTTATTACACGGTATTAGTGTATGCGTTTTAAATATGAAATATAGGAAAATCAATTCAGTCAATAAGTAGGCTACCTTGTAAACAATGTTTCAATAACGTGTATTTTTATTGTGTTATTACCGTTTACTTTAATGGGACTGATTTCAGCCACTTTTAAAATGGTAATGTTGATTAGTCTTAATTTGTTTTTTCTTTTGTATGAAGCCGATCCGACCCCGGATCCCCCCCCAAGACCAAATTCTAGACACGTCACTGACAGTGCCTTACGATTTGTTCTGGTTATAAATAGTAAAACTGAATTTTTTAATTTTACTTTGTTTTAGTGTTAAAGATTTCAGGTTGTGAGATGGGTAAAAATATCTTGTCACTCTCGATTGCCTTTTTTACTCGAACAGAAAAACAATGCATTTAAAAATTTCAACGGGACTAAAAACGTCAAATAAAGTGAACGAATCGTAAGCATAAAGGTCACCTGTATGTGGGTCAGTGGCGTAACTACGAGTCCGTCCTGGAAGGGGGGGGGATGACACTACCTTCAAGGTTGGACATCCGATTTTTCTCAGCACAAATGAGAAGCTCAAGATTCTTTGCATCTAAATGTTTATACCAATGGTTCCCAAAGTGGGGTCCGCGGACACTTTTAAGAAAATACAGAATATACTTAGGCTACCGTAATTTTCTCCGATTTTTTTATAGTCTAAAATCTAAATTTTAGAATCTTAAAACAATCAGTAGAAGATTCCAATATTTTTTGTGCAAACTAATTGTAATTGTAAAAGTAATTTCAAACTAATGGCTTTAATAATGTCTTTAAATCATGTCGTGTAGCAGATCTGTTTGTCAGCCGAACTGACTAAAGCGCTGCATCAACGCAGAACTGATCGTGCTGTTTTAGTACACGTATAAGCATTGTATCTAAGCAAAATGTTTTCCCCTGTAGCTGGTTTTACGCCTAAGTAGCTGGATTTCGACACGTGTGGGGCTGGAAAGGTAGAGCCGAGGTCGGCAAAGTCAAGAAATAAACTTGATGTCGAGAGTGACTGAAATTATCAGACGTTAAACCTAATATGTTGCAAAGTTAATTGTTCAAAAACAGCTTCATTGTTCACATTAAACTATATTTGATATCATTAATATTAAAATTTTGCAAGTTAAAAGAATTTTTATTTTAATACATTTTAATTGAAAAATATAAGAGTTTATATCATATTTACTGTTTGTTTTATTTCATAACTCAGACGGGGTCCGTGAAATTTTTAATTTTTTGAGGGGGTACGCGGACTAAATAGTTTGGGAACCACTGCTTTATACAATTATTTATAACAGACGCAACTGACTTAGGCCGACGTTAAGTAATTATGAAATTTTAAACGTAGTTGCGCCACTGATGTGGATTACAGAAAAATTTTAAACGAATTTTAGCTTTCTCCTTTCAGTCGTAAAAGCGCGCATTCAGCCGAGTCTACGACTTCTCTCTTTACGTGACAAAGTGCTGGTTCGCGAGATACTCGTAAACATCTCGTCTCCACTGTATGAATGGGCAAAGTAATGTGACACACACGTGTTGTTTTGTACCGCTAAACGCTTAGAAACAAATAAGTTATAAAATCGGGCCAAATATTTGACCCCCCCCCCCGCCCCGGTCATTACCTCTGACGGCACCCATGATCTTCTTCCAGTTTTGTTAGTTTTATTAGCAGCCATCTTAACACCGACTTTGTCAGTACTTATTACCACACTGCTAAATACTTCCTTCTTGTTTTTTTTCCATTACTGGAGTAACGGAGATCTCGTAGGTAGTCCCTCTTCTTGAATATAATACCTATTCATAAATCTAAAATAATTATGTTTCGCGCAAACTACCAATAATTCTATCAATTGTTCTTTATATTCCACAATATTTAATCTGTTGTTTTTAATCAATTCTATAGTTACCGTTATCGGTATATTGGTAGACATATCTTTCACATCTAATGACATGAGTTTGGTATTTTTATTAAGTTCTATTGTTTTTACTTCTATGTTCCATAAGGAAATGGAAGTATGGTGATGGCAAAAAAAGTCGTTTCTTATGGGTTGATAAATGACCTGAAGATGGCTTGACTGCCGAAAGCGCTCGTCAGTACCAAAGACAACATAATGGTTGTATCAAATTACTAGTAGAAAAAAAAATCGTGTTCGAGATTTTTGCAGATTCTGATTGTACTACACTCAAAACATGAAAAAAAGTAATTTTTCGAAAAGTGTGTGTGTGTGTGTGTGTGTGTGTGTGTGTGTGCGTGCGTGCGCGCGCGCGCGCGTGTGTGTGTGTGTGTGTGTGTGTGTGTGTGTGTGTGTGTGTGTGTGTGTGTGTGTGTGTGTGTGTGTGTGTGTGTGTAGATTTTTCTATGGCAAACGATAACAGCCGCAAATTCAAACAGAAAAAATAATGTTTTGCATACAGCCCTGAATTGTAGAGTACCGGTACTCAAGACCTATTGTTTTTGGAGAAGATCGATTAAGGGAAAGTGGTAGTTTACCTGCCACATTCTATGTTTTAACAAGGGTAATATTTTCTATGACGAAAGATAACTGCCGTAAAGTCAAACAGTATCAAATACTTTTCTGCACGCCTTCCTGAATTATAGAGTACTCAAGGCCAGTTGATATTGGTGAAGATCAGTTAAGAGAAAAGGGTAGTCTACCAGCAACGTTTTATGTTTTAAAAGGGTAATTTTATTTATATGACGAATGATAACTGCCGCATAATCAAAGAGAATCAAATAATTTGTTGCATACATTCCTGAAGTTTAAGTACTCAAAGTCTGTTGATTTTGGTGAAGATCGGTTAAGAGAAAAGGGTAGATTACCTACAACGTTTTATGTTTCAACAAGGGTAATTTTATTATTATGACGAATGATAACTGCCGCATATTCAAAGGGAATCAAATAATTTTTTGCATACCTTCCTGAAGTTGTAAGAACTCAAGGTTTGTTGATTTTGGTGAAGATCGGTTAAGGGAAAGGGGTAGTTTACCAGCAACATTTTATGTTTTAACAAGGGTAATTTTTTCTATGACGAACGATAAGAGCTGTAAATTCAAAGAGAAGCAAATAATTTTTCGCATACAGCCCTGAATTGTAGAGTTCTCAAGACCTCTTCATTTTGGTGAAGATCGGTTAAGGGGAAGGGGTAATTTACCAGCCACCTTTAATGTTTTAACAAGAGTAATTTTTTCTTATGACGAACGATAACTGCCGTAAATTCAAATATAATCAAATACGTTTTTGCACACATCCCTAAATTGTAGAGATCGTAAGGCCTGTTGATTTTGGTGAAGATCGGTTACGGGAAAGGGGTAGTTTACCTGCTACATTTTATGTTGTAACAAGAGAAATATTTACATGACAAACGATAACTGCCATAAATTCAAACAGAATCAAATAATTTTTTACATATGTGCGTGAGTTGTAGAAGACTCAAGGTGTAATGATTTTGGTGAAGATCGGTTACGGGGAAAGGGCAGTTTACCTGAAACAATTTTTGTTGTAACAAGAGTAAAGTACTTAATTATGATAAATAAAGTATCCTGATAAGAAGATCTTAATAATCCACTGTAGAAACGTAGATGAAATATCTATAAATGAAGAGGCTAGTTGAACGGGGTGGGGGTAATTTCAATAAATGAAAATTATAGTTGAAGGGGAGGGGATAATTTTTATTTCCATGTTCCATAAGAAATGGAAGTATGGTGATGGCAAAAAAAATCGTGTTCGAGATAATTGCAGATTCTTATTGTACTACCCTCAAAACATGAAAAAAGTAATTTTTCCAAAAGTGTCTGTGTGTGTGTATCTGTCTACGTCTGTGTGTCTATAGATTTTTTTCTATGGCGAACGATAACAGCCGCAAATTCAAACAGAATCGAATAATTTTTTGCATACAGCCCTCAATTGTAGAGTACTCAAGATCTGTTGTTTTTAGTGAAGATCGGTTAAGGGAAAGGGATAGTTTATCTGCAACGTTTTTTTTATCAAGGGTAATATTTCTTTGGCAAACTATAACAGATGCAAATTCAAACAGAATCACATAATGTTTCGCACACAGTCCTTAATTGTAGAGTTCTCAAGACCTATTGTTTTTGGTGAAGCTCAGTTTAGGGAAAGGGGTAGTTTACCTGCAACGTTTTATGTTTTAACAAGTGTAATTGTTTTCTATGGCAAACGATAACAGCCCCAACTTCAAACAGAATCAAATAATGTTTCGCATACAGCCCTGAATTGTAGAGTACGCAAGGCCTTTTGTTTTTGGTGAAGATCGCTAAACGGAAAGGGGTAGTTTACCGCAACATTTTATGTTTTAACAAGGGTAATATTTTTTATGACGAACGATAACTCCCGTAAATTCAAACAGAATAAAATACTTTTTTCCATACCTTCCTGAATTATAGAGTACTCAAGGTCTGTTGATTGTAGTGAAGATCGGTTAAGAGAAAAAGGTAGTTTACCTGCAGCATTTTATGTTTTAAAAGGGTAATTTTATTTATATGACGAATGAAAACTGCTGCATATTCAAAGAGAATCAAATATTGTTTTGCATGCAGCCCTTAATTATAGAGTACTCAAGACATATTGTTTTTGGTGAATATCGGTTAAGGGAAAGGGGTAGTTTACCATCAACATTTTTTTTTATCAAGGGTAATTTTTTTTTATGGCAACCGATAACAGCCGCAAATGCAAACAGAATAAAATAATGTTTCGCATACTCCCCTCTATTGTAGAGTTCTCAAGGTCTATTGTTTTTGGTGAAGATCGCTAAACGGAAAGGGGTAGTTTACCTGCAACATTTCATGTTTTAACAAGGGTAATATTATCTATGACGAACGATAACTGCCGTAAATTCAAACAGAATCAAATACTTTTTTGTAAATCTTCCTGAATTAAAGAGTCTTCAAGGTCTGTTGATTTTGGTGAAGATCAGTTAAGGAAAAGGGGTAGTTTACCTACAACGTTTTATGTTTTAACAAAGGTAATTTTTTCTATGACGAACGATAACTGCTGTAAATTCAAACAGAATCTAATAATTGTTTGCATATGTTCCTGAGTTGTAGGGGTCTGAAGGCCTATTGATTTTGGTGAAGATCGGTTAAGAGAAAGGGGTAGTTTACCTGCAACATTTTATGTTTTAACAAGAGTAAAGTACTTAATTTTGATAAATAAAGTATCCTGATAAGAAGCTCATAATAGTCCACTGTAGAAACGTAAATGAAATATCTATAAATGAAAAGGTTAGGTGAACGGGGTGGGGGTAATTTTCTATTAATAAAAATTATATAAGCAGGGGGAGGGGAGAATTTTTTACATGTGTACTACGTTATCGGCAACAAAGAAGTAGTTTTTTGTAAAAATTCATTCTCCATGCCGATATTTAATTTTTACTATAACTTTTTTAACAATTAAATACAAGAACGAAGTATCTAGCAGTGTGGCAATAAGTCTTGACAAAGTTGCTGCATGATCTTGTTACCTCAAACACGTTTATTGAAATCTGTTGTTTTGTGCGCGTCTCTCTCTCTCTCTCTCTCTCTCTCTCTCTCTCTCTCTCTCTCTCTCTCTCTCTCTCTCTCTCTCTCTCTCTGTGTGTGTGTGTGTGTGTGTGTGTGTGTGTGTGTGTGTGTGTGTGTGTGTGTGTGTGTGTGTGTGTGTGTGTGTGTGTGTGTGTGTGTGTGTGTGTGTGTGTGTGTGTGTGTGTGTGTGTGTGTGTGTGTGTGTGTGTGTGTGTGTGTGTGTGTGTGTGTGTGTGTGTGATTAAGCTATGTCAGGTTTATGCGGCGCTTATTACATTTTTGCGAGGAGAGACAAGTTTCATGACACATGAATAACGGCCCGAACGTCGATCGATACGAACTTGACATAACGTAATTAAATTATCAATAATTTAATACGCCGAGAGAAAACACCCAACTGTTGTTAATCGCAACACTCGTAGTTTCTCGCGGTAAGTAATTGTAAATAATAATCATTCCAATTACCAGTGACATTTAGTGTGTATATCCAACACGGACTTCGCCTCAGCTAAATTAGTGTAGACGATACAAACGTCTGCGATAAACGCATCGGACATAACTTAAAATGTACGTTGCAATCGAAATAATAATTACTTATAACGTGTTTTATGTATATATATGCTTGTGTGTGTGTGTATTTTATAAAATATTGTTTAAATGTACAGTGAAGATTATCCATCTTGAATTATGGACTTGATGAAAATAAATTTAATACATTTTCTAAATTAAATAATGTTGATGAATTAATACTATTTAAAAAAGAACTGTATCCAATGTTTACGTACACACAGTCGCGCACATGGACGAGTGCATATATCGAGCATCCGTTAATTATTTTCGTGCTCAATAATTAAAATGTTGGCACAGTAAACGTTACGAACACGGCGATTGTTGTTAAAACAGCAAGATAGACGACCTTGAGACGAACGCTACATTCTGACTTCGTCATTCAGTTCCACACTCAAGGATTGTTCATACCGTGTGCACTGGGTTACGTGAACTGTGTATAGTAGGCTATAAGACGAACGTTAAACGTGTTAGGTAAATGTTGTTAAATTATAAGCTCTCTATTGCTCTCTGCAGTTCTGTGAATTTCCGACCACTGTGGATTTCGTAATAGAAATGTGTATTCACAATAGTAAACGAAAATGTTGACCCGCTTAATGATAGTGCGACCGGATACTTTTTCGAGCGCCTACGAAGGGTCCGACCACCGTATGAACCTTAAACCAGTGGTTCCCAAACTTTTCAGTCCGCGGACCCCCCCCAAAAAAAAAATTAATTCACGGACCCCGTCTGAGTTCTGAAATAGAACAAACAGTAAGTATGATACAAACTCTTATATATTAATTAAAATATATTACAATCAAAATTCTCTTAACTTGCAATATTATAATATTAATGACATCAAACAGTTTAATGTGAACGATGAAGCTCTTTTCCACAATTATCTCTGCAATATTGGGTTTAATGTCTGATAATAATTTCAATACTAAGTCACTCTCGATATCAAGTTTATTTATTAACTTTCACTTTAAGTACGTGAGGTGGAAAAATGAGGTTTTACACAAATAAGTAGAGGGAAACACAGTTAAACACTTCAAGGGTTTTTTGCGAGCTCAGGATAATCAGTCATTACATATAACCATAAGCCACATACCTGTAATTGCGAAAACTGTAATTTTAATAGACTTTCAGTTGAAATTTCTACCAATGAATCTTCTTCCTGTAGTGTGAGAAAGAGGTTAGTTGACAGCCTATCAGCAAATGGATTCCTTATTCACATGTCACTATCATCCGTCACTGGAAAATATTCCCTTAACTGCAAGTTCAGTTGCTTAAAATGAGACTTAATAACGTTGAGGATCTCCTTTGGAACACTCTCTCTAGGCACCTGGACGAAATCTGCCATTGAAGGGAATTGTTCGAAGATTTCAGAGTTTAATCTCTGAATCCACAGCTTTAATTTTTTTATCATCCCCTCGGTTTTATTTTGAACCTGAAAAACAGTGATGCTAGATTCCTGCATGCTTAAAGTGAGTCCATTCAGATGACAGAAGATATCAGCAAGACATGATAGCTTCAAAATCCAGTTGAAGTCATGGAACCTGTCTTTAAGGTCGAAGTTGGAATCAAATAAAAAAAGCTTTACTTCATCCGTCTGTCAAAAAAAAAACACTGGAATCTTCTACTAATTGTTTTTATATTCTAAAATTTAGATTTTAGAGCATAACAAATCTGAGAAAATTACAGAATTTTATATTTTTCTTAAAAGTGTCCGCGGACCCCTGGAACATTGTCTGGGACCCCCAGGGTCCGCGGACCCCAATTTGGTTGGGAACCACTGCCTTAAACGGTTCGGTCGGAAACAATGATCACTTCAAAGGACTGGTGGACAATATCAGCTGAAGGTTTCGACGTTTTTTGCTGAACGTTTAGAGTTACAACCTCGTTACAATACACACGTATGTTGTGTATAGAATATACATCGGCAGCCATCACAGAATCGCTAATCGGCCTGCAGATAAATTAAATCTGATACTCCTTTTATTAGATAAATAATGTAACCTAGACTAAATTTTATGTGGATCAGAAAAGTTGAAAAGTAAGGTAAAAGATCAAGAGAAATAATTAACTAGAGGTGCAATCTAAAATAGGTCCCAGTCATGAGCGTATTTACGGGAGGACGAACGGAACCCCCCCCCCCCAGGGGCGGAAAAGTTCTAGTATTTTGTTAACTTCTCAATTTTTAGGTTGTTTTATTTTATTTTTTCAGCTGTGTACACTAATATAGTAGTAGCTCTTTTTACTTCCATGTTCCATAAGGAAATGGAAGTTTGGTGATGGCAAAAAAAATCGTGTTCGAGATTATTGCAGATTCTGATTGTACTACACTCAAAACATGAAAAAAAGTCATTTTTCGAAAAGTGTCTGTGTGTGTGTCTGTCTGTGTGTTTGTCTGTGTGTCTGCTGTAGATTTTTTCCTATGGCAAACGATAACAGCCGCAAATTCAAATAGAATCAACTACTCTTTTGCATACAGCCTTGAATTTAGAGTTCTCAAGACTACTGGTTTTGGTGAAGATCGGTTAAGGGAAAGGGGTAGTTTACCTGCAACATTTTATATTTTAACAAGGGTATTTTCTATGGTAAACGATAAAAGCCGCAAATGTAAACAGAATCAAATAGTGTTTTGCATACAGCCCTGAATTGTGGAGTTCTCAGGACCTATTGTTTTTGGTGAAGATCGGTTAAGGGAAAGGGGTAGTTTACAAGCAACATTTTATGTTTTAAAAGGGTATTTTCTATGGCAAACGATAAGAGCTGCAAATTCAAACAGAATCAAATAATTTTTTGCATACAGCCCTGATTTGTAGAGTACTCAAGACTTATTGTTTTTGGTTAAGATCGGTTAATGAAAAGGGGTAGTTTACCAGCAACGATTTATGTTTTAAAAGGGTATTTTCTATCGCAAACGATAAGAGTCGCAAATTCAAACAAAATCAAAAAATGTTTTGTATACAGCTCTGATTTGTAGAGTACTCACGATCTGTTGCTTTGGTGAAGATCGGTTAACGGGAAGGAGTAGTTTACCAGCAACGTTTTTCTTATCAAGGGTAATTTTTTTCTATGGCAAACGATAGCCGCAAATTCAAACAGAATCAAATAATTTTTTTCATACAGCATTGATTTGTAGAGTACACAAGACCTATTATTTTTGGTGAAGATCGGTTAAGGGAAAGGGGTAGTTTACCAGCAACATTTGTTTTTATCAAAGGTAATTTTTTCCTATGGCAAACGATAACAGCCGCAAATTCAAACAGAATCAACTAGTCTTTTTCATACCTTTTTGAGTTATACAGAACTCAAGGTCTGTTGATTTTGTCGAAGATCGGTTAAGGGAATGGGGTAGTTTACCTGCAACGTTTTATGTTTTAACAAGGGTAATGTTTTCTATGACGAACGATAACTGCCGTAAATTCAAACAGAATCAACTACTCTTTTTCATACCTTTTTGAGTTATACAGAACTCAAGGTCTGTTGATTTTGTGTTAAGGGAAAGGGGTAGTTTACCTGCAACGTTTTATCTTTTAACAAGGGTATTTATTATGGCAAACGATAAGAGCCGCAAATTCAAACAGAATCAAATAATTTTTTGCATACACCCCTGAAGTGTAGAGTACTCAAGACCTGTTGGTTTCGGTGAAGATCGGTTAAGGGAAAGGGGTAGTTTACCAGCAACGTTTTTTTATCAAAGGTAATATTTTTTCTATGGCAAACGATAACAGCCGCAAATTCAAACAGAATCAATAATGTTTTGCATACAGCCCTGAATTGTAGAGGACTGAAGGTCTATTCATTTTAGTGAAGATCGGTTTAGAGAAAGGGGTAGTTTACCTGCAACGTTTTATGTTTTAACAAGGGTAATTTTTCCTATGATGAACGATAACTGCCGTAATTCAAAGAAAATCAAAAATTTGTTTGCATACCTTCCTAAATTGTAGAGAGCTCAAGGCCTGTTGATTTTGGTGAAGATCGGTAAAGGGAAAGGGGTAGTTTACCTGAAACATGTTATGTTGTAACAAGAGAAATGTTTTCATGACGAACGATAACTGCCGCAAATTGAAACAGAATCAAATATTTTTTTGCATGCATCCCTGCATTGTAGAGGACTGAAGGTCTATTGATTTTGGTGAAGATCGGTTTAGAGAAACGGGTAGTTTACCTGCAACGTTTTATGTTTTAACAAGAGTAAAGTATTTAATTACGATAAATAAAGTATCTTGATAAGAAGCTCATAATAATCCACTGTAGAAACGTAGATGAAATATCTATAAATGAAGAGGTTTGGTGAACGGGGTGGGGGTAATTTTCTATAATTTTCTATAATTATAGTTGAAGGGGGAGGGAAGAATTTTTTATGTGTACTACGTTATAGGCAACAAAGAAGTAGTTCTGTGTTAAAATTCCTTCCCGGGCTGTTTAACCGTTGTCCAATGTTTTCTGCGAAACCAGACTTTTCGGCAGTGCCATCGACTTCCATCTCAGTGAAAATCGAGTGCGAAAACGTGAGGTGGTATACGTTAGTGACCACAGTACCGTGGTTAAGGCTGAAGCAATAAGTAGAAAGAAGTAGTTTCTATGGTAATATTTCATTTCGAATATGATTTTAAATATAAATCTTAGAACATGGAAGTCATGTATGGTTCTCCATACCGATATTTGTTTTAACAAGGGTATTCTCTATGGCAAACGATAACAGCCGCAAATTCAAACAGAATCAAATAATATTTTGCATACAGTCCTGAATTGTAGAGTTCTCAAGACCTATTGTTTTTGTTGAAGATCGGTTTAGGGAAAGGGGTAGTTTACCGGCAACGTTTTATGTTTTAAAAGTGTAATTTTATTTATATGACGAATGATAACTGCCGCATATTCAAAGAGAATCAAATAATTTTTTTCATACATTCCTGACATTTTAAGTACTCAAGATCTGTTGATTTTGGTATCGGTTATGGGGAAGGGGTAGTTTACCTGCAACGTTTTATGTTTTAACAAGGGTAATTTTTTTCTATTGCAAACGATAACAGCCGAAACTTCAAACAGAATCAAATAATGTTTCGCATACAGCCCTAAAATATAGAGGACTGAAGGTTTGTTGATTTTTGTGAAGATCAGTTACGATAAAGGGGTAGTTTACCTGCAACGTTTTATGTTTTAAAGGGTAATTTTATTTTTATGATGAAAGATAACTGCCGCATATTCAAAGATAATCAAATAATGTTTTGCATACGTCCCTGAAGTTTTAAGTACTCAAGGCCTGTTGATTTTGGTGAAGATAGGTTAAGGGAAAGGGGTAGTTTACCAGCCACCTTTAATGTTTTAACAAGAGTAATTTGTATCTATGACGAACGGCCAACAGAATCAAATAATGTTTTGCATGCGTCCCTGAATTGTAGAGGACTCAAGATGTTTTGATTTTGGTGAAGATCAGTTAAGAGAAAGGGGTAGTTTACCTGCAACGTTTTATGTGATAACCAGGCTAATTTTATCTATGGCGAACGATAACTGCCGTAAATTCAAACATAATCAAATACGTTTTTGCATACTTCCCTAAATTGTAGAGATCTCAAGGTCTGTTGATTTTGGTGAAGATCGGTTAAGGGATAGGGGTTGTTTACCAGCAACATTTTTTGTTTTAACAAGAGAAATTTTTTCATGACGAACGATAACTGCCGTAAATTCAAACAGAATCAAATAATTTTTTTTCAAATGTGCCTGAGTTGTTGAACACTCAAGGCCTATTGATTTTGGTGAAGATCGGTTACGGGGAAAGGGCAGTTTACCTGAAACATTTTTTGTTGTAACAAGAGTAAAGTACTTAATTTTGATAAATAAAGTATCCTGATAAGATCTTAATAATTCACTGTAGAAACGTAGATGAAATATCTATAAATTAAGAGGCTAGTTGAACGGGGTGGGGTTAATTTTCTATAAATGAAAATTATAGTTGAAGAGGGAGGGGATAATTTTTACATATGTACTGCGTTATCGGCAACAAAGTAGTAGTTTGTGTTAAAATTCCTTCCCGGGCTGTTTGACCGTAGTCATACGTTTTCTGGAAAACCAACGTTTCGGCAGTGCCGTCGACTGCCATCGTCCGTGAAAATCGAGTGCGATAACGTGTGGTGGTATACGTTAGTGACCACAGTACTGTGGTTAAGGCTGAAGCAATAAGTGGAAAGAAGTAGTTTCTATAGAAACATTTCATTTCGTAAATGATTTTAAATATAAATCTTAGAACATGGAAGTCATGTATGGTTCTCCATACCGATATTTAAATATACAAACACCGTTAGGGTATTCGTTTGAAATATGAAATATAGGAAAATCAATTCAGTCAATAAGTATCTTGTAAACAACGTTTTAATAACGCGTATTCTTATTGTGTTTTATTTTCCGTTTACTTTAACGGTATTGATTTCAGGATGTTACCATATATTTTTTAACCACTTTAAACATAACAATGTTGATTACTCTTAACTACGTTTTTCTTTATTATGTAGCCGACTCGATCCCCCCCCCCCCCCCAGCCAAATTCTAGACACGCCAGTGGTTATGTGGCAACTAAATTTGTCTGGTAGCAATAAACTAAATTTTGAATAAAAAACTAAATATCAGACAGAGTTTCTGAAACTATTATTAGTTTTAGTAACCAATGGGATTGATTAAAAAAGTCGTTCAATTCGAAGCGAACATCTTTACGTAGAAATCTCGATTAGAAATTGTTTTGAACTGTAAACAGCTGTAAAGTTTTTACACTACTTGACGAATGCAAGAATACATTTAAGTCGGCACTGGTTGGCAAAGCTTTATCGTTGCTTTTAACAATGACATCTGTTTATGTTAATAGTTTATATACTTTTTGGTTTTAGGATGACAGTAATCTAAATTTCGTGGCTGCTAGGCAACCAATAGTGACAGTGAACTATTTTACCGGACCCCAATTTTTATTGTTTCCAAATTCTTTTTAGTCTTCTGTTTAAAAAAAAGGACATCTTTAGTTGTTTTCAAGAGGTTTACAAAATCAAACGATTTGGGGTATCCTCAATTATACTGTAGAGATTCATCCTTTCTTCGTTTCTTACCGACTGTATATAAAACTTTAAAAGACCGGTGTAAAAAGTCAGTTTTTGATAGAGTTCGTTTAATGAGTTATAGAATTACTGCGTGTGTTTGATGCCACATTGAGGATCAATATTATATTTGTGTGTTTTTGTAACCAATGGGATCGATAGAAAGTCGTTCATTTCGAAGCGTAGAAGTCTCGATTAGAAATTGTTTTGAAATGTAAACATCTGTAAAAATGTGAAAGAGAACAGATAAAATGAAATCGCGATACAATGATACTGCGCAGACAATATTGTTCTGTAGGGCGTAATCGAGAATTTAGAATACCTGAACTAACTCGTTGACACGTGTCATATAACATTTATATAACGTTTCATAACACTTATATAAATTCTTAACGCTTTTATATAGATTCATAACACTTAATTTTGACAATGACAAGGTCTGTCGCGAAGATTTTTTCCCTGTAACGGGTGAATTTCCAGCTGAAAGTGATCCGTAGATAGCAAGATCAAGGGGGCTGGACTTTTCTCTTAAAATAACTGCGACATGTCTCCCTGACACTTTCACGATTCTAAGTAACCCGCCTCGAGAAAAGTACATTAACGCAGGTCGAAACATAATCGTAATGGACAGATTTCTCGTCACAAAAAAAAATTGTTAAATTTGTTTCGTATTAATGTAATTAATACCGGGGCCAGAATATTTATCGTTGTATTCAATGGCGTAACTACGGGGGGGATCAATCCCCCCTCCAGAGCTATTGAAAATGTCATCGACATTCCATAATCACTTGTCCAGTTGCGTGTGTTAAACTAAGGCTTATAAGCAACTGTAGAAATAAAAGAATTAAAATGATTTTTAATTAATAAAATAGAGTTTTCTCAGTAACCTGATTACAATGAATCAACATTTGCTAAATAGCGTCCTTATTTGTAGCCTTAAAAAACAATTACGCTCGCGACAGAAATCGAAGTCAGAGCCTCTTAACCTAATTTTACCTTACACACTTCCTCTTACAGGGTAGTCTATGTCATTGGTCCTCTAGTCTAATATCTCTATGTTTGAACTACTGTCTTTGCAGATTCTTGACTTTAATTCGGAAAACTTGTAAGGGGTCAAAGTGACACGCGTGGGCCCCTTATAAGGGTGCAATAAAATAAACCCAAGAAGGGTATTTTACAAGCTCCTCTATAGCTGGCACATCTGCCCACAGTCATTGTTGTAAGAAACAGTTCTAGTACAGAAACCTTACAAACACATAAAGCGTGGAGACAATGCGAGATAAAACGCTAGTGTGATTCGCGCGCGTGGACCACGACCCGTGAGAACCCGGCTTTACAGTTCACAATTCACGCTCAATAGCAGGCGCGAGGTTCACACACGCACAAACATACAACATCTAAAAAATGAATAAACGATAGCAGTAGGAATATTGTTCTATTGGCCTACACAACATACGTAGTGTAGCTCATACCGTTAGACTGAATTTTTTGTGTGCATCCACATGGCGAACAAATTCCCCTGTCAGATATTATTTATATGTTAGTAAAAACTGTAGTAAACCAACTCCAGGCAAATAAGCAGAGCACCGTGACAAACTATCTAAGAATACCGTCCTAAATTATGTTGAATGTAACATATCGAATATTTAGTACAAAACGTCGAGAGTGTATCGCAAACCAGCAAACAAGCAATGGGTCACAAGTGAAATAAATATTTTTCTTTACATGTAGATTACATGGTGTTAGTGGAAGGGTAGCTTGAGGGTAGACATGAGGGAAGTAGTGGGTACATTACAGAGAGAGAGAGATATGTATATAATTAATTGTGTGCATTTGTAAACGGTAAAAGAGCGTGTACTTGTACGTGACCTAAACAATGACTATATTCAGACATAGCGGCTCAGTATATAATGAACTAGTTCTTCCGTTTCCAAAATGATGAGCGTAAGGCAACACTTGCAGGTAGGAGAAGAGGCTGTAAAACTGTTCTCTAAGACCTCTCGAGGGTCATGTTTATTGCAGGCCTATTGTTCGCGCAAGGGCCCCACACGTATCACCTTTACCCCTTATAAGATTTTATTGCTTTTATTGCTTGCTTTAGATAAAAACTAACATACTTTAACACGAACTGTAGGTTGGACAAAACATTTTGTGGTGACATGCTTAAATTAAAATGCGAAGCAGTAACAAAACTTGGTTTTTAAAAATGTCTTCAGAACGACTCATTTTCAAAGATTTATTAAGATTGAAATTTAGAATTAAAGCGATTCCTAACGGCACGAGATTTATTAGTTTAAATATGAAAACAATTAAGCAAGATAAAATTATTTTGAAATCAGCACTTTTCCGTAATCTTTCAACCCATTATATACTCACGTTGGCTTACTCAAAGAATTTATAAAATTGTGTGGAAAGAATCCTGAATTTTTCATTTGTCGTGACGAAAATGGGGGTTGGGTAACCTTCAAGCTAGACTACCCACCCTCCAGAAGTAGTTCCTAGTTACATCTCTGCTTGTACTGGTAATCGTTTTACACAGATTTCAGTGTATAACTAGCGTATTTGGGAAATTTCGTTGTAACGCATTAGCAACTCTATTTCTGCCAGACTAGCAACAATGTAAATATCTGTGTTACATTGCTCGTACTCATAGTTTAATCGACCTCGTAAACAGTTGCCTAGTTTTCCTTAAAAATCAATCTATTTTTTTTCTAAGCTCACGTTGAAGAATCATCGTAATGACGATGACAACGACAATGGTAACTGTTACAATTTGCGCCTAAGTCCAACTTACGACCTTACTGAACCGCGCGTTTTGGCAATTGCCTATTCCGCCATGCAATAATATAACCTATCAATTAGTTCCTATTATGTCTTTTCTTACCCCGAAATCAGAGCCTCAAACATAACAAAAAAAACACAAAAGTGCAACTCAAACACGTTGTAGGAACGGATTTTCGAATACTCCCAGCAACAGTACCATAGATTTCCTGCATTGCATGGTGTGTGCGGGACGTCTTTGCACCCGTGGGTTGACTGCAGCATCTGGGTCGTGCCCAATGGCTGCCAGAAGATAAACTAAGTCTGGTTCAGTCGACAGGTAGCCTAAAACTGGTAAAGGAAAACGCCAACGCGTTAACGCAGAAGGCGGGGGAG
Source organism: Magicicada septendecula (assembly GCA_034769895.1). Lineage (NCBI taxonomy): Eukaryota > Metazoa > Arthropoda > Insecta > Hemiptera > Cicadidae > Magicicada > Magicicada septendecula. The sequence goes on along the minus strand of CM068376.1, from coordinate 299,106,475 downwards.
AAAGAGAACTTTATGTACTTTTGTGACACTGCCGCTGGAACCGATTCAGTCAACAGATGTTGCCTGTCTCAAGCCCAGCCAGCCTTGAGGCGACGGTCGCTCCCCGCGAGGCAGAGACCACCGTACATGTGACCAAGATAACAGCAACAAGCACCTAGCTCACCATGCTAGGAGGTGGCCAAGGAGGGAATGAAGGACTATTTTCAGATGTGAACTCTAGGGCTGGGGGCTGATGTAAGTGCGAGGATGGCTTTATGGCAGGTCACCAAAAAGCGCCCGAGGATGGTTGTGAGGCGCTGATAGTTCGCAGGTAAGGGAAGGAGGTCGAGGCTGCAGCAAAGAGAGTTACAGCCAACGACCGGACAAAAGCTGACGAGGTAGGAACTCGGAGACCCCTCGAAGCACGTCATTCCTCACAAATCAAGGGAACCCCGACAAGGAACGGAGGATTTTGGCTTGGAAACGTTCCAGCCTACACCTGTTGGTGGTGGACAAAAGATACCACCATGCACGAGCCGCATAGGTCAGTACAGACCTGAGAAATAAAAGATATATCGTGACTTTCGTGCGCATGACCAGGCGGCTGCGACACGAGTAGATTTCCTGTCACACAATTACTAAATCATCAACGTATCAATCCTTGAGGAAAAAAATTTATAAAACTAGATTCTTGTAAACTATTTTTAGCTCAATCCAATCCAATTTTAATGCTGGCCTATTTTGAGAAATAGACATGAGAGCGGTTTCTTCAACTACTGAATACATGCGACGTTGCTTCAATGTGGAAATACATTGAAACTGTTAGCTCTGGAGGTTTTCAAAAGCAAAAATCTACGCTCTAGAGTTTGTCATTGAGTTCCCGGCATCGCCTTTCGCGGGGGGGGGGGGCGATTTTTCCCAACTTCAGTGTAAAACGGTTTCGTCATATTTTGTGACGTGTAAACAGTAATTAAAAGAACGTTTATGGAATTGTGACCAACGGGTTCTGAAACGTGTGAATATATTTCCTCAAAACCTGCAACACTTTAAGCCTGATAAAGTTACAATAACGTTAATTTCCCAATTACGTCAAAATGTCTGTGAGCTAAGTTTACAAAAATAAAACTTTATATACTATTTACTATACTATATATAATTTATATACTACAGTATATGCGTATACGCACACCAGTTTTGCTGCCGAGACGCCTGAGGAGCGGGGGGTCTATTGAATGACTGCGTGCTTGTGTTGGTGGGGTATTACTGGTTCTGAAAACATTGTTCAGACGTTCAGAAGACGTATTTAGTTGTAATTTTGTGTGCGTATTAGATTGAACGTTCGTACATTATATGTAAGTGTAATTTATTGAATATTTTGTTAAAGTCTGTTTTTTTTTTATTCGCTACAAGAAGTACCTTGTGAGAGAGAGTCAAATCACACCGAAACTGTGTTAAACGTATTTTAAATGTGTAGTATTACAGTGATGCGTGTAGTGGAATGGCATACGTCACCACATTCCTTGTTCGGTAGCAAAGGTGAACTGCTGATAGTACTACTATCAGTTATTCCTTTGGAAGTAACTCGTTGAGTTTCCTGCAGGTCTCCCTTGTAATATCTTCAGATAAATACACTGCAAGTAGGATTACTTTCACCTGACGCACGTTTCACAGAAATTATTCTGTATCCTCAGAGGTTTGTTTGAATTATAATTGAATGTTTCGCTTTCAATATAGTTAACCGATAATCGATTTTACTTCTATTCTATTTTCGATTGTTTTAATGTTTATGTAGTCAGCTATTTATTATATATTTAATTTTTTTTTACTTCATTATTCTAATAAACGTATGATTTTAAATAAATCGTCTTGTTTTGTTTTCATTTGAATTTGTTTTTTAATTAGTAGATTAGTATTATTATGTTTATAAATATTAAGAGTTGTTTTGATGGTTCATCTTCATTCACAGCACTTAATTAATTTTGATTGTTAAACTTTCACTTGTGAACTTATACATACACCAACGTAGCTGGAAACCCACAGAGGGGAAATTTCCCCTCCGCTGACTGACTTCCCACTATTACGTGAGTACGCGTGTACTAGTTGGTACAGTCACTACTGCAAGCAGTGTTCGGAACGCTGTGAGGGGTATAGCGACACCATCATTGTTATTGTCTGCCCACGATTTCTGGCTCACATGTGACGAGTGAATATAAGTCTCATCCATGTAAACTACTGGTCGCCCTTCTTCTCTGTATTTCCTAATGTTTTTTAAATATTCGTGTCTGTGGAAGGCTATGTGTTGTTGTTCAATAAGTACATGTCTGTTGTTTCTCGTCTTTTTCCATTTAAAACCCAACTGTTTGATTACTGTCCTTAAACTTGTCTTCCCTCCATTAAACCCTATATCTTTCACTATTTTTAAATGTAATTTTGGTAGTGTAGGTAGACATTTTTCGACGAGGTAAAAGCCGTTGATCATTCGGCGTATAACAGATTTATCAAAATCGTCCAAATCTGTCACAGGCTTTTCTCTCTTCCTTTTCTTATTTGGCGTTTCAAATAATGGTTGCCCTTCGCTTCTCTGCCTCTTCGCTTCCTGGTTTATTCTCGCTAGTGTCATCCGACTTACACCAACTGAAGCCGACACTCTTTCTCTAACTTTTTTACAGTCTATTAAAAACCCTCCATGATCTGCTTCCTTCTTCATAAACTCCATCACATTGTATATAACTTCGCGAGTTTGGCTTTTAAGCACCTTTCCCGACAACTTACTCATTGTTAAGCAATCACTAATAACAAAAATTAAAGATATAAAATGTATCGCGACGAAAAACAATACAAACAAATTAGTTTTAAATAACGTCACAGAAAGGTAAACCTAATCACTAAGATAGCTATTAAAATACAAAACCACAGCACAGATTGCAAAACACAAAACACAACAGCAACTCAGTAACTTTTGGAATGCTTGCAGACTGTACGTGTAAACAACACCAAACTTACAGTCAGACTGTATGGTGGGAGACGCTCATTCATTGCGCATGCGCTAACCAGGCAACTTCCTAAATTGATGTGTGTATACTTTGTTTTCCCGTACGCGTTTCGGCGTGATGTGCGTCTTCTTCAGCGGTGTGAGACAGAATGTCCGGAACTTGTAACGGTTTTTTAGTTGGTAGGTTGAGTGGGGGGTGGAAGGGAATTGGCGCGGGGATCCGAATTATTGTATGTTTTATGTAGTTTTACTCTTTGACACAATTATACATAAAACATACAATAATTCGGATCCCCGCGCCAATTCCCTTCCACCCCCCCACACAACCTACCAACTAAAAAACCGTTAAAAGTTCCGGAAATTCTGTCTCACACCGCTGAAGAAGGCGCAAATCACGCCGAAACGCGTACAGGAAAAACAAAGTAAGTTCACAAGTGAAAGTTTAACAATCAATATTAAATATTAAGATTTTCCCAGGTATTCATTTTGTTGCTTTTTGCACGTTTTTAATTAATTTGACATTTCGAATGTCTTGAAATTTAGTTTATTGCTTAAACAGTGTGTGGCTAAATTAGATTTGTAAATACTGTATTAGGTTTTAAAGACGCGATGTTGAATGTATCTCTCGGACAGGTTTTCTTCGTCTGGCCTACGTAAAATTTATTGCAATATAGACATTCTATTTTGTAAACTCAATTTTTATTATGAATATTGAATTTAGTTTTAAGTTTTATTTTATTAAAAACAATATTATCTGTGTTATAAGATATTTTTTTAAGTTTGTATCTTTACAATAATATTTACAAACACAATAACAATAATCTACTAATCAAGAACAAATTCATATAAAAACAAAACTAGATGCTTGATTAAAAATCATACATTTATTAGAATAATAAAATAAACATAAATATATAATAAATACCTGAATACGTAAACATTAAAACAATCGAAAATAGAATCCTAGTAAAATCGATTTTCCGTTAACTATATTGTAAGCGAAACATTCAATTACAATTCAAACAAACCTCTGAAGATACAGAATAATTTCTGTGAAACGTACATCAGGTGAAAATAAATCTACTTGTAGTTTACTTATTTGAAGATATTACTATCAGTTATGTGATTAAAAAAGCACTTGACATCTAGCTTCATCTCAAGAAGCACGAAATCCTAAATCTACAAAACACTCATCAGGCCAGTGCTGACATATGCTTCAGAAACCTGGACAATGACAAAAAATAACGAGAGACTTTAAGGTTGCTGTGAAAGACGGATTCTAAGAACGATATTTAGAGGAGTACAAGAAAACGGAATGTGGCGCAGGCGCTATAATTACGAACTATACCAACTTTACAAAGAGCCGGACATTGTCAGGATAATCAAAATACACAGGCTAAGGTGGGTTGGACACATGGAGAGACTGGATGGAGGAAGGACACCCTACGAAATATATTTTCCACCAGACGCCAGTGGGTAGTAGAAAAAGGAGAAGACCCCGAAGTAGATTGAAGGACCAGATAGAGGAGGACCTGGGAAAGCTGAAAATAAGAAACTGGAAATCCAATAGGGAGGAATAGAATCGACTCTTGGAGCAGGCCAAGACCCACCAAGGGTTGTAGAGCCACGATTGATGATGACTATCAGTTATGTATATTTTTGAAAAGTATTATATATAGGTATATAGATGTCTATGGAAACATAGAATGTTTATTGAATGATTGTCTGCTTTACGAATGTCGTTTTATTAAAAAAAATTGGGTAACGAAATCGGGTCTTTTGTACTTTTCAGATATTGAAAAATTATAATTTTATAATATCTATAATAATAAAAATTATTACATAATTATCTAATATTGAAACTAATAATGACCAAATAATAAATATATTTCTATCAAAATAATGAGCGAGTCTTGCAGGTCAGGGAGATTACTAATTACACGAACAGTAAACTCGTAATTATTAAACTATTAAAACTTAGTAATAGGACTGTTTTTCCTAATACAGAAGAAAATCACATTCTTTGTGCGATATCAAAGCGGGACGTACGCAAGGAACCTGTGTCAAACGCTATCAAAAGAGAAGTAACATCGGCCCACTAAACTTATTCAAAGGAATTAAATTCTAACACGATTTAAACTGTTTTAAAAATAACTGCCTAAGTAGTAAAACATCGCGTGAAATTCATCTGGCATTAGATAATGTTGAAACCGCGACAACTGAAAAGTTGTTGATCGGAAACATCGATTTTCCATCAAAATTTATCAGATATGTAGCAACCGATACGTAAAGCTTTCACGGCCGTCAACTGTGTTGAAATGAAATTGACTTCTCTCCGAGCTATTGGGCCGCGGTCCACTACCGTCGCAATAAACAGACATTTCGGCCTCAACGTTGGAGGCCATCTTCAGTGTAAAAACGACTCAGGACTGGCACGGATCTTCACCAGTTAACCACAGTACTGTGGCAAAAGATTCTTTTACTGTGGTTAACTGGTGAATATTCGTGCCAGTTCCCGAGTCGTTTTTTACATGATGATGGCCTCCAACGGTGAGGCCGAAACGTCTGTTCATTGCGGCAGTAATGGACCAAGGCCTAATAGCCCGGAGAGTCCACAGATATGTAGCAAATTAAATATGTTGAATCTGCAAGTTAAACAGATATTACTAAGTTCAATAACATAGTGATACACTACCGTCTACCTGTACGTTTTCCAATCCAGAATGTGAAAGCACAATGAAACACCAGGGGACAACACTGCCGCTCTATCGCCGAGTCTAACAACTACGTCAACAGTGAGAGGTTTTGTAAACTTAACCTATAGGCCGTAACTTATTTTCGGTTTGTTCAGCGGCGTTCCTACGAGTGTCCTCTCGTGTTTATTAACAATTTTATTTAATCGTAAAAGACTGAGTAACAGCATTCTCAATTATCTTAGGAATTTTGTGAGCCCCAGCATCATCCATAACAGCAATTCGAAATAACTGTTACAAAATGAAATTATTTAGCAATCGATTCTGCTTTTGACGGAAAACTTAAAAGTGAACAATGATAAATAACCAAAGTGTTTATTAGAACTACTCGTTTTTTTCTACTAGTCATTTTATACAAACCATTATGTTGTCTTTGGTATTGACGAGCGCTTTCGACGGTCAAGCCATCTTCAGGTCATTTACTCGTTTTTTATTCGTTTCCTTACATTAGTTAATGTGACATTATTAGTAGTAATTTTTTCATTAATGTGCAAATCATCGCATTACAGTTATTTGGTATCCAGCATAGCTTTTCATAGTACTTCCATTAGTAGGATGCATACAGTAATTGTCAGTAGTAAAGGAACACAATTTAATTTTAATAAATCAAATATAAATATTATAAACTGGAATTAAGATTATATATTGTACACACTGTTACCATTTCTGACATCACCACCGAAAGAAATATGCCTTATTTAAAATTGTCTTCGCATTTGATTCGGATAATATTAACTACAAATCACAAACACATACCGAAATGGAATTCAAAATAAACATAAAACTTTTAACGAAAAATGTCTTATTTTCAGGTTGGGCGGTACAGAGTTTTTTAAAATAAAGTTATATGAGCAGCAACCAGTTCCCCACTGAAACAGACTATTCATCTTTTATAGAATTAATTAAACAACCTTATAGGCCTAACTGTTTTGGTATTTGTATTTATTACTTAACTAGACATTAGTAATAGTTAATTTACTGCAATTTCCCGTGTTAAGTCAGCTGAAACGGATCTATTTATAAACCATTCGAAATTTTCGCAGGTGGCCATGCGTCCTTCACAGATTGAACATTTCGATATCTCTTATTTTGTACAACAAAAATTGCACTTTAAACAAATTTAACGTATTAACATATAAAAGGCAACCTATTCTTACCTTATCTTGAATAATTAGAATTTAAAACTTCTCTAAGCGGTGTTTATTACACAAAGGAAAACAAACAATGCTTTGACATTTGTTACATTAGGTTAAATTTGAACAGCAAGGTACGCTTACAACAATAGTGTATAGTTCAACCAAACTGATATCAAGGCGCGCCAAAACGGTGCTAGTGTCACCAGATACAGTGACGGTGTTGTCTCCCCCACCTCCATTGTGCTGCTTCCCACATTCTGTATAGAAAACGTACAGGTAGATACTAGTTAATGCTACCCCTATATTGTAATCGTATACCCATTTGTTTAGTAACTATACTCCAGTAGTCCAAAATATTCCTACCTTGTAGGAGATTACACAGATTAAACAGACGGTCCACTTCGGTTCAATTTATGCTCTAAGGGGGCCGTTGTAGGTCTGTTTCCCGACAAGGTGGCTGTTGCTCAATTCGTGACAGCTGTTTTTATACGAAATTAATGCAACAAGTTAAAACGAATCCGATATAGACTATACGGTAGCAGTAGGCCACCGTACTGCAGGTAGTTCAGATTCCGATAACGGCATTGGCCGTTCCTTTAAGAATCAGTCAAAGGGGCGTATTTAAGGGGGGGACGTATTGACGAATTTTGTTAATCTCTTAATTTTTAGGCATTTTTATTATTCTTTTCAGGTGTGTACACTAATATAGTATTAAGTCTTTCTTAAATATACAAACAGGTTTATTACACAACATTAGCGTACAGGTTTGAAACATACGAAAATAAATAAATAAATACATATGTATGTATGTATATTTGTATAACGTTGGAGAACTCAGACCCTATAGGGGATCCACAAATATAATATAGCTGTAAAAGAAGTTAAATAATTTAAAGCATAATGATCAATAAATATACAAAGGTAATGAGAGAATAAAAAGAAAAATAGTAGACAAAGATATAATAAATGAGTGAATAAACTAGACTGACAGACAAATGACTGTGACCCAACCCCAGAGATTGGCCGGATAAAGGCTATAAAATAAAATGTAAACTAATAAAAAACCTAACTAATATGTCAAATTTTGTAACATGTATTACCCAAGTTATGTAAAAGAAAGTACACCACCAGTAATAAACATGTAAACCCATTGTTATTATATTATGAGGATAAAAATACTACCAAGAAAGGGTAGAATAGATTCGAATTGTAAAGACTTGATGAAGGAATCAAAGGGACTAATGTCAATAGCCCAAAAAATTAACTTTACACAAAGTTGTAGTACTAACTTTGTGAGTTAGAATATTAGGTATTTTTAAATAACATTACTAATATAAAAAACAAACATGAGGTTTTAAAAAAACTAATTTAAACCAAGAGTGAGAGGTAGGTAGGGAGTGTTAATGATAACCAGTGAACCAAACTAATATATGATAGCAACAGTGATTGTAAAACTTAAGGAATTAAAGATGAATCACTACTGTGAATTCAAACAAAGTGTATTACAAATGTGACTGTAATTTAAATAAACACTTAACCAATGTAATCAGTGAAAGTGATAGATAGGATAGGGATGAATTATAATAAACAATTAATAGTATTAATAAAAGAAACGAACAGTGGTAATAAACCATAAACAATAATAAAATGTTGATAGATAAACAATAAGAAACATTAGTAGTGTGTAGAACCTGTGGTATAAGGATTATGTTAGATAAGTTTGTGAAGCAATTACAGTAGAGAATTTTTTTTTTTGTGTAAACGGCACTGTAGCGGGCGTCAACTGTCAAGAGTGATGCATGTTATAGCCAAACGGCCGCCGTTAGACAATGACTTAAGAAAGACAATGCCTCGGCACACAGCAGATGTTGGACGTGGATGAACGACATAAGCGCAAAAGGCTACAATAACAAAGAAACAAAAGACTGTGTCTTTTCGTCACAATTACCGACAAAGCGTGTACTAAGGGGACGCCAACATTTTCGACATACACGTGTGAGTTAGCGGCTGCACGTGGACATAACATTTTCCACACAAGCAGTCTAAGAGCGGATGCAATTAAGAACAAAAGAACATGCATAGCCGCACAGCGGGTAACTTGCTTGCTGGCACGACATATGGAGCATCTTAGAGGGCTGCAGAGCAGATGTTAGTTCCTGGAAGATGACCACCATCAGCGTGTGAACGTAACAAGGGAAGTCGAGGACAATACGGCGATTCGACACACCCGGATTATGGTACACACATGTGCGGACAGGAAATCTCTTGGAAAGGACACTAGGGAACGTAAGACAATCACGTAACAGACAACCGTGTAATTAGGTCCGTCGTCATACGGGGAGGTGGTGTGGACAGCCAGACTTTTAGAGAGGGGTCTAGACTGACCTATCAGGAACAAGGAATTCGGCAAAGGCGGGTGTTAAGAAGACGTCAACATGGAGACAAGGGTGAAGAGCTAATGGGAAGTAGACTAGAGACCCCAGCCAGAGTATCTAGGAGGAGCCTTCGCAGAATCGGAAGCGAGAAGCCAATCATGACAGTAAGGGTATGATATCCGTGGAGGGAGTCGTGTTGCTGAAGAAATAAAATTAGGTGTTCGCAGAGAAGGAGAGTTCAGTCTATTTTAAATCTCAGTTCAGTCGATTTTCAATTTTCAAACAGTCAATTTGAGTTCAGTCTCAGTTCGGTCGTATTCTAAATTTTGTCAGTCAATTTTATTTCGGTATAAATCAGCCAGAGTCTTTCAGATGGACTGTAGTAAAGTGTATTGATACAAGCAGAGAGATCGTTCGGGAGTGCATCAGAAACTATGTAAAACTGTAGAACTAACCCGTGCGTTAATAGAATTCATAAGATCGTGGAAGTTAAATACTAAGACTATGTCGAGTTAAGTACGATCAGACTTTGTGATCATAAATATCCCGTTTTATGAATCGAATGCGTGTGACAAAGTATTGACAATATATCACATTACCGTGACGTAAGTGACATGGGACAATATAGTGAGATTGTGCCACGAATTAACTCACTGAAATGCAAATAAAACCATTTATATTTGCATAGTGGATACATTATAAATGGTACAATCGCTCTAGTTGAACGCGGCGTAAACTATTGCACACGTACACCGAGAGTGACAGAGAACCTGCACGCGAAAGTGTTTTAGACAATGAAGAAATATTCGAATTAACGCTATTAGTCATTTTCGTTCATGCGAGTACCCGAATAAAGTGTGGAACAAAGTGTCGTGACGGAGTGTCAAGTGAAATTGAATTGGCGTATCACAATCCAATGACGCGGAGTAGATTAATCGTCTTATCTTCAGCCTGGACCTCGTCGCAGAATGAGGAACTACGCAGTTAGTCACCGCAAATCGGATACAAACACCAAGTAAATTATTGTTATTCATGTACCATTAGATTAGGTTGCCACTGTCCTGCCACTCAAAAAGAACTCGCCACTGAGTTGAATATACGTTTATTTAATTGCTCTAAGTAAAGCAAATTGAGAGATATGAATCCATAGAGTAGGATATATTGAAATTTATAAAGTCATTAATTAACCTTTATTGATTTGTAGATGTTCATAAATGTTAGAGATAATATAACAGCATTGTGTATTTAATATGTTGTATAGAAACGCTAACTTTATTCAGAATTTAAATGACATTGAAAATATATAATAAATTTGTATTGTTCACAAAAGTTAATAGTGTCTGAGTCACATAATTGTTATTCACCCAAAACACCTGTTTACATATGGTGCTCCAGAACGCGGGACGTATTAAAGTTCAGTGATATCAGAGTGTATCATCATATATGGTATGCCCGTCCTGGAGCAGTAAACAAGATCTGTAGTAAAAACCTACAGTTATGGTAAACTCCTTAGAATGGAATACAATTAATTATCATACCTTACATGATGAAGTTCCTATGAGCAGATATATTTAGCGTCAATAATAAACAATTTATTCAAACTGATAAAGAATTGCCAATCATAGTAATCAAGGTAATTTAGTTATTTGAACAATTAACCTTTACAATTATAAATTCACAGAAAATATAAAGTCGTATGTGACCACCCAAACTTGGGGTTGCGACCTAATTAAAATCAATCAATTAATCTATGCAGATAAGTTTGCATAAAATATATAACGTTGTATATGGCTCCCAAAGAACGTGGGGCATAACAAACTACATATACAACAAATATAACGTTGTAGATGGCTTCCCAACGCGGGGCAACAAGCAAGATTTATTTAATTAATAATTTCAATTAATTTATGCAATTAGAGACGTAAATATACAAATAGAATATTGTACATGGTGCCCAACGCGTGGCATTATAATATTGTAAGTTTATAAGATAAAAGGTATAAGATTAAAAGATAAGTTTTATTAGAAAATAAGATCAGTTTAAAAAACAATATTGTTAGATGTAATTGAAGGAATTCTTTTGTTCAGTGAAGGAATAAGTTTAAATATTCATACAAATGGTAGACAACAAAATTAGTATGTCAACCAATTTTATTGTGTTAATAATTAAGAAATAAATTACGTAGGATGTAAATAATAGTAAAACATCATATATTAACAAAATAGTAACAAGTTTGGTGATCACAATATTGTAAATGGTGTCAAGACACCATGCACCAAAATTGTTGTTATTTTATCTAAAAGAGTTGTATTTTAAAAGAAGGAATGGGGCTGGATCTTAAAAAGACCATAAACCATTTTACTGTTATATGTTACCAGAGAAAGGTTAAGTGATAGAAAGTTTGTGTAAAGAATATTAGAAAATACCGCCAAACAATTGTATAAGTTTAATAATCACAATAATACTCACCATTGTAATAAGATAGGGAAAAAGGATGTTGGACAAGGAATGAATTTTTAAAATTATAATAACATTTATTTATTGTAAGATGGCCCAAAGTCATTCAAAAGTAGACACTATAACTAAGTAAAAGCAAGCAGAACCTATGAAAGTAATAGGTAATGTTTAAACTGTGTAAACTAAGAAATTCTAGACATTTACAGCTTAGGCCTATAAAATGCCTAACTGTCAAAATTCAGAAAAAGCAATTTATAAGTAATTAACCATTGTATTTGAGAAATAGGACAAAGTGACTTGTTAATTTCAATTATATAACTATAATAGTATGTCAAAAATAGAATAAACAGAAAAAATAAGTGAAATATGTAATAAAATAACATTAGTAAATTGATCAAAACATTAATACAGGACCAAGCCCAGCATTATGGGATATCAAATTAATCTTTGAAAGAAAATAAAGACATTGATGTTAATATCTCACACATTGGTAATAACACCAATGAATAATAGCAATTATAAAATATTAAGTCAATTTGGTACAAAAAATCCAAGCTTTCATAACAATGTAAACAAAATTCTTAACCAATCAGAAGCAGGGAATTATGCTTGGGATTGAGAAAACCGTTAGAATTTTTAGTTAGTCCATTATTAACGCTCAAGGTATGTAGATGCCAAACTAAATCCGCTCCAATTAAAAAATAATAAGAGGGAAATGTACTCAAAATGAACAAATATGAATAATAGAAGTTGAATCTGGATCCATTAAACCAATGATGAAACCATAAATCAAAGTACAATAATTAAAATTAAAAAACCTTGAATAAATAAAATATAAAATAGAAAAAGGAGAAAACCAGAATGATGAAGAACTAACTACCACATCAACACAACTTGGAAGGATTACCTGGGACTCATCAGAAGAAACAACCAGATTTTGTTAAGTATAAATGAATTCTACATAATTGCGAATAAAATTAATTAACTTTTCCACAAGATAATAACTCTCACTCCGAACTTGGTAAAATAAATTCTTTCAAGGATTAGTTGAAAATATTTATTAAAACTGTATGTGAATTGTAAATTAACCTATACGCGACGCCTAAAAGTCGACACACCTTGTAAACACTAAAAAGCGAGTTTTAAGTAAACCTGTATAGTATTTAATTAACATTGATGTAAGGTTGTGTACTTTCATAAACATCTTGTTTATTTTTCGTGATCAAAAGAACTCTTTGGCTGAATAAAATGTGAAAAAATTAACGTCAAGATAGACGCCAGTTTCAGTCGACGACCAAGTCAACATAGCCAACCGCTGAGTTGTAATTTCTTTATAGCCGGAGCAAACTTTTTTATAATAACCATATTTTGTACTTAACTTATAAATAATCAGTGAATCTGAACACTAATAAATTAGTACTGAACATTAATACTAGTTCCTTGTTTTATTTGATATATGTCTTAATAATTGTGTACTTTAGCAGGGAAGAAAATTTTTTACCAGAATTATAGGCTGGCAACACGTCAAACTCCATTCGAGATTTGAATTCGCGCCAGTCCGTTTGAGTAAGTTTAAATTATCATCGAAGAAAAAGAAGACGACGCAAGTAGAAATTTTTAATTGTTTTTTGTAAAACAATTTGGCGCCTATCGGGAACTAAGGTACATTCAAATAAGGACAGGTAAGGAGAAGAACGATACACATTCGGTACTGCTTATTAGTCCGTTCGCGATCGTCGTCGTTAGCGACGACAAGGTGAAGCTTTCAGACACATACCGAGTCTGATTGTTACTATATATATATATATATAATGCAACGATACGTTTAGCATAAGTCTCCGTATCAACCCCTGACTGCGGTATGAGAACATACGAACGCACGTATGAGTCGTGTGAAAGATGTAAATAATGAAAATAATGTAATAATTAAGCGTTAGGTATAAGACATAAATAAAAGAAACAAACGTATTAATTAATTTTAAATAAGGAAATAATTGTAAGTGAACATGCATATGGAATTGCCAAGCCTTGTTGGTTTTAAACGCAGCGAAGAAAGACGAAACACGCCTCGACCGGCAGCTGTGACGTCATTGCTGCAGGCAACCGTTTGGTATCAGTTAGTTTGTGTGTTTGTGTGTGTGTGTGTGTGTGTGTGTGTTTTAGTGTTAGTATGTAAATGAAGAACAAGTTGAATTATGTATACGATTATGGAAAATTTTACACAGTTTTTTAAGTGCTGAACGAAAACCAGAAGTCACACGAATCAGAGACATATGTAGAAACACAGCTGGCGCCCGGCGCTACAATTCGATACTAAGAGGTCTGTGATCGTGGGAACCGTTCAGCTACCGTGTGAAATTTTGCCATAACTTCCGTAGTTTACACACCTTAATGTTCATAGTTTGCATAGGTTAAGTTTATTAATGTACTAACGATTTGTCAAATAATATTTATAAAAAAGTGTGCGCTTCATAGAAAGACGCGTAGGTTGTAATTAGTTAATAAACCGACGCGCTGACTTGTTCAACTCTGTCCGAACAGTTTTCAACAGTAGTTGAACGCCGGCAGGAGTATAAAACCCCAGCGAGCGACACACTTTCTCAGATCACCAACAGACAGCACGTGAAGTCCACGCATCTCACCACCGCAAATTTTACAAAGTTTAAGTAATGTTTTAAATCGTATTACGTAAACTAAAGTGCGATGGAACCGGCAGTACGTCGGTGAAAGTAATTAGTGATATACACGAGTGATGTAAAAGACAATAATACCGTAAACTACGAGGAGTCGAAACGTCGTCGATGAACTTCAAGAAGTCCACGTGGAACTTCGAGACATCCACGAGGGAAAAGACGAGGAGAGGAGAGGAAACAGAGCAATATACTACAGGACGCAGGGACAGCCACACGCAGCTACAGCCAGCCGTACATCATCACGACCAGAGGTCCATGTCAGAACTCAGCATCCATTAGACGGAGAGACTAATTCCAAACGACGCAGAGACAGAGAAGGTGACACCGGAAGGGGGTCCCAAAACTCGAGAGTCCAGGTGACGGTAACAACACTGTTAAATGGTTGCAGAAATATGCAGGTGAAGTCAGACATTTATTCAGTCTTATAAATGACCCTGAGGTCTATCAAAAGAAGGCTCTAGATTCCATATCCAAGTTTACATAAATTTTATTATTTTTATTTGCATAATGAATAATTAATAAAAGTTCAGAGAATAATAATTTATAACAAAGAACATAAAACGTATTAATCTCATAAATAAAATGGTAATTAGAGGAACCATATTTTATTATATTTTATATTATAATTAAATAATTAAAATCAAGTAACTGTAACGTAAAATCAAGTACGAAAGTTTACTTCAATTGTAGATTTTAATTAATTGAGACATTAGGAGTATAGTTAAATAAAGTAATAGAATGGTCTCTATTAGAATTTTTATAAATGTTTAATTATTATTATTTTTTTAATTAAGTGGTACATAATAAAAAACCACACTTGCTAAGTCAATATTAATATTCAATTTCGTACGTGTTCATCACGCATTGTAATAATATATGTGTTATGTATTATATGTCTGTGTAAATATTCAAGGTCATATATGTCTTATGTTTGTGTATAATGTGTCTTAGACTATAAGAGCTAAGAGTTTGCCACGTTATAATTATACGATATTCGTATAAGTGAATAGAAGGGTTTCAATATTAGTTAACCCACACACTAATTAATAACATGACAATTTGCAGTTTTTAATTAATAAACAAAATGAATATAATTTTATTAACAAAGTCGTACTAATTTCACAACCAGCACTAAATCGTCTGTACTCTTTACTGCTTGTAACGGTATTCACATGCTTATCCACCCTCAGTTAACTACCAAAGCCTGCGACCTAGCTGGGAAACATCAAGGTAAATACTGCAGAAGAAGAGTATACCTTCGAGACGTAGGTAAGTGCGCACAAATGAGTAATAGCATATGTGCGTGCAAAAGTGAGTTGTTAAGAGTATCGTTGCAATATATATAGGAAACTCGTATGTATATAGGAAATCAATTCAGTAAAAGAGCGTCTAGTAAACTAAGTCTCAATAACGCGTATTTTTATACTGTTATTGCCGTTTACTTTAATGAAACTGATGTCAGCTACATTAAATATAGTAATGTTCTTTTGTATGAAGCCGTCCCAACCCCGATCCCCCAAGGCCAAATTCTGGATATGCCACTGATCAGACATTCTACCAGTACAGTTTATTTATAGTTTATAGTTTGTGGTTTATGGTTTATAGTTTATAGTTTATCGTTTATAGTTTATGGTTTACAGTTTATAGTTTGTAGTTTTGGTTCCAACTTCGCAGTCGTACGTATGTATTGAAATCAAAGTGTCGTAGCCCTATAGCTATCTAATATTACTGAATCGTGTTTGAACAGGTTCATTTCGATTCGTTGTAGAGTTAGTATTGTGTGAAATTCGTTTAGTACATTGTATTCTGGTGTTTTGTTCTGAACCTCGAATAGAGCGGTATTTACATGCCTTGTAACCATAAACGCTTTGTTATAACAGCTGATAAACAATTGAAAGGCGAAAGACTAATAAGGGTTAAAAACGTATTAAGATTAACAATGTCGGACTGGAGTAAATGTAAAAAAAAAACTTAGAGCACTTTCTACTAAGTTATCCAGCATAAACAGTGAAACCGAATGTCAAAACTCAATGAAGCGCTTTTATCATGGTTAACGCAAAATAGAGGAACGAGGGTTTCCATGGTCTGGCCGTTTGCAAGGAAAAAGTTAAACTACTCGTATGTGTAGGAGTATTCGGTGATTCTGCCCGTTCCTGCTTTTACTCACAGTTAAAAAATAAAAATTTGATTTTGTCTAATAATAACTGTAATTCGTTCAAAATAATAAAAGAGTTCTCCAGGTCAGGTAGGTTAAAACATGGTTCTACGAAAAATTTGTATCCAATATTGTAACTTTTGTGGCTAGTAAAGGTATGGCGAAAAACGAAATTTTATTATAACACAACAACATACCCACACAATTTAGCAAGTTGTAATTCTTCTCGTCCAATGTCAGCAGCCTATTGCAACCGTGTAAAATATAAAAACGTCTCATTTTTCGCGAAGAAACAATGTGCCAAGACTTTTAAAGTTGATAAACATTTAGAAGACATTGACTTGTGTGCTCGATTTTGGGAAAGAGTAACTCCATCAGCTATAAAAATCATGGAAAAATGTATTCCTTGGAACAGTGACTGAAGATGTCACTGATGCAGAAGAAAGTTTCAGTACTATACCCGAGATAAACGTTTAGAAGACAGTGACTTGTGTGCTCGATTTTGGGAAAGAGTAACTCCATCGACTCTAAAAATCGTGGAAAAATGTATTCCGTGGAATACTGACTGAAGATGTCATTGTGATCCTGAAGAAAGATCCAGTACCATACCCGATAAGATATATCGCGGAGAGGGACGAAGGCACTGAGGACATACATGAGTGGGTAACCCCTGTGAACACCCATGGTGAAGAATGTTTAGATGACACAACGACCGGGTGACAGCTGACGAAGCACTCAATACTTTAGAAAAATCTACTGTATTTCGCTAACAATACGTATAGTTACGTATTCTTTGGTCGTTACAGGTTCCGTTACGTGTCACCGAAAAGTTGTCAGTCAGAAGAATATGAAAGACAACGTCCTAGTACTTAAAAAAAGTAATTTGAAATCTATGATTTCTTCTTCTTCTTCTTCTTCTTCTTCTTCTTCTTCTTCTTCTTCTTCTTCTTCTTCTTCTTCTTCTTCTTCTTCTCCTTCTTCTCCTTCTTCTTCTTCTTCTTCTCCTCCTCCTCCTCCTCCTCCTTCTCCTCCTTCTTCTTCTTCTTCTTCTTCTTCTTCTTCTTCTTCTTCTTCTTCTTCTTCTTCTTCTTCTTCTTCTTCTTCCTCACTCCACGGCTTGGCCTACAGCCCGTTCCGACTTCACAGAGTCTGACAATTTTTGCCAGGGTCCCCACTGGCCTATATTCAAACGCTTGTTTAGAAATACGCGTGTCTACCATGCGTTCAACATGGTACTTCCAATTCTGCCTGTATTCCTTTATTCTCTCCAGAACCGACTGTAACTTCAGGTCTTCCCTTGTGTCGTAGTTTCGTAGACGATCTCTCAAACTACATCCCTTAACTGCTCTTAAAAATTCATTTCCGAGGCCTGTATTTTTAAAATGTCTTTTTACAGGAGAGTCTATGTTTCACATCCATAGATTAAAGTCGGCACAGCCACGACCTTATAGAACTTCAGCTGTGTCTCCCTCTGAGTTTTATTCTTAAATAGTCGTCTTACTGTTCCACAGGTATAACTAAATTTGTTTAACTTTCTCATTTATGATTATTTCTCAAGTATACCCGTGCCCACTTAAAATGCATTTAAATAGTTTCCTGCGCAAAAAATTAAACTTTGTTTAGTTTTTGTTGCTTGAGTTGTTTTTTCCTTTCCCAATAAATGAAACTGTTATTGATTATAACTTGATGTATTTTTAGTTGTTGGTGAACAACTCGGGGGCGCAGTTGAACGCAGACAAAGGGGACGAGAAGTCGGTTTGTGGTCAGGGGGGTGAAGACGTCCGAGCTGACCCACGCCCTACCCTGATAAAGTTACAGCAGCCTCGTGCACTTTATTAAGGACGCCGTTACCGTCCATCAGTTACGGTAAACTCGTTAGTTTCGTTCGGTACGTTAATCATTTAGCATCGGTTCGATCTCTTTCCTGTCACCGACATGGAAGTCATCGTAACAAGCGTAAGAGAAGTAGTTTATGAACGGCACCATTACAGAGTTGCTGGAGTCAATAATGATAACTTGGCTTTTTGCAGATGACATTCGTATCATGTGTAACTGTAAAGGGTAAGCAGCAAGAAAGATAAACCCATCAATGAAGTGTGCCAGTTACTGCTTCCAGCGACGTTCTGGAGCACATATGTAGACGAAGCGACTAGTCGTACGGAAAATGTTTGGCCGTTATTCGACCACGCCACGAACTAGTAACAGAAATGTGTCTTCTCAGTGTGCTTTAAAGTCACATTTTACACCGGGTTCAAAGTGTGCATAAAGAACCAACAAAACTGAAGATCCCCACCTGAGATACTAAAGAGGAACGATGTAAGTGAATTTCTTGTGGCTAGCGATTTTTCTGCTCCTGTGTTAGAGAAAGAAGAATCGCCGGCCTCTGACTTCTCGAACAGCGACTGAGTACCAGTGCCGGATTTAAGATTTTTGAGGCCCTAGGCCAAGCTTTCTGAGCGCCCCCCCTCCCTGGGCTATGACTTTGAAGTAATAGTATATGTATTGCAGAAGTAATTTGATGTCAGATTAATACTATCAAATTTAAAACCAGTAAGCTGCTACAAAAAAGCGTGCTTTCATTTAGTAAACTTTTTCAAAATATGAAGAACCATGCAAAAGAATTGAGCAAATTCATTTATTTTTTAAGTAGAGTAACTTAGCTAACTTATTCAGAAATTTAACATTAAAACTTAACAAAATTCGCCTGCGCAGATTAGTTTTCGAGGATTCCAATGTCTTAAAAATAAGCGCGCGCAATATTTAAATAAGAACTGTCTTCCATTTGTATTATTAACAAAAATTGATCATTTAATTTCAAAAAGGCATACTTAAATAAATCAGAGTTCCTCCTACTTTAATAAAAAAACTTCAATTAAAAAAAATATCTGTAGCTTGCGGCCCCCTCTGAGCCCGCGTCCTACCCGGCCTAGTGGTAAATCCGGCACTGCTAAGTAGCAGGAACAAATACAGTTTTCATTGACGGAACAATTGGAAGCGGCAGCAAGCAATATATGGGGCCGGGTGAAGGCCAGCTGCCCTGTACTTGGAAGTGGCGTAACCCCTGTTACATAGGTAGTGCATGCACTTCTACAAGATAAAACAAAGCTTACATGCTTCTATAAGCTTACACGGCCGGTGTCAACATTATTAAGTTGAAATGAAGCCGGGCTGTTGCTCATGCCTGGTAATAGTATTCGGGTATTGTTCGGCTACTTTTGTTCTCTGTCGCTTTGCGGCTCTGAAGATCTCCGAGGACTGTGTCGTAGCTAGTTAGCCACGGCCTAACAGCCCGGCTTCATTTCAAGTTAATAATGGAACTTATATTAGTTGCTTTAGAACGTTGAACGATAAGATGGAAAGAGTAATTACGAACTTTGAGATTGAATACAGTAATTCAGTCTTCAGAGTTTTTGTTCCCCGTGCTTCAGATATCTGGTGGGAATTTTCATTTTAATCATTGTACCTGGAAAAATTTTTAAGAACTTGGACTGGTAAGGAACTACACTCGCTACGAAAACTTCACGAACAGATGTGTTTTCTTACACTCGACAATGTTGACCGCCCTCCAGGCCATGAAAAACTAATAGAATTCTATGCTTCGTAGGTCACCGGCCCCTACTGTAGCCTATTTCGAAATGTATGTGGAAAATATCACAGAAAATTCCACAAAACCGACAACGCTGACTGTTGCAATGATCGCCGTAACAAATAGTTAATAAATCAAATTGGAACATTTACGCGGAGTACCGTGGGCAAGGAGACAAGAGAAAGCAAACATCTACCGTTACTGTACCAAAACTGTTCACGAACAACCTGAGCCGTCTCACTGAAATTGGTAATCTAAGGAAATCCCTTAAAAATCTAGCTGACGTGCAAAAACGATTCTGAAATTGATGAATCATAGCGCAAATACCAGCAATGACGATTCTTGTTAACCGAAAGAGGAAATAAAAAATATTTTAAATAAAAATGAGATTATAAAAGTTAAAAAGAAAACAATAAATTGGCATGATTATTATCCAATAACGTATAGATAGATTTTAAAATATTTTTTGCATGACCTAAATACTGCACAGAGCGGTTATACAGAAATGAGGATGAGAGAAGTACCGAAGTAAACAATTCAAAATGTAAATGAATAAGAGACTTACAAATGGAAAAATAATAGTCTTTACTGTAACAACTACTTAACTTAGAACTAAAGGTTAGTTATAATGAATATAAAAATAAAATAATAAACGAAACTACGAAAAAATACGTATTATAAACATCAGTTTCAAAGCATTAGCTATGATCCTAAAAAGCAATGGAGTCTTATTAATTGTTCAATTGTTGGAAAAAATTAATTAAGTAAGTTTATTATTATTAAAAATAGTTACGGTGTTGATTCAACGAAAGTAGATAAAACATGTTAAATAACGTTTTGCACTGCACCGGTATAGTGAGAGAAACAATTGAACCGCGTGGATATGCCATTGGTTTGATGTCTAATAAAATGTAGAAATACTTTTCCTGGGCAAATGCTTATGAGTCCTTTCTTACCCTACAATGTTGTTAAAAATATCGAATATTATAAAAAAAAAATAATATAATACTGCGTGGTCATGTGCCACATCCTACAAGACCCTGTTGATGCAGAACAGTATGGATCTAGACCGACAGATCGATAAATATTCCTGGTGGAGCGCAGCAGTAGCCACCAATACCAAGTTAGGGGATAAGGGAAACGATCCTGGACAGGCTTATCTTTGGAGTAACAGGCAGGAATCTAGTTGGATTCAGTCGGCTGTATTATTTACGTCCGATTCTTATAGGATTATATTTTACTGCTGCCGTGCAGTTGGGTGTTGGGGCATCAAAGGCTGTGGGAAGACAGCCATGAATAAAAATTGCCAGGAGTCTTAAATGACCCCTGGGGGCAAATCACCCCTGGGGGGGGAATCAAAAAATGACCCGTAAGGGGGCAGCACCTCCTTCGCATGACTTACCCGTCTATAGGCTGTTAGCCTATAATGTGGAATTAATTTAATTTACTAACAACTTTCAAAGAACACAGCCGGACGGAGATTCCAGACTGGTCAAACAAGTTCGGACACAGGTGTGTGGGTAGACCCAGAAAGAGATGGCTGGAGGAAGAGGCAGCACCTTGCCTATGCCGTGTTGTGAAGATGATGATAATATAATATAACATAATATAAAATAATATAATACGTAATAAAAAAGTGTCTAGTTGAGATGATAGTACATTTGCCTTAGTAAGGTTTTTTGCAGAAAACATTTTAAACTTACCGGCGTATCTAGTAAATTTAAGAATCAGATGGAAAAATTTTCTGACTATGTAAAAAAAATCTATTGCGTTTTAATGTTTTTATTAATATTATTTGGAAATTATGATGAATTGAATCCCAGCAACTATTGGCCGTCAAAGCTATTATCGATATTTTATAAAATCTTTGAGAAGATTAAAAAGAGAACACAGACTTATAAACTTCTTGAACAAACAATTTTACAACAAAAGAAAATTTGCACTTAGGCAAAAATTAACAGTATGACGGCATGTGTCACTGTAATACCGGAGTAATCAAAGATAAATATTGTGCTGGATTTTTTGAAGGTGTATTTAAATAATTTGATACAGCTTATAGTGTGATTTAAACTGGAATAAGACTGGAAGTCAGGAATATTGTTACCAGACTGTGTCGTGTCTCGTAAAATTTGACTGTTGTTACACTCTTTCGCATTTCTTGTAATTTTACTAATAATATATACCTAATTATGTATAATTTATATGGTTTTTAAAGAAGAAATATCAGGGAATACTATAGTATAAATATTAGGCTAATAAGAATAAATTTAATATTTTTTTTTAGGAAAATGTTTTTAATTGTACAAAAACCAAACATACAAAAAGTAGTAAGCGAGAAAGTTTTTTTAATTTTTGGTGAGTTAAAAACTTCTAGCAGGAAAGTTTTAGCAAAATCCAGATTTTATATTGATTCGGGTTTTATAATTTTGGGACTACAGTATTTATTTACAAGTGGTTTTCCTTATCATTAACTTCCTGCGGGCGGCCCGCTGTATGCAGTCGTCATGACAACACACCATAATTAATCAATGCTACTACGGTATCAAACTAGTTATAAATCTAAAGCTACATTATTTGATTATTTCACTGTTGTTTAATTAATGAATTCCTTCTTAAACAAAACAATTAATTATCTTCCTTTACATTTACAGATATAGTTAAATTTGGTATTTTTTCCACATAGCTTCAATATAAATGACACACTTCGAATAAGAAAGTATTTAAAAAGACTGTTTGAATTCAACTACTGAAAACCGCTAAGTAAAACCAGCAGAAAATCACAAGCGAAACGAGCAAACATTACCACGCATGGAAATCACAACTGCGGAACTTCACGTGTTCCCGTCAATGGTGAAGAGACCTGGCAACGCGAGGCGATTTCCACGACGATGATTGGACGAATCCGTGTCGAGCCTCCCCAACCCATTCCAGTTTAAAACAGACTGTAGTCTAGAACAGTGGTTCCCACAGTGGGGTCCGCGGACACTTTTAATAACAAATAGAATGTACCGTAATTTTCTCCGATGTTTTATGCTCTAAAATCTAAATTTTAGAATCTTAAAGCAATTAGTAGAAGATTCCACTATATTTTATATTTGACTTAAACTAATTGTAACTATAAAAGTAATTTCATACTAAAGGATTTAATAATGTCTTCAAATCATGTCGTATAGCAGATCTGATTGTCAGCCGAACTGACCAGAGCCCCGCATCAACGCAGAACTGCTTGCACTGTTTTAGTCCACGTATAAGCCACTGTATCTAAGCAAAACGTTCTTATTTTATAATATGTAAAGACATGGGGAGTTGCCACAAGCAATTGTTGATCCACTGTGAAGTACGATGGCTTTCGCATGGAAGGGTAACAGAACAGATTATTTGAACTGGGGGATGAAGTAAAGCTCTTTTTATTTTATTCCAACTTCGACCTTAAAGACAGGTTCCATGACTTTAACAGGATTTTGAAGCTATCATATCTTTCTGATATCTTCAGTCATCTGAATAGACTCACTTTAAGCCTGCAGGGATCTAACATCCTACTTTACAGGTTCGATGTCAGGAAAAAATGTTCCAAAGGAGATCCTCAACGTTATTAAGTCTCATTTGGAGCAGCTGCACTTGCAGCTAAGAATATTTCACCGTGACGGATGATAGTGAAATGTGAATAAGGAATCCATCTGCTGATGGGGTGTCAACTAACCTGTCTCTTACATTACAGAACTTTCAAATGACAGTTCATTAAAATTACAGTTTTCGCAATTACAGCTAACTGACTTCTGGTTATATGTAATGACTGACTATTCTGAACTCGCAAAAAAGCTTTGAAGTGTTTAATTGTGTTTCCCTTTACTTATTTGTGTGAAACCGCATTCTCCCTGCTCACATACTTGAAGTCAAAGTTACAAAATAAACTTTATATTGAGAGTGACTTAATATTGAAATTATCTGACATTAAACCCAATATTGCAGAGCTAATTGTTCAAAAGCAGCTTCACTGTTCACAACAAAAACTATGTTTGATATCATTAATATTATAATTTTGTAAGTTAAGAGGATTTTAATTTTAATATATTTTAATTAAAATATAAGAGTTTGTATCAATATTTACTGTTTGTTTGATTTCAGAACTCAGATGGGGTCCGTGAAATTTTTTAACTTTTTAGTGGGGTCCGCGGACTGAAAAGTGTGGGAACCACTGGACTAGAATGTTTGACGCCAGAATCAGAAACGTGTCTTACCGACGGTTCCACTCTCACTTTCCGACAGAACTCAATGTAACGTACGCTGTGTCTTGAGGTTTCTGGAATGTGGCATACCCCAACAATCTGTTGTTTCTGCCTCTTATTTTTAATTATATGTGAACAATTTTACAACTTTATACTGTAAACAACCGCGCGAACCGATTGTTAAATTTTTGTTGGTTCGCTGAAGTCCAGAAATGAGATTCTTAATGAAGAGCCATAACATGTGATGAAATTTTGGCTATTTAAATATGATCCTGCGACAAAATGCCAATTCATGAAAAACCTCATTCCCCAAGAATGAAAAAAGCAAGAATAAGCAAACAAATTCAAGGAAATTTGATTTTTTTTTACATCAGGGGCTTGATCATGCCGGAATGGATCCCAAGGCACAAACAATAAGACTTATTATATACAAGTTCTGACCTAGCTCCATGATCAGATAAGGAAAAAGAGGCCTTCCTTTTCCTTAAAAAAAGTAACGTCATTGGATCTTTCATGAAGACAATGATCCTGCTCTCACAATGCAATTTCTGTAAAGGAATTTATAGCATGAAAATATATCCCAGTCCTGGAACACCCGCCATATTCACCTGACTTGGCAGTTTATGATTTTTTTTTTTTGTTCCTCCGATCAAGAGTAGCCCAAAGACTTCCACATTCAATCTGTGTAAGTCTGTGGAAAGAAAATGGAACATTGTGTGAAAAGGGAAGGGGATAAATGTTAAAATGTAATGTTTTGAAGTAAACCACATTTATGAAACCAGTCTGGTTATTTAATAGCCACACTTCGTGTACGATTTTTTTTCAACAGTGTACCAGATATCAGTTTGGTAGAGTCTTAAACCCCCCATCTTCCTCTTCTTACCAACTATAAATAATTTACTTGTCACAATATAAGATATTACGAACTGGTTGTTAACTTGTTTGTAACTTACTGCTTAAGAACGGTATAGCCTACTGTGTGACGTCGATGCGCTTCGCTGGTAATTTTCCAAAACTTTAATGCTAGTGAGTCATCACTGGAACACATAAGCAATGTTTAACATCACTAGAAGTGTGTACTTTACAACGCCTCTAAAACACCGTGAAATATCTTGCTGCGTAAAAATTGCATTTGCACACCAAGTTTCAGACGTTATATTTCCTAAAGAAAAAGTTGGCGATATAAAATATGTAGACGTTTGTGTTGACTCAAAGCAAAGATTCGTAATCACTACTTGAACAACAGACTTACTAAATAAAGTAGAACGTTCAGAGGCGTATTAATGGGTGGGGGAGAACAGGACCGGACTCCCGCCCCAGAGGGTTGAAAAAATTTGACCAAGTTTCTTAATTTTCAGGCTATTTTATTATTTTTTGACTGTGTACACTGTAGTACCTTAGTACCTTTTGTTGAATGTACAAGCAGGTTTGAAATACGAAATATAGGAAAATCAATTCAATCAGTATCTTCTAAACGATGTTTCAATCACGCGTATTTTTATTCTGTTATTACCGTTTACTTTGATGGGATTGATTTCAGGACGTTATCACACATTTTTCAACCACTTTAAAGACAGTAATGTTGACTAGTCTTAACTTGTTTTCCTTTCGTATGAAGCCGACTCGACCGGCCCTCCCCACCCACAAGACCAAATTCTAGATACGCCATTGAGAATGTTCTGTATGTTAAATCGGCGTATAGTCAGCACTCCTGAAAAAATGTATTAGTCTTCAAAATTAAACTTTAGAATACCATTATGGGAACGTATTGCACTTAAATTTTAATTTGTTACAGAAATCTTTCGTTAAAATAATAGTCGATAAGACTAGATTAGATCATATCGTACACCTTTTAAAAAGTAAAAATGTTTCAACAAAGAAACGTAGGCCTATAAACTTATAAATTATTGCGAATTTGCTTTGATAAAAGTATGATAACGTCAATTAAAATGAGGCCCCAAAGCGGATTGCTCGAACAGTAAGGTAAATCCGAAACCAAATCTAATAGTTGCCTGCAAGTTTTACTCCCGTTTTGGCGCTAATTATTTTGTAGTTTACTAACTTTTTATTTTAAATCTTGCTAAAATAAATATAAATTCGACAAATTTGACGAAGGATACCTAGCCTAACTTAACAAAAATAATACAATGCTCTCACACACACACATAAAATATAATATTATATGATATTTAAAAATTGTAACTACTTTTTTATTTTTCAGTATTTTCCTAAATACTGTAATCTAACGTATATTGCTGTATATTCTGTATAGGCCTATATCTCGTCTACAGCAGGACAACCAGACAGTGGAAACATTAGCATACAGGTAGTGGTTCGCATTAGTGTTCTAAGGCGAAACAAAGAAAGAGTCAGTGTTTAAAAAATATTTAATATTTAGGTAGTAAACTTAATCGTTTAGATACAATGCGGTCGTTAAACTATATGTTTACAAAAAAGAGTTTCTTTCTATATTTTGAGCTTGAAAAGTTATTCATTACACCAATGAAGTATAATTTTCTTAATAAATAGTTTAAACGTTTAAGCTATCCGGAAGCTCGGGATTCATAACCCTTCTCAATACAGTTTTTGTAATTTTCAGTTTTCAAACGACCTTTCAGTGAACGCCATTTTATACATTCATTGAGAAAAAGATTCTCAAATGGATAACTACGTTCGGGAAGGCTGTGAACGGTCCATCGTAGATAAGATGACTGTGGACCATCCCTTTATCATCATCTCTGTCACGGATTAAGCCATGGAACCTGCGCTCGTTCCACGGATCATATTGTTACGACATTACAGAACAATCTACGTGTTTGTCGAATGTGCCAGAAGAATCTCGCTCTAATGTGTGTGGCATACGTGACTCTAGACGCATTCGCGAGGGTTTTCTCGAAGCCGTTAGCCGCGCGGACTGTGTCAAGGCCGGAATTAATTACGTAGTACACACTGGCGGTAAGACGGAGTTTGGAACGTTCTGGTCTGTGAGCGGAGGTATAAATACATGGCGGCAGCGGCCTTAGTTTTCAGTTATAATCGCGAAATATTACGAGTTTATTGTCGGGCGATTACAAGTGATTATCGGGCGATATTACTGTGTGCGTTCAAGTGGTTATTAGTGAAGAGGTGGGTTTTATAATGGGATGGTATCTTGTAATACAATTGTGTTTTAATATTAGTTGAAATTTTATTGTGTGTGAACGATTTTTATTTGATTTGTTGTAAGAGACTGTGTTGTTAATTATGAACTGTTTAACTGTGAAAATTAAAGATGGTGATTAGTGACTTAATTGGTGTCTTGTATTTTGTTTCCACTATCAAGTAGACCGTCGTAACAATATTATCTCAGGCACCTTATGTCCCGTCTTCCTTTCGGATGATACGCGATGGCTAATCTGGGAAATCCAATCTCCTCCTTACCCTATAACACACTGGTTACGTCGTTAGGAGACATCCTGACATACAACACGGTTCTAAAAAACATCTCGAATATATGATCTTTAAATTCAGTTTTTTCCTAAGATAATTTCTGCTTTGAGTTTATTCTAACAGATTTTCAGTTTCATCATCCCCTTCAATATCTTAAACTTTTGTCATACTTTTTTCATCGGAATCCTCAAATTTAAGTTTATGAAAGAGCTCTGAATATTCTGTTTTCCAGTAGGTCTGGAGATGAAAATATTCTTCAAATAATTCTGATTTACAGTACGGTATGTCATTTTCGTAACGAGAAGTAAAGGCATTAAATGAAGGTTTTAATTAGTTATCTTCAGGAGTAATTCTCTCAGGATTCATTCTACCAAAAAATCAATAAATGAATCAACTATGAATATTTTATTGGTGTTTTAATACTCTTAAAATTTTCCTTATACGTTTTCTATAAAATGCATATTTATATCGAAATTTTCAAAACAGATCATGAAACCGTGACTTTTTAAATTTTCAGATCAGAATTTGAACGTAGCTACAAAAATAGGTCTCATTTGCAGGTCAAATTAAAAACAATCTAAGGAAACGTCAGCTAAAATCAATTGTTTTAATGGTACTTATCTTTTACTTTGAGTTTCAAATCATCAGACGAACGCAATGTTTATCATGCGTAATTCCTCGTTTAATCAAGTGATAGGTCTATAAATATAATGGAAAAGCCTTTTTCAAACCGGTAGCTTTATTCAAAAACTTATAGGCAACTGAAATTCTAATTTTTTATAGACACATACACAAAGGCGTCAAACCTAAAACCAGGTTTCATCGTGTTTTGGAAGTAGTAGAACCCAAATCTGTGCTTTACTTGAGTATGAATTTTTTACTCCAACTCCCTACATTCATTTATCATACCTTTATACATTTATTTACCTTTTTGGAAAATGTAAGTAAAAATAAGTACGGCCATAACAGAAACTATTATCTAAATATCATGTAACAAATACATTGTTTATTTCTTCCTTATTTTAGAGTACATAATTATATTATCGCTTAACTTGACATTTCCGTCGTTGAAACAATTATATGCCGCCCGAATTCTCCAAACGTTTGACTTTAATAGGGCCTAATTTAATGTTTTTAGAGGTAAGTACCATGTTATCACTTAAAGATAATAATACGATCGAGCACGATTATATCCCTTACTCCTTAATAGTCTATTCTGAACTTGAAACAGGTACGAAGATGGTAGTAGACGTCCTAAAACTCTTTTACTCATTTTCCATAAACTTTTATTAACAAAACATGTATTTGTGTAGAATGTTTATGTGCAGAATATAATCTTAATTGAAGTAGGGAAACCAAGAACAACTCATAGAGTTGGCCTGATCAATTGCGGAGTACGACAAGGTGTCCATTATCACCTTCTATTTTTAATTTATATATATACTGACGATGTCGTACAGAACTGGCAGATGTGTCTTCCGGAACATTTTATGATTGGCCACTCTGCAATTGACACTTTGTTGTTTGCGGACGATCAGGCTATTCTGTCGGACTCGGAAAACAGGTTGCAGATGGGTATTCATTTGTTAAATCGAATCTGCAAAGACTCCGGATTACAAATATCCACACTTAAGACCAAGGTAATGGCTTTTCGTGGAACTGATCCCGTACGGGCAAAAACTGTTATAGATGGTAATGCCCTGGAACAAGTCAGAAATTTTGAATACTTGGGCTACAGTGTGTGTCTTATAATACAAGCAACGACGTTGTGAATAAGTTGCATAAGTTCAACCTTATGTGTGGGACTATTAGGCGTACCCTTGAGTCAGCAAGTAAAGGAACACGCCTAAAATTCTACTAGGTGATGACCCTTCTCACACTTCTTTATCGGTCTGAGAATTGGATTTTAACTAAAGGCCAGACCAGTCGTATCCAAGCGGCTGAAATGAGATTTCTCAGGGACGTGGCAGAGTATACTCCTCATGAACATAGAAGAAACACAGATATACGGCCGGAACTGAATATTATGAGTATACTCGACAGGATTGCCCAGTATCGGCTGAATTTGTGGGAACATCTTCGCCGAATGGATGACTGCCGCATCCCCAAACAACTACGGATCTATAAGCCGAAGGGACGGAGAGGTGTGGGACGTCCGAGGAAGCGCTGGAGTGACCAGTTCTAGACTCTGACTGTTTGAGACCAGAACAAACCATCCTTGGATTACTCCTTGAAGATGATGATGGTGATATGTTTGTGTCTATATTATTTTTTACCAATTGTAGTAATTTTAACAACGGAAATGTGAGACCCCCTCGTGGCGAGACCGCTATGCCCGCTTGATTGTATATATTATTAGTTATTTATTGTCTTTCTTTCATTATATATATAATGAAAACCATTCTCTTCGTAGATGACAAAAGCTATATTCGCTACTTCGGAAGACGATCCTCAGCGAGCATTATACATCTTACATAAAATAGGAAAAGAATATAAACCTAAAATATCTTAATCAAAGACAAAAGTAATGGCCTTTACAGGAGATGAACCGGTTCGGACCAAAATATGCATAGATAACACATGCATAGAACAAGTAAGACATTTCAACTATCTCGGAGGTAACGTTAATTATGATCAAGATAGAGATATAGAAAATTAAGTGACGAATTTCAAAAGAATGTGTGGAACAACTTGGAGAACGTTGGGAAACAAATGTAGAAAATAAACCCAAATAAAATTTTATAAAACAATGGCAATACCTACACTACTGTATGGTTCTGAAACTTGGGTCATAAAGAAAAAAGATGAACAGAAGATACAAACAGCAGAAATAAAATTTCGGAGATCAGTTAAAAGGTGTAATAGACGAGATCACATAAGAAATGAGGAGATAGGAAGTGATTTAGATACATTTGCAGTTAATGAAGTTATTTAAGAATACAGAAGAAAATGGATTCAGCACATAGATAGAATGGAAGAAAGTAGAATACCGAAGATAGCGAAAGATTACAACCTTAGAGGGGGAAGAAAAGTTGGTAGATCTAAGGAAAGGTGGACTGTGGAATAGGAACAGGCTGCTAAAGCAAAAAACCGTTAAGATGATGATAATTAGTTATTTATTATTGATAAACAAAGAATACGTGTACTTGCTGAACAACACAACTGATTACTAAACAGGAAATAATATTCCGCTTGTTTCCGATTTGACTTTCTCACAGGTGGTTCACACAACTGTCGATAAGTTTTGTTGGTCACCAGAGAGATAAAAGTTTCAGAGTTATTGACACAGGTGACAGAACACGCCACAGGCGATATGTATGACACTGTTTGTAGTTAGAGTTATGTTTGTTCAGTAGTGAATAGCGTGGCATGGCAGTAACGTGGCGTGGCATTTAACGTGAGACGATTCAAAAGTTTATCGCTGAAGTCCATCTCGGTAATTCGAAACACTCGAATTCACGGACAATCAGACTGCAGTAGAATTGTCTCACTGACCGTCGTCTTAAAACTATTAAATAAAATATAGGAACACCAGAGGATTCGTTACTAACAATATTAATTACGGTTACACGCTAACATAACAACAACAAATACTGGCCTACAACAATTCCTCAAGTTCACGATTGTCCAGTACACAGTAACATAACAACAGTAAATACTGGTCTACAACAATTCCGTAAGTCCACGATTGTCCAGTACACAGTAACATAACAACAATAAATACTGGTCTACAACAATTCCTCAAGTCCACGATTGTCCAGTACACAGTAACATAACAACAGTAAATACTGGTCTACAACAATTCCGTAAGTCCACGATTGTCCAGTACACAGTAACATAACAACAATAAATACTGGTCTACAACAATTCCGTAAGTCCACGATTGTCCAGTACACAGTAACATAACAACAGTAAATACTGGTCTACAACAATTCCTCAAGTCCACGATTGTTCAGCACACGCTAAAATAACAACAATAAGTACTGGTCTACAACAATTCCTCAAGTCCACGCTTGTCCAGTAAACAGTAACATAACAACAATAAATACTGATCTACCACGATTGTCCAGTACACAGTAACATAACAACAGTAAATACTGGTCTACAACAATTCCTCAAGTCCACGATTGTGCAGCACACGCTAACATAACAACAATAAGTACTGGTCTTCAACAATTCCTTAAGTCCACGGTTGTCCAGCACACGCTAACATAACAACAATAAGTACTGGTCTACAACAATTCCGTAAGTCCACGATTGTCCAGTACACAGTAACATAACAACAGTAAATACTGGTCTACAACAATTCCTCAAGTCCACGATTGTTCAGCACACGCTAAAATAACAACAATAAGTACTGGTCTACAACAATTCCTCAAGTCCACGCTTGTCCAGTAAACAGTAACATAACAACAATAAATACTGATCTACCACGATTGTCCAGTACACAGTAACATAACAACAGTAAATACTGGTCTACAACAATTCCTCAAGTCCACGATTGTGCAGCACACGCTAACATAACAACAATAAGTACTGGTCTTCAACAATTCCTTAAGTCCACGGTTGTCCAGCACACGCTAACATAACAACAATAAGTACTGGTCTACAACAGTTCCTCAAGTCCACAATTGTCCAGCACACGCCAACATAAAAACAGTAAATAATGGTCTACAACAATTCCTCAAGTCCACGATTGTCCAGCACACCCTAAGATGACAACGACAAATATCATCAAAATAACTCTTTCGCAATAAATAATAACAAAGTCACTAATTACAGATATCCGCACACCAGTGGCGGCTGGTGGTTCCAAATTTTGGTGGTTGTAGTAGTCGATTGACGGGGGGGGGGTCAAAGAACACATTTAATCAGGTAAGCAGGCCTACGTATCTGCATCATACATAATGCTGTCATATGGGAAAATAGGAGGTTACTGTTTTCCTTAAAAAGAGAGCTGAAATGAAATGAGGTCACTACCTATGCCAGATTCCATGTTCCCGCGTACTCATGAATTGTTCTTAAAAGCATCACTAACTAACTGTGCAGTAATAAAATTCTAAATATGCAGTGAAAGGTGAAAGTTAAACAGTAACGTGCTTTTTACAAACTTCATGTGGTTTTAAACCACACAGAATCGCTAACTCCAAAAAGTACACGCCAACATTAAACAAAATAAAAAATTAAGACTTAACACATTAATTAATAAACAGTTGACTGACACTTTACTAAACACAGTCACAGTTATACAAAATTATTCCTATTTTATAACTTCAAACAACGGGTAACGTTCACCTTCAACTATCGTACTAGAGGTGGGCCGACATATCTATAACAGGTATTTTGGAATGATATTTTTGTAGAACGGGTATAACGTGACTGAAAAGTTGAAATACCTGTTTCGATCCAACGATAACTGGAAAGTCGAAATACCCGTTCCGATTACTCGCGGCCTCGCGGTTCCGTGTAGCGGGACCCCCCTACGCAACTAATGAATAAACAAGTAAACTAGTACTACGAGTATTAGGAGTATTACGAGTAAGTACACGAGTACAATGCCACTTTTTGGTGCTGATTAGGCGTACTTCATTCTGCGGATGTGCCGATTGCCAAGTGCGAAAGTACATGTACGAAACAAAGCAAAACAGCGAGGTTCAGAATACCTCTATGCCAAAGAGACGAAGCTGTTTTTAATAAAAGAAAAAAATTCATACTGGTGTTACATTTATTCTCGTGCGTTATGTAGACATATAATACATATTATAATAACAAATTATATATTATACTACTCACCAACTTTTGAAAATCCGTAAATTTTGAAAAAGCGAATTATATTGAGTTATAACCTACAGAGTGGCTGATAGACAACCATATATTACTTTTTGTTAATGTGATTTCGGCGATGATTTTAACTTCACTCCACATCTCACGTAGGCGTAAATTTTGTTGACGTCCTTTGTTGTGCTATTACGTGCACTCTAAATTTCAATGAGCGAGTTTCACAGCTGATTTGTCTAACCAAAATCTAATCAATAAATAATTTAATATTAAATCTATGTCAGTTTGTTTACTCCTAGTGAAAACTTAAATTAGTATTCCCAAAGGGAGATAGACCTATAAATTCTCTTGTTTCTTATTTCCTTTTTTAACAGTAACAGCTTAATAAAGTCACAGTGTAAAGTAACACTGTTAATAATTTTAGTTTCAATTTATTTGTTATAACAAATTATATAATACGGGTATATGCATAGTACGTATATAATAACAGGTATTTGTACGTGTTATTTTTTTGAAACGGTTTTGTTCGTACCTGTTATTTTCAAATACTAGTTTAGCACACCTCTATAGCGTACACACTAAACAGGACAGCTGATTTCACGAAACAACTAAGGATGCGCTACTACCCTCCTACTGGAGCGTTGCGAAAGCTTTGTAACCACCGAGCTCAAATTGTCTACGTCCAACCC
Organism: Magicicada septendecula; assembly: GCA_034769895.1. Lineage (NCBI taxonomy): Eukaryota > Metazoa > Arthropoda > Insecta > Hemiptera > Cicadidae > Magicicada > Magicicada septendecula. Next base: position 299,072,226 of record CM068376.1, on the reverse strand, counting down.
ATAGCGCGTTGACGAAGCCGCAAATCTGGCATGGTGGGGAGCTTAGCTGATTATGGTACGAATTTTAACGAAGACGTCCGAACATTTTACTGCGCTTATTATAGCCTAAAGTTCTGAGTGAAAGTGGTGAGTACTGAACGAAAGCACTGTAGGCGCTTAAAGGTAAGAATTGTTTTATTTTATTAGCACAAAATAAGTGATATTCAAACGTAGGTAGACTTTCTAAATTTCTGTAGGTTAAAAACGGATCTTGAGTGTTTTACGGCAGCCAATACAATTTCGTAGTTTTAGTTCTTTAATATCAGGCGAATCGATCCTTACAAAAATATGCACAATAAAATATATATTAGAAATGCCTACCGAGATTAATTTATTACAAACAGTGTTTATAAAACATTATTGTGATCATCCAAAAAATCGATTTTGAAATTCTAGTAGAAATAATTGTTTTTATGTATTGATATTATAGTTTTGTTTTAGCATATGTACACGGGTGTAGCAAACGCGCGCTCGCCTCTCTCCCTCTCTCCCCTTATCTTCTCTCGCACGCACAAGCGCGCACACGCACACATTCTTGCATACGCGCGCGCGCGAACTATAATAAATGTAATTTAGTAAGTGGCTTAGGAGTACAGTACAAATTAGTGAATTAAACATAAAATGTAATATAAAATAAAAAACATAAAAGCAATTAAAAGTGACAAAACAATTTAAAATTATAAGAATAATTTGTTCATAAAAACTTTAAAAGTTAGTTAAGCCAGATCAAAGGTAAGGTTTATATACATGCTGTGTGCGTGCGTGCGTGCGTGTGCGTGTGTGTGTGCGCGCGCGCGCGCTCTCGCGCACGTGACATTTAAGCAAGAAACGGGATATGTGTAAGTTGCATTTGAGAAAGAAAGAGTAGCTCCTAGTACTACTTATTATATAGTGTAATTATAGTGTACTATTTACTATCATTTATGCATTGTACCGGTACCCTATTATACACATTTCACAATTACTCTTGTCAAACACTGTCACTATTCTAAGATCTTTCAAGCAAAGATACACATGTCCATCCAAGTTGTGAATAACTCATTAACCAGTAAACAATTGACAAAATGTTCCGAGTAATTATGTTTTAAATTAAAATCAACAGAGACAAACTGATATTTTAATTCGGCTTGAGTTAACCCTTAGTCACTTAAAAGTAAATTAAATGCCTGCCATCCAGAAACAGTAAAACTGTTCGGATACATAACCTAAGTCAGATAGTAAAACTCTGTTGCAAAGTTTCTGAGATTGCCTCTTACAAACTCATAAAGTAAGAAAACTTACAAACTTTCTCCATTTACAATACTAGAGATATTAACAGGAAAACAATATGAGCACAGAAGAAAAGTATAAATCAGTATTTGAAGTATGCCTTTATACGGTATAACATATAGGTCTATGTAGCCTATACGCCATGTTACTTTATATGGAATATAATTGTGATTGTTAAATAAAGTTTAGTTGTTACCGTTTCATCTGAACTTTGCTTATTAAATTTAAATTCTATGAAAACAATCCTATGTTTTATTTTCAGATGAATACTACTGCTGTAAAATGTGATTTTTGCAGCAAAGAGTTCAGTAAGAGTCGTTATTGCAAAGACCATATTAGAATTGTTCACAAAAGAAATGCCAAAGGTGAGCAAATTGAAACAACTAAATTTACTTGCACTTAGTGTAACAAACAGTAGTCCCCAAAAAAAGAATTTGCAGCAACACATCAAATCAACCCATTCTTCTGAGCCAAAACAAATTTATAAATGTGATATGTGCACGTATACAACAATTGACCAGAGTAATTTTCACAAGTTTTCCTTTCTTCATTTTAATTATCAGATAACAAATTTTATCTCTGAGCAAATGTAATATGGTACAGATTGTTTTATCCACTCGTTTAATCCGTTTTCCTTTTAGATAACAATATTTTAATATTTTATTAGAATTTTCTATTGACATGTTAGTGTTTATGCCTAAATGAATCCGATAACAGTAGGCCCATGATCTGTATTGTTTCTTATTAATATATTGTTTTATAAAATATTCATAAAATGAATGTGTTTCTTCATCATTAAACAGTCTTCTTAAAACTTCATGGAGCATTTATAAAAAATTAGTGTTCCGAGTCAGTAGTGATATATTTATAATCAATGGACAACAAAATCCAGGAATTCAAATTACATTAAGGTACTACATGAAAATTGAAATTTTTATTATTAAATAGAATAATATAATAAATGTTAAAATATGATTACGTTAAGGTAAAATTTATTATTAAGAAAAATCGTTACAAGAAAAATCGCTGCATGTGTCAACCAACTAAATTTCTTACAAAACAGCCAATATCTCGAAAACGAAAAAGCCGATTTTATTGAAACAAAACCAAAATAAAATTTGGAATTTTCTATAATTTTCACTCGCTGACGGAGCACAGAGCCACAGAGTTTGATAGCTACCTCTCATAAAACGAAAGTCTGTCGTATGCCGAAAATTTCACTACATGAAAATTAAAAAAGAAACCATGACGTGGAAGCGTCTGAAGACTCTGTTTTTGAAAAGTGTTAAAACTATCGGTTAAAATTTATGCCTAAAACCATCTTCAAACTTCAAGGAACACGGTGGTGAAAGAATTTTAAAAATCAGATCAGCTGTTACTGAGGTTATGTCGGGGAATGAAACACATTCGCATTCTCTCGCGCTCTCCGCCCCACCATATATATTCGTACTCTGTGCTCCGCCCCACCATGCCAGATTTGCGGCTTCGTCAACGCGCTATGGCTTGGACGTAGACGCTTATCACATATGAAGCATTGGGGCATTACGAAAAGTAACCGACGTCTTCACATATGTTCGTGTAGTACGCTTTGTTATTTAGTCTTCAAGCTGCAATCGCTCTACAACCATCAGCCTACCCGCCACATTTGAATTGTACGTGAACATTGCGGCATAGAAACTAATACGTTTTCAGTTTAAGTTTATGACACTTTTAACTGCTTAAAGTTTGAGTATATTATTTTACAGTTTAGTTAATCTATACTGCGCAACGCTCCAACCATGACACCAGCCAACCAATGTGAGGGCTGTGCGGGACGAAGGGCATGCCCGTCGCCCGGTCGTATACTGCGTCCCGTGGGACTGCCGCAGGGACCATAGATGGGGCTGGATTTTAGGGTGTGGCCTGATACCGGCCGAGGGTTTTCAATTAATTAATTAATTGAGGGCATCGATGTATAATAACACTGGATTGCTGGCCGGCTGCGTGTACTGAATTCGGTCCGCTCAATTCTACGCTTGCCCCACCACATCAAGGCAAAAGCCACTTCGCCCGCACACTCACAGTGTTATCTTAATATTAGTTTAACCGATTTGATCGTCCCATAAAAAGTCTTGTTATGAAAATTGCGTATTTCATATCAATCAGATTAAATGGAACACTTGATACTAATTTTGAAATAATTTAAATATAAATTTAATTTCTGTTGTTCATAATAGAAGTTCGTACATTTTTTTTCATCGGCGCTGATCTATGAACAACAAACAATCAAATATATTGCAACTTACCGTCTGTGACTTTATGCAACGATGTCTTCAATCTAAAGTTGACATGTTTCGGGACACTTGTCCCATCCTCAGAACTTAAAAGTATGTTCTTATATCATCAAACGATGATATAGTTGTCAAATAATTAAAATATTAAAATCCAATTAAACAAAAACACAATACTTAATGTATAAAGTCGAGCGCGACGGTTAAACGGTGCACACCGTACGGTAGCTGACCGCGCACTGAATCAAGACTGACTCTTATCACGACAATAACGTAAAGCGGTGTCGTACAATACATTCGATTTAAAAAGCAGTTGATCGTTTAGGACACGCGGCTTGGTATCAGCATTGTTATAAGCTCTGTAAATTTCGAACTCCTCAAGGGCGTTCATATGTCGCCCTTTCTTGCATATGTGAAGAGGTATCAAGTTTGTTTTAAAATTAGTGTAATTGTGATTCTCTATGATGAGGTGTTTTGCAAATTTTGATCTAATGTGGTCCAAACTGTGAAAGTGTGTAGGCGGTCTATGTTCTGTGAACCTTTTTAAAAAGCCACGGCCTGTCTGGCCTATATAAAAGGCGTCACAATCATCACATAACAATTTGTAAACACCTGTTTTGTATTCGAGGTTGGTAGGTCCATGTACGCGGAGGTTATTCAAAATGTGGTTAGTGATCTTGTATGTGACGTTTATATTGCTATTTTTATTGAAAATTGACCCAAAAACCTTAGGCATAAAGTACGTATATGGTGTTGTAATGTATTTGCGTGTTATAGGACTCTCACGAGTTCCGTGTCCGTTAATGTTTTTACGCCTTTTCTTATGTTTTCTGAGGATATTATTCACCACCCCAACGTCGTAACCATTAGTGACTGCGATGTATTTAATGGTGTTCAATTCCTCATGGTATTCTTTATCACCAAGGGGCAGAGACAGAAGTCGATTAATCATACTGTGAAAGGCAGCCATTTTCTGGGATATTGGGTGAAAGGACTTAGCGTGTATCACAATATCGGTTGTTGTAGGTTTTCTATAAATGTTAAAATGTAGTTTTTTACTATTGTTTTTAGCAACTGTTAAATCCAGAAAATTCAGTTTTTCATTGTCTTCATTTTCAAGTGTGAACTGTATATTATCATTGATACTATTTAAATAATTATATAACCTATCAATTTGCCTTTGTGTGCCTTTATATATTAAAAAGGTGTCATCAACATATCTGCCATAAAACATTATGTTATCACTGTGTCCGTTATTAGTAAGAATAAAGGAATTCTCGAAATTATTCAGGTATATATCTGCAAGGAGGCCAGAAAGTGGGGGAAAAAAATAACAACAAACAAGTTACCAGTAACATTAAAGTTATGCATATACACTTTCGCTAACTGTACCGGTTGTTAGGGTGTAATGATTATCTCTTTTTTGTAACAGTTTTTTTTTTAATCAAATAAAGGAAACTGACTAAACAACAATAGTAAAGAAAACAAAATTGTTTATTACATAGTTTTACATTCTTTTACATTGATAATTATTTACAAAAAAAAATCTTGGTTTACAGCCTATCTGCATTTAATTACAATATATCTTACTATTTCCAATCAAAATTTATTACGTTTGTTATAAAACTTCAGGATCTTAGATTATGAATAGCATATTGCAATGCTGGACTAAACATTGCTAAATAAAACAAACTTATTTAATTTTTGATGCACACTAAGTTTCAAAAACATAGCTGATGATGTCTTTTCTTCAGCTATACTAAAACATACAATTTTGTAAAATATACTGCCTACTAACATTATTAACCTAATTTCATGAGTGTCTTCACTATTATCATTGTTAGAAGTGTGGCCTTTAAATATGTTTTATTTTGTTTTTATATAGTATCCAAGTCACTTTTTCACAATAATTTAATTACCTTGGATCCGTCAGTGACTTCGTTCTAGCTTTTTTTATATAGACGCGTTTCGTGACATGTGTCACATCATCAGTAATCCTCGTCAAATGTTAAAATTCACATAAAACACATAAAAACACATTTGCACATATTTACTAAATCACAATAACGACACACACATAACACGATGTAACTTCGGCTCCGTTGGACCGGTCCGACCGCGCGTGTAGTTGCCGAGCCACTAATTAAACTAAGTCAATCCTTATCACCAGTCATTACCGTCATGCGCGATTATATTTAGGGCTGTATCATATAGTGAGTGAGATTGAAACCTTAATTGTTCGTTTAATATACTATTATTGTTGACATTCTTGTCTTTAAATGATTTATAAATCTCAAACTCCTCGAGAGCGTCCATTAACCTACCCTTACCGCATACATGGATTGCTTTGAAATTAGTATTGAAATCTGTGTAATTATGGTTATGCATCATTAGATGGCGCGCATAATTAGATTTGGTCTTGTCTAAATCATTCCTTGGTAGATGTTCTTTGTATCTTTTCAAGAAAGACCTGCCAGTTTGACCCAGATAGAAACAATCACAATCATCACATGACATCCTGTAAACACCTGTTTTCTCTTCTAACGGGAATGGTTGTTTTATGCGTAACAAATTAGAAATATTATTATTTGTTTTAAACTCGACTTTTATATTAAATTTAGAAAACACATTGGATATAATGTTAGGTAAAAGGCTACCGTACACTGTCGTTATATACTTTTTATTATTATTTTTATTTTTGTTAACTTTATTATCATCGATGATGTTATGGTGGGATCTAGTTTTATATAGGTGTCGCTTAAGAAGTCTATCTATCATCGAACTCTTGTACCCATTCGCTATTGCTACGTGCCTTATTATATCCAATTCGTCCTGAAAGTCCTTTTGGTTAAGTGGAATCGTTACCAACCTATGAACAAAACTGTTGTAAGCCGCCATTTTCTGACTATATGGGTGATGAGAATCGGCGTGTATTGTAATATCTTTGGTGGTGGGTTTCCTATATATTTTATATTGAAATTTATTAAGATACTTTGTAACAGTCAGGTCCAAAAAATTGAGTTTATTGTCAACCTCTGTTTCGAGGGTAAATTGTATGTTCTTGCTAAGGCTGTTCAAATAATGTTTCAATTTCTCTATCTGTCGTAGCGTGCCATTAAAAACTATAAAGGTGTCGTCTACATATCGTGCATAGAATTTAATATTATTATAAAATTTGTTATTCTCTGAGAACATGTAAGTATTTTCAAAATGATGCAAGTATAAATCCGCCAGCAGTCCTGAAAGTGGCGAACCCATTGCGAGACCAAACTCTTGTAGGTAAAAATTATTATTAAAAGTGAAGTAATTCTGCTTCAACAGGACATTCAACAATAAAATTAACTCATCGATGATAATAATAATTTTTTATACACGGTAGAGGTCACCAACAGTATGCGCAGTGGCAAGCCCCGCCCGTGACTTCATGCGAACACCAATTTGCCGTGAGTTGCTGTGCGCATTTACATATAAAGTAGTGGCGTTTTACAAAATTTGGGTGTGTAACAGGGACTGGTGTATAAATGATACAGAGCCCCTGAGCTACAGGGGCCCCAACATTTGTAAGCAAAAATTTGTAAAATGTTATTTATAGTCTTATTGATAAGAGAGCCCTAATGAATCACGAACTGTATTAACGTCTACACTGTTACTCTCACCAGACCGTACACCCTTTTGCTACCGATGCCGTGCCTCATCTAAAATTTATGTAGCCAACCGGTCGACGTAAAGCTCTGACCCGCTGATAGAAATACCTTCCGACCTGTGCTGCTGGAACCATTTAACAGACAGTCCTGCAAGTGTTTAATTTTCACCCTTGAATACCTGTTTGATTATTACTATAAATACCAAATACACGAACAATTTCTTCAGTTGCTGTTGCTTTAGCCACAATTGAGTTCAACGTCGACGGAACAATTGCTAAATCTTTGGCAGCTAAATGTCTGCTCGCTTCTTATTCCCGCTTTCTTTCACTGCTTTCAAAATGTTTAATTTCTCAGCACTTCCTCTTCCTACCACTCACGATGTTGCTTCCAATAGAAACAGTAATGAACTGATATCGACGAAGCGATGGAGGTTTATGAGCAGTGAACAAACACCGTACGCTTCTAGGCAACAAAGCCGGCTCACAGGTTACTCAACAATTGCTACCTCAGCCGAACGGTACTAATGACGATTCCCTAGAAATGTACAGTTGACCAAAATATCTGCGTTCAGACATTCAATTTTTGATATACGCAGCGTAAAGCAGAGTAAATATTTAAACGTACAAATGATGTATAAAATTTAATATTTTTTAGTCGTGTTTGATGTAATTTTCATCGTATTATTTCGCTGATTTCAAATATAACAAAATTTTACGAGTATTGGGCGAGGCAAAAAAAAAAAAATTCTTTCATACTGGACGCACAGTAAGGTGACTCACGCGGCAATTAGCTGCTGTCGAGCCCGGGCGGAAGTATTACAATGGGGGAGAGGCAGCAGGTAGGCCAAGGGTCCACACGCCAACCACCGTGATACAGAGCATAGTTCCAGTAAGTTGCACTTACCGCCGCGTCCTTCTAGACGTTGAGGAATGAAATGCGTTCCCACTGGCTTCGTCTACAAGTGACGTACACAAGGCAATGGCGACCCAGAGACGACTCGTCTGGCCAGACATTCTCTTGCCCCTGGTGTGAGAAACGGCCCAGCCATTAGCGGGCAAAGGAATATAATGCAGGAAGCAAACGGGATTCACTAGATATCTTGAGATCTTTTCATTATTACGATATCCTCAGGCACTAAATATTTCGGAGGTAATACAATATACCTCGTTCCGGTTATTTGAAGGGAAGAATGCCCGGAGTAACAAGAAGTTTAATCAAGCTTTGTATGGTTTTGAATACTGGACTATAATAGCAAAGAACAAGCAGAGAACGGCTTTTGAGACATACTGCTGGTAGAGGATTTCATATAAGAATAGGGTGAAAATAACAAAAGAAAATACACGAATAAAAATTATTTTCACAAGCCGCATGATAAATAAATGCTGATATCCGGAGTACTTGATTACGCATAATGTCTATATTACTATACGGCGTTCAAGTCGTATGACACCTGAGGGATTAGGAGATCCTTACTAACGCACACACACACAAACGCAGCTGGCCCGCACGCCTGGGTATGATTCATCTACTGGGGCGTCCACTATGTAATTGCAACTTTTATAATATGAATTTTTTAACAAACGAGCTTAGCATCCATTAAATTTTTGTCACGACGTGGTTGTGATATATTTAGATGTAGAACTAAGTCTAATTTAATATTCATTTTGGCTTTAGAAATTAACTAATTAGAATTAATATTAGGCATTACATGTATTAACTTCCCGTCTTGTAACTTATCTGTTAGTCACAGATAAGTCACAAGACGGGAAGTTAATAAAGGTAATGCCTAATATTAATTCTAATTAGTTAATAAACGTGACTTGGAGACAAATCAAACAAAATGAATTTAGAAATTAGTATTATGCAAGTGTATACAGCATTTTTTTACTGTAGAAAAAATACAAATTTTCATATTACCGACGTAATTTTGCACCATGAATGTAAATTGTAAATACATTTTTGTTTATAATCGTCAAGATATCACCAGCATACTTATTACTTTATAATAAAATCTTTATTAAGTACTCCAATTCTTCGTTTGCTTTAGAAATCCATAAAATACTCATATTTATCGCAATTATGTGTTGTTTGGACTCATTTTTCTCACAATTTCACGGAGATTAAAAAAATTATAGTTTAATTTGGATTATAAGCTAAATTAAAAATTTTATAGTTTCGAAATGGACCGTATGCTTATACCTGAACGGCCAGGGTCGTGCCTGGCCGGGCCAGGCCGGTTGTGAGTGTGCGTGCGAGAGTAAGGGTCTTCTAATCCCTTAAGCGCCATACGGTTTGGAACACCCAATATGGCATTATTGGGATGGGCTAAATAATGAATGCTAGCAGAATGCCAAGGGCACAGATGGGTTTGAGAGGATGCAGACTTTTAAAACTAGGAGAAGCTGATGACGCCACAATATGGCCAATCAATTTTCAAGAAGAAGCATATTTGATGAACCAGCATGAAATTACAACCTGCAATAGAGTTAAGACTATACTTTGCCCGTGTGCAAATTTTCAGTTATAAATAACAATCCGTTCAAAACAAAGTGGATCTATTTATATTTTGTATCCTATTTTCTCATACCATTATCCAAACTGTATTCAAGGCAAATGCGGTAATAGTTACCATAAAACTGGTTTCTACCGAGTGTTGTACGTTCTAGTTTTGTTTTGCCGACTGGAAATCATATTAATAAAAGAAATATTTTCCAACCCGTCACATGGTGTTGGAGAAAACAGCTGATGAAATAATTAAAAACGGTAGAGTGATTCCTCTGTTACGATAATGAAAAAAATATCTGGTAACTTGACTAGGACACTTACGATTTTCCAAATTCATATTTAGTAGACTTGGTGAAGCTACGGCACATCCCGCTAAACTGAAGTCGATCAATAATTATAAAATCTACGTGTTCTGTCTAAAGAAAGTTGGGGACGGGTGTGACAAACGTTTTTAAATTTAAGCGCATTCTACGTTCTTAGATTCCTGAAACAACAACGAAATCCATTCGCTTTTTCAGCGTAACTTCTTCTATCGGGGACTAGGCGAATCGCCTGTTTTTTTTTTCGTGTTATTTGAGGCTTGTCCGAGGGAGACAAGTCTCCGGCTGTTTTGGGGACGAGCCCCCTTCAGCCGGTATGGTACTGAAATGTGGAGACGCACGCCAGCACGGGCCTGCGGCGGAGAAGGTGGAGGCACCCAGAAGAAAGAGAAAATCTGTGCGTGTGTGTATGAATGTACTGTGGACAGCCAAATGGGGATCGGAGGGGATTGATATGGGAGTTCCGAACTAGCAAATAGCCACGGCAGGGTCGAGTAGTGTGGGACGCTATAGATGGAGGGAAGCGACAATGCGGCGTCAAGGGATAGGCGGGAGACTCAATTAAGAGGGCACAGAATTAGGTGCAAAACACCTGTCCGGTCCCGAAAGGTATATATCCACTTCCCCAACGCTTTCTAGGTCTTTCTATAGTTCGTTGTCCAATAATCTTGTACTGCCGAACTTCCGTAGGCAACCTGTCATCTGGCATCCTATATAGATGAGCAATCCATTTGTCAGGTTATTTATCTCAATATTCACTGTTGCACACCACTATGACGATCTGACGATGAGCTGTGAAGCTTGAAAGCGCTAATCGGGATAATTACATAGTGGTGTGCAACAGTGATCATTCTGCTTGTGATTTCAACCACTAACACAACTTTCTTCATTATATATCTCAATATTGTCTACTTCGAATTTAAAACTGTTTTCGGCTAAGGTCATGAAACGATGGCACGGTGTGAACAATTATCTTCAGTGTCAAATTTTATTTTATTATTGTTCTATACAAAAATTTGAAAAGTGTTTATAAAATTTGTGTAATTTGTCTAATTAAAAAAAAATGAAAACAAATGCAATCACAGATTTCCACATGCCTTGGAACGTTTCACACATAATGAAACAAGGCTTTGCACGGAAATTATTATTTCTATACACAGTCACTCGACACAGCATATACCTTTCAGTATTTTACACAAATGGCGGTGACACGTACAATCAAGCGACTTTGTATAATGCTATGCGGATACAGCAGCTCGGAAGCCTTTAAATTTCCCCTCACTCGCAGTCTGCATCCCACATGATATGGTAATGTTCGTAACGCAACATGGTTATGGTAATGTGGTAGTTACATTATAAACACACCACACACCGCAAGGTTGTCTGCTCGTTACAGCCGCTGAGAATTCCTTCTTTTACACGTTCACTATATAGAGTTAATCTATTATTACACTTCAAGAACAGAGACGGATAATCACATATTTCTATCGGTCGCCAATGTTTTCATGTAACGGGTAATTATTTTTTAAATTGTTCTTCTAAAAAATAACGGTTTCGAAATCAAGAGAAACCGTTTTGAGTTTTATGACATTTAAATCCGGCAATCCGTTTTAGACAAAGCGGGAAATGTTCACAGAAGCGTAATACAAATAATCATTTAATACACTGTACATTTAAAATAATATTCTTGTAATTTTTCGAACATATTTCGAAGAGCAATCATGTTTTACATCATCGTCACCACTCCAAGGATTAGGCCCTAGACCTGTTCCAGAACCCATATCCTCCTCGGTCTACCGATATCTCTCTTCCCAGTAGCGTGATCTGATAACCCAAGGCAGTATCAGGGTAATGTTAAGACAGACGTAGACGGTCCTGTAGTAGATCTTATATATATATAGACGTAGACGGATATCACGCATGCGGTTCAAGTGTTCATACCGTCTCCAGTGGTCTTCAATCTTCTGGTGCAATGGTACAGTGTTTAATTCACGTCTAATATCCTCGTTCCTTTTCCCATCCATGAGAGAACAACCTTGCGTCCCTCTTAGAAATTTCATTTCAGCTGCCAGAATCCTCTGTACGTCCCTTTTACCAAGAGCCCGTGTCTCACTAGTATACAGGAATGTGGAGACAGCCACAGTTTTGTAAAATTTCATTCGGGTATCCTTCCGTGTTTTATTTTTCAGGTACCTACGAATCGTTCCACAGATGCGTATAAATTTCGTTAGATTACTATCCCACTCAATATCGGTTCCATAGGAGATATCATAATCCTGTTATTAAAATGACTAACCTGATACAAAATCTGATTATTCATTACTATCTTCGTAGTTCTTACAAAATACTTGCCCTGAAATGCCATCGTTTTAGATTTTGTAGCAGAGAACTGTAGCCCGTAGTCTTGTATGAATGGCTATTGAACGTAAATATTGCCCTTTATAACTGGTCTTCAAATTATGTTTTGTTTTATTAATTATATCCGCGCATATTTTAAAGATTTTCTTGGAACCAAGTTTCTAATCATTTTATTCGTTTTTATAACAGTACGGTTTTTTAATATTCGTATAACAATTACAGTATTGGAATTAACTGAAATCGTTAAGTATTTGGATTAAACAGCGACCGTTGTGGTCCAATGCAAACTGGGAAACAACTTTTAGTTATTTTCTCAAATCCGCTTTCGCGGCCGGTGTCCATTATATGTCTTCTTTCGGTATGGACAGCGTCGAAAATGCCTTGTGTGACAACGTTCCACTCATATTACAATGAGTATCATCAGGTCTGGAGGATATCATCTGTCATAGACCTGACTATACCCATTGTAATATGAGCAAAACCTTGTCATACAAGACATATTTGACGCGGTCAACAATACGTTAGTGTCAACAATAATCATTTCTTGCAAACTGACAAGATTCTTCTTCTTCTTCTTCTTCTTCTTCTTCTTCTTCTTCTTCTTCTTCTTCTTCTTCTTCTTCTTCTTCTTCTTCTTCTACCGCAAGGTGTAGAGGTTGAACAAATGTCTCGCCAGCGTGGTCTCCGCATGGCCAGAGCCTTGGCTTCATTCTACTGCACTCCCAGCGCCTGGAGAGAGCACCTCACATTGTCCCCCCAAATCACTCTTCTCCGGACCCGGGGTCTTCTCCCAGCAATTCTTGCCTCATACAGTTGTTTTGGAAGTCTATACCCTTCCATAGCAACTCTGAACGTCTCCAAACCAGCGCGACTTTGCTTTCTTAATTTGATCTTTAAAAGGTACTGTCTTAAGACTCACTCTTATGGTAGTATTTTTGACTCGATCTCTTCTTGTCTTTCCTTCAACCTTCCTGAGGTATCTCATCTCTATACTGACAAAATTACGTATTTTAAATTTTGAAGGTAATAAGATAATGTAGTTTCAAATTAATCTCTACTTTTAAACCTAACGTATTTGGTTTGGAAATTTCGGCTTTCATTCTACTCTGTTCTTGGTCTGATATCGTGCACAAGATCCTTCCTCTACGGGTTCAGTTTGTTTATCCACGTCCCTTCTAATGTATGCGTTCCTCAGTACATCTTTCGATACAACTTCTTTAACAATACTCAGATACTTCACGCCAACAGCCTGTATTTTGCTGTTCTGGTTTTTAGTCAATACTTTTCAGCCAATACTCAGTATTCGTATGACAACGTCGTATGTCAGCAGTATAAGCGACTGGACACACGATAAACAGTTGCAGAACTTGCGACCAGCGTTCGACATTACCGGAACAATCATACCGTAAACAAGGTTTCAAGTAAGGACGGTAACAAGCCACCTCGTATGCTCTCACAGAGAGGAAAAACGATGTTTAAGTTTACGCAAACGATATAACGTACAGATTTGTTGCTAACGGCAATCGTGTACTACCGTCAGTCCTGCGCAACTGACTATGTACCGACGAAACGCCGATTAGGTACTTCGATTTATCTACATGTTAACGTATTAACAGTAGGCCTATAATTCACGTAACATGTTAGTGTTATACGATCGCACAGTTTCTAGTGATTAAGGCACAATAGATGGATTATGCCAGAATGGATACATCCGCATTACTAGATTTTTAATTGAAAAAAAAGATCAGAATTAAAATTCGAAAACGGATTTTTTTTAAGAAAAGATAATTTGTACGTAAAATGTATATAATACCACATGTACTGTGCCGGGATTTGAATTTTCCCGGCATGATTTAAACTTGAAATGCCGCCACTGTGTGGCCGTGGGGAGACAAAGCCGACTTGATCAAGGTTGCCGCGCTACGGCGATGTAATTCAGTGAGGCCGTGCCGCGCTAGGGCGAAGTAATACAGCAACCCGAATCAGCTGTTTTCGGTAAATCTTCACAATCCGTAACAAGTCCTTTTTTTCTAGCATGGTTCGTTAGATGGCTACATTCTGTCCCATTTCATGTCCATCCTTTCGACTGAACGTTTCGAAGTCTGACGGCGTGGCAAAGAATTGTTCAACTACTATGAGTTCATAATTTTATAAAGTGCCTCAGGTGAGAATCATTATTTTATTCGCTGTTAATTTAATAAGGGACATGTGTGTTAATCTGTGTTAATTATGCTAATTTAATAATGAGAATGCGTGCTAATTGTGTGTGTGTGTGTGTGTGTGTGTGTGTGTGTGTGTGTGTGTGTGTGTGTGTGTGTGTGTATCTCACTTTACTTCACGTGGCGATTTGCATAATTGATTGAGAGATTTAAAAAAAAGTAAATGTGAAATGTAAAAGAAGTAAAATTAAAAGTGAAACTAATTTTAAAAATAATTTAATGTAAATGTTAATGAAAATGTAAATGTAAAACTTTCTAGCTTGCATATTACACAGAACTATGTACCGATAAAATTATAGTGTGGATAAAATTGTGACAGTGTGTGTGTGTGGGCGTCTGTGTTCCGAGGCGAGAGAGAATTGGGGTAGCTATATTTCCTGACGGCCCACTGTACATACAAAATGTTACAGGGTCCTCGCCCAGCCGAGGGAAGGGGGGATTGCAGAGATGATGACAACAACATCCGTCACCATCGGCAAAGCTGTACTCTAGAACGCTCTCCCATCGCCGTCAGACTTAGAGATGCTCCACAACACCAAAAGACACCTCCCTAGAAGGATACAAACAGGAGTTCGGAATTCGCCAGCACATCACCACACTCTTCCTCACCGGCTCTAAGGGGTATTACCATTCTTCAAAAGCACAGGTGGGAGGATTCCATTTATTAAACCTCTACAACAACACTCCACCGGTTTTCAAAGCATAAAAAGAGAGCATACACATATAAACAGCATTTCATATTTGTGATGATTAAAAATTTGTTAGAACAAGTCCTGTGGGTATACATCTGTGATCTATATTCTTAACTGTGTTAAAAGGCATCCACTTGTGTACTGCTTGATTAACTTTCATTGTTGATAATATTAGTAATTGTGATTGATACAGATTGAATAAATATATATATATATATATATATATATATATATATTGGTTGATATAAAAAGCCTACATATAAATAGTATTTTCATATTTATAATGATTAAAATTTTGTTAGAACATGTCCTAGGATGTATATTTCTGACTGGTATTATGAACTGTGTTGAAGGCATCCAACTGTTATACTGTTTGATTAATTTTTATTAGTAATTATTATTAATGCAAATTGAATATATTGCAATGAAACACAGGATCCTGATAAGCAGGGCAAGCTCTTATAATACACAGACTATGAACATTCATGTTTAAATCGGTAGTTTGTTAGATTTGGTTGTGATATCAATTGTATTTTAATAAGGATAAGGAATTAGGTTTAGTAAAACTGTGTATTATTTATTTGTTGTTTATTCATGTACTATGCCGGTGGTAATGTGCGAGAGTGATAAACGTTTCCCTGGCTGTGCGTGAATAAATTATCGTTGTGTTGTGACACTGAACTGAACATAGACAAATGTATTCGCTACAATCCCTGTATATTTCTGGCTATTATTTGACATTCATATATGATCTTATTAAAGTATGCAGTTATGCATGAGATAAGGGTATTCTGTGATTACCAGCTATGCATGCTCTTACAAAGTTAATGCACTTTACAGCATGAAAAGTTGCTTGTCATGTTGTAGGTAACCATGTGACTTCCTTCCACCAATTATATGCTGGAAGGTAGTCGGAAATTTTCTTAAGCCTGTTGTTACACAGGCAGTTCTTCTCAGCCAGCTATCGCGAACGGGACGTGCAATTCTTGTTCAAGAATTTTCCGCTTGCAAGAATCTGTAAAGACAGTAACGCGTGTGAAGACTCAGAACTATTCGTGTATTACATCTACACACAGTTTTGTTATTAAAGCATTGCGAGCATAATTACGAGAGTTCTTCTTTACTAGCTATCACGATCGGGTCGCGCAGTTCTTGTTCAAGAAGTTTCCGCTTGCAAGAATTTGTAAAGACTATTCGGCGATAGTAACGCGTGCGAAGACTCAGAACAGTTGAATATTACCTCTTTACACACGGCATTATTACTAAAGCAATTGCGTGTGTAATAAGTGAGCTTGAACTGGGTCACTGTGTCAGATTTTCTGCCGTGCCAGTACAATTTAATAATTACGTAATAGTAAATTTTTGCATCAAGAAGTTTCCGCGTTAGTGGAAGATTTCCGCATAGGGAGGTCTGCTGATCGCGGTAGACCCGGTGATTCGCGTGAACACTTGAAGAGTCCGGAGTGGTATAAGTTTAATATACCGTTGTTATATAAAACTCACTGTTACCTGAGATACTTGTAAGTTATAACTCTATATGAAATTTAACCAATAATATCCATAGAACCGTTGTGGTGTGCGAAGCGTCAGTGTCATCGTGGGATCTGCAGGACACCAGCCCAGCTGAAAGCGTTTCCAAGGTGAACCGTCTATCATCTATAAGCCACGCCTGACGACTCAACAACGCAGCAAAGCCCCCCCCCTTCTCTTCAGCAACATCATCGTGGGAATCATCACTTAAGTAACGTATCACATCACGTGTATGAACAGTATTTAACATTTTAAAAGACTCTATACCAAACACTACCATTAATTATACTTATCAAATATACCATATAAACAATTACATATGTCTTGTGCAATAAATAATCTTAAACCCTCCAATATAGACTTTTGATTTAAGATACGCATACTACCATATCCTATGCGCCAATAGTTTAGTAATTTGTGTTGTCGCAATATATATATATATTTGTCGATAAACTGAAAACTAAGAACTGCTATCAAAAATACAAGAATTCAATCGTTTGAACACTGTAGTAAAACATGTTATGATGATGAAATGAAGAAACACTAATAAAAGGTTGTTACGGTTTAAATGAGTGTTTTTTTGCAATACTTGTCACTCTGGGCTCCAGCACATTTTCCCTCCATCTAGACCAAGCGTCTAGTTTAAGTAACGGCCGTAACCTTATAGTAACCTTAAGTAACGGCCGACAACATGAAATGAACGTATTGTTTTGATCTAGCAAAAAGAATTAAGCACACAATTTACAACACATTGTATACTGAATTTAACATTAAATGTCAATTTGGGTTTATACAGATTAATTAACAATTTTTATAACTTTTAGTTGTATTTCGTCACCATGATCTTCATCATCTTCACCATCAGGTGCTGCCTGTTGCGGCTTCAAAGATCCTCCAGGCATCTCTTCCTGGGTGGTCTACCCACACACCCCTCTGTCCTACAGGTTCGTATTTCCAAACTTGAATCTGACACGGTGTTTTTCCACGGTTGTTTATAATCTTTTAATATTTCATTCAAGTTAAAAACTTAAAAACTTTACAAAGTTGTACTTTACGGCTGTACTACTTTACAAACGATTTAATGTCTGCAAGAGAATACTTATTTATTTAATGGCTTGGTACAGGGTAACAATTTTACTATATTACTTATTAAAAGATAAACCAAACTTTAATTCAACAGGCACCAATAAATTAACAAAATTTAAATCTTAAATCGCATCATTTTAAGATGAGATTAAAATGAGATTCGTCGTATAAAACTCATTTAAATTTATGAGGTGAACAGAATATTTTTCAGAGCATTTAAGATTCGCATGAGAAAATATTATTTCTACACAGCAACTGATGTCGGTATGTCTGGAGGTATAAAATTAATTTTAAAATATTTCTTAGATCCTCTTCTAGACACTATTGAAATAAATGTTTTCAATTATTTGCAACTACATTATTTAAATGTTTATTTGAATGTTGCGTTCTCTTACGACTGGGCACTCTCGCCCAGCTTCTAATGCTTCCCCGCCAATCTTTCGCTGTGTGGTAAATCAAAGCTGCTTACGGTAATTTCTAAGCGAACCGAAATCCGTCAATTTTACTCATTTTCCTACTACAACAACTCAGTATTGAATAGTGAAGTGAATGTTTATTGGATGCTCAAGGTCGGAAATAAAATGCCTCTTCGCGATTTTAGAATTTATTTCTAAACTTGCCGTACAAATCGGAACGTCTGGCAATCACTGCGTTTGTAGGTGAATCACGTAGGACAGACTAGAAAGACGAGTAGTAAAGTACTAAAAAAATCACAAATTTTGTAGAACAGTTTAATGCACGGATAACGGAACATAAAACGCAGTGCGAACTACATTGCCGCGAACTGGCCACCCTAGTATGCCTCTTTACGGTTTACGGCTATCTGACATCGTGTGCGTGTTGCTGATTACGATCAGACCTGCCACACACACACACACGCACAACTGCGTTTGACAAGCCACTCGTGTTCGACGACTTTACCTCTTACGAACATTTTCAGCCACCGTAATCCTGATAAGCGGTTTCGCAGATTGTAAAAATTCCATAAAAATACACACAAGGTACAATTAACTTTCTGTACTTCCGGTTTTACGCCTGAACTTACCATATGTTCCGTTCCAAATTCGTATTAGCATAAAATGGTATACGGTTTAGTAACTGCGTCATCCCAAGTTTTTCTTATTCTCTTTCAGTTCTTACAATTACTGTATTCCGGTTTTGTCAAGGCCTTTTCCTTTTTTTTTAACTTCATGTATTCGTCTCTTACTGCTTTGTCCCTTCCATTCGACCAATGTATCAAAGTATCCCTACAAACTCAGTTGTCCCAGGTCGGGTGCAAACTACTATTGTGACTCTAACATTTCTCAGAAACTTCCTCTCAAGAGTGTCAATTATTCTTTTCTATTTTTCAACCAGATCCTACATCTCTCAACCAAAATGTTAGATTACGTAGATTAACTGACTTAAATTCCTTCATCTTTGTTTTCTATACGATCTCTTTCTACCTTCAGTTCTTTTTCTATTCGTCTCTTACTGATTTGTCTCTTCTATTCGATCAAAGTATCAAAGTATCCCTACAAACTCAGTTGTCCTAGGGCGAGTGCAAACTATCATTGTGACTTTAACATTTCTCAGAAACTTCCCCTCAAGAGTGTCAATTATTCTTTTCTATTTTTCAACCAGAGCCTAAATCTCTCAACCAAAATGTTATATTACGTAGATTAATTGCCAGAAATGCCTTCACCTTTGTTTTCTATACGCTCTCTTTCTACGTTCAATTCTCTTCCTGCCGTGTACAGTTTCTACGTTCTGTCTTCTCTCTTCATTTCCGTCTAATGCTTGGCCGGCACATTAGCTTTTAGAATAAGCATTCTGAATGCTAATAAATTAATAAATAGAAATTAAAACGAAACAAAAAATCCTCTAACGTTGTTCATACGCACTGGAACTTACCACTTGTTCTGACTTTATTCCTTCGATTTCCAATTTAATAAAGAAATAACTAAAATAATGGTACTAAAAATTTTAAATTCATCAATATCACCCGAATGGAAGTAAGACGCACCACACACACACACACACACACACACACACACACACACACACACACACACACACACACACACACACACACACACACACACACACCTATCACAGACATCATATTTATTAAAAATATGATCATGTGTTATTAGAGGTGCTACGCGTATGGAAGGGTAAGCACAGTGTTTAGAGTATGGTTTCTTCACTGAGCTGCTTTTATAATAAAATGTGTTAAGACAAGAAAACCAACCGACTAAGCTTACCACGCGAACGCCAAGTAAAATCCATACTTTATTATATAGTCACCGCTTTGTATTATCTTTCCTGTTGCAATCTATTGTACTGAATAATGGGAATCAGAAAGTTATAAATGACTTTGGCAGGGAACAGAAGTAATCGTGATGTGACGATTTTATTAATAAAAATAAATAAATTAATTAAGTTGATAATGTATAGGTTGATAAATTTTAAGTGTTTAATAAAATCTCACATTTTAACCTAAAGCGTATTGTAATCATTAAATAATAATAATAATTAAATGAAAGTCTAATAATATATTAAAAGGAATACGAGTGTACAGAAAGGGTAAAGCTTGTTAATTAATCCTGCATAAACAGGCGCTAACCAGAATCAACTTGTTTTCCGACCCCTTAACTAACTAAAAATAATTGTAAATTGATTATTATTTAAATAATTAAACTAGATCACTATAATATACTTTGAAAGCTATTGTAACTAAGAATCTCTCCACTTAATTATTTAATCTAATTTTTAGTCCTTTAAATAAAAAGGAAACTTGGAACTATTTTTATGTTGAGTTGAACTCTCGCAAGATTACTACTCTTTCCCCTAACTATTTTCGCCCCACTTGCTATGGAGCGGTCAAACAGTAAGCTGTGTACTGCCGATATGTGCAACGTTAAAAATAGTTATTACAAAATGTAATTAATCCGTCAGTTAAGACACTGACGCATTCTTTTAACTATTAAACAATGTGTTGCGTTAATGTAGTTGAACCGCGACTCATATAAATATGGTGTAAACGAGTGAGAATGAATGACTAAAATTTAGCGCCGGTGACATCTCTTCAAAATTCTTAAAATATAATACTTATGTAATTAAAACTGTGGTAATCCCATGAAGTGAAGTGCTACAATCAAACTATCATGTGAAGTGGATACAGGTGAATGAAACTTTGTGTTAATCATTCAGATCAACTAGCTATCACTATCAGTTAGCTAAGAGCGGAGAACCAGGAGACACCATGATCTAAAAGACTTCAGGACTACACCATTCCCGGATACGAAGATAATGAGAGACACCTGACCGACTTCAAACATGCTGCAACCGAGGACATACGACTGGAATAACGCAGAGCTGGAAGCCATTCAAAAAGGTGACACGGGGGCAAGCTTTCCGTGCTTATGAAATACTAAATATTATATTCAACAAAAGACAATTAATTTAACCACATTAAGACGTTTTAAGTAATTGTATAACAGTAATTGTATACTCATAACTTGTATACTTATCCCTAGTAAAAGAGTTATAGCTCTAAACTGTAAACCCTTATTGTTTAAAAGATTAATAAAGACCATTCTTCAAATGGCAAAATTATGAAAGCTTTATATGGCGAGGTAATCATTCTTAACGTATTAGAGGAAATCCCGGATCCGGAGAATTAATTAAATTCATGTACATCTTATTTTAAGGGGCCTTGTAAAGAATAAAATATAATCATCATGTAAACTGTAAGCTATTGAAGCATATGTGTCGAGAATTTTAAGTAGAGAAATTAATACAATATGTAATAAAGAGATGTCATTAGGAGTACATACTATACTGAGTGCATAAATCAACAGTCTCCCCTTCCCTGAATCCTTGTATGTTTATTGTTTGTTGTTCTGATTAATTTTCAGCTCGTCACAAGTAAGGCAGCCCTGAATAATTGGGAGATCCAATTATTGCGGGTTCCCTAAGTTATAACACAGGAGAAGATGTTATAAATTGCGCGACTCTGCTAATTAAAGTTAATGTAGTTGTGTAAGCATCGTGACGCAAAAAAATTGCGCCACTCTGCTAATTTTGCTATTTTGCTATTTTCTGCTATTGTGCTGTTGTTTAATAATTAATTGTGTACAGAGTGTCACAAATAAATTGCGCCACTCTGCTAATTTGCTTAAATTTTGCAACTCCTTTGTAAAAAAAATTTTTGTGACGTGTGTTATTTAAGAAGTTATTGTGTCCCGATAAACCCACACACCTAAGCTGTTGATTTATTCACTCATGTACTTTAAAATGTGTCGAAAATATTAAATAAAAATTAAACGATAATAATTATTATAATAGTATAATAAATAAGTAATTTAATTATTATTTAGACATAGGAATGAACATAATGTTAACAAAAACGCCCCAAGAATACGATATAACAGCAGGTACGTGCTTGTCAAAAAGTTCATTCATCAACCTGTCGGTTTGTAAACAATTTCAGACCAGTAGAATTCCTGTCTGCGCCTGTGAGTGTGTGTAAACTGTCATAGTGAACCTCTCCCCCCATAGTTGAGTTAAACAATAACGACTCCCTCTTTGTTAGTTCTATTGTTATAAGAAGCGTGTCTGTTCATGTGTTAGTAACCGAAGGGGGAATCTTTTGCCGTACGCATATTTAAGCCTGTGTGAGATTTCTCTCTCTCTACCAATGTAAAATGACAAAGCTTGTCATCTCATTTTAATTGTTTATTAATAAAAGGTGTAAGAATACGATTTATTTATATTTTTATTTTTGTGTAAAAAGATATAGCGTTGTATAGTATTAAATGCAAATAGTAGGATAATTAGTTATAGTCACTCACTTTACGAAAATGGCTGAATTTAATCCTGATCTATTATTAAAAGATGAGCTATGCTACGAAGCACTTTTACGAGGTCTAAAACACGTGAATGTAACCGTGTCTGAATTACGAAAATCATTACGCCAAACCGGATCAGAGATAACCTCGCAGTTAGATAAATTGCGTGAACTCGATTATGACGGCGAACGAGAAACCTGTTATGCGAAATATAGGGAACTGATAGTATTATCTCAGAACCTTCAGGACAAAAAATCACCTACGGAACTTTTGCGCGTT
Source organism: Magicicada septendecula (assembly GCA_034769895.1). Lineage (NCBI taxonomy): Eukaryota > Metazoa > Arthropoda > Insecta > Hemiptera > Cicadidae > Magicicada > Magicicada septendecula. The sequence goes on along the minus strand of CM068376.1, from coordinate 299,049,180 downwards.
ACGCAACGTATAGAACATTTAACCCGCCGGTTGAATAATTTATTAAGCTGGCCCGACGTCACCGTAATCCCCGCCGATGTGCAGAAATTTGCGGATGAGGCGTTAAGCCAATTACTCATAATTATCAACGACTTACGACGAAAGTCAGATTCATCGAGAATGGAGGAAATTGAGCACTACTTACAAAAATTATATATCTCCCCTGTTCAATCCCCTACTTTAGAACACCCTCCCACCACCTCGAACCCCGAATCACCCACCGTATCGAAGATACAACAGAGTCATGAACAATTACCTAGTAGATAATTAAATACCCTAACTATGTTAGAACCCCCACCGCCTAAAGTTCAGCGTACTCGCACTAGTCAATATGCGATTACAAATCCTAATGCAACCACTAATCCTTCGAAAGAAATACCAAACGTAAATTTTAATGTTGACCTCTACGGAAAGATTTCCCACCCAGTAGAGAAAATAATTAATGAAATTCCTTACACCGATGGGTTAAGTATCACGATACTGTTGACTTTTATCAGATACCTACTGCAAATAAAAGATCTACAACAATTGAACGATTGGCAAATACTGCAAGTAATCCTACCCAAATGTAAACCACCATTACGAGATCGTGTACTAGAATCATTAAACTCCGCTCTTCCAGTAGAAGAACTTCATACGAATATAATCAAATATTTTATCCCCACTGGAATTTATGAGGAGATCAAAAGAAATACTGTACTTCGAGTACAAGGAGCTCATGAAAGACTGGCCCATATATCGCAGACATAAGAGAATCTTCACGTCTACTACAAGTCGACTGGACTGAAAAACAATTGGTCGATACTATCCTAGTAGGCTTATCTCCTGAAGAACGCTCCCGTTTAGCGCTAATAAGTAGACCCCTTACTTTCGCTGACATTGAACAATGTAGTATTCACTCTTCAAATGTGTGGTACGCAGATCAGCACAGACATGCACCGGTATCCACTACACCACATAGAAAAGAAATGCAAGCCTTAGTCTCAGATGCAAGAAGTCTACGAGAAAGAAGACCATTTCAAAGATCAACCCATGTTCATGGCCATGGTAAGTCCAAGGAGCCTCAACCACGACAGGAAACCAGTGAGACCCCACGTAAGGAATATGTATGCTATAACTGCGGAAAACCTGGACACCTCAGTAGAAACTGTAAACGGAAACGGTACAATCGGAAAACTCATTATCCAAAAAACATGTAAGGCAGGGAGATCCGAAACCCTGTGTCTTCCGCAGCATCGTGAAAACAGGTAAACCCCTGAGAGACAATAAAATAAAACAAATTAATAATAATAAGAAAAGAAAATTAGACCCCTATGTAAAAAAATTTATCGATAAATGTAACGCTATTAATAAATGTGATTTCAGTGAGTGTCAATTACCATATATACAAGTTGACCTTGGTGTTACATCCACCCTCGGTTTAATTGATTCCGGATCAACGCGAAGTTTAATTAGTCAAGAGCTAGCCAATAAATTACTTAAACATAATTTAGTTAAACGCAGTCAATCAGTAAATATTAAATGCGCTACAGCTAACAAACAAAACTTAATGATAAAACTTATCATCACGTTTAAGGTAAAAATTAAAAATCTAACGTGGTATTTTCCAATGTTAGTATGCGACGAATTAGGACCCGAGTTAATATTGGGAGCTGATTTTATCAGTAAAACAGGAATAATTCTAGATATTCACGATAAGAAATTTTACTTTGGATTCGATCGTTCACGGAAATATAACTTGGATGATAATTCAAATAACAGAGAAAGTACTAGCACTACTTCTTCACATCTAAATCATCACGAATGTGAATTAGGTCATCTGGAAAGTAAAGATAGACGGAACATACAGACTTTAATAAAACAATTCTCCAATGTCCTCACCCCAAAGTTAGGACTGACGGACCTGATAGAGTACAAAATAAATTTGAGCGACAATAAAGTAATACGTTTGGCCCCATACAAGTTATCACCTCCAAAAATGGAAGTAATGAGGAACCAAATTAATAAACTGTTAGAACAAGGAGTCATCGAACCCTCTACGTCATCTTATTCATCTCCCGCGTTTTTAGTACCCAAAAGTAACGACAAACATAGATTAGTTGTAGACTATAGACAACTAAATAAACGGATAGAATTTGAATCTATACCACTTCCCGACATCCACAGTGCTTTTCATTATTTTACGAAAGCAACAATTTTTACCATTATGGATTTAAATCAGGCATTTCATCAGATACCCCTTTCGGAAGAATCAAAGCGTCTAACCGCATTTGCCGTCCCTTTCAACCTGTACCAATTTACAAGGGTACCCTTTGGTATATCCCAAGGTAGTTCTGTATGTAGCAGATTATTAGAAAAATTATTTCATGACATAAAATTTAAATATGTGTACCACTACCTAGATGACATTGTTATTTACAGCGAGTCAATTGAGCAACATCTTGAACATCTACGTGAAGTACTATCCCGATTGGAGAAAGCTGGATTAACCGTAAATCCCAGTAAAGTAAATTTTGCTGTGACACAATTCTCATTTTTAGGTCACATTGTAAAAGCCAACGGAAAGGTAAGCATAGACCCAGAGCGAACCCGTGCTATCAGAGAATTTTTACCACCGCAGGATGCGAAAGGAATAGCCCGATTTTTAGGAATGATAAATTATTTCCACAAGTATATCCCACATCTAGCCGAAATTGCAGCACCGCTAAATACTTTAAGAAAGAAGGGAGTTAAATTTGAGTGGAATGAGCAACACCAAACCGCGTTCGAGAAATTAAAAGAAAGCATCATATCACCCCCTGTACTACAATTAGCCGATTTTACAAAACCATTTGTTGTGCAGACAGACAGTTCAAGTGTAGCCCTAGGTGCAGTAATATATCAGGAAGTAGATAACTCTAGATTACCTATTAGTTACGCTTCACGCACCCTGACAGACCAAGAAAAGAAATACTCTGCATACGAATTAGAATGTTTAGCTATCGTTTTCGCTTTTGAGAAGTTCAAACCTTTTTTAGAACATAAAGAGTTTTTGTTAGAAACAGATAATCAAGCTTTATCTTGGCTACTAAATCACCCAAAACAGTTAGGTCGTATCGGAAGATGGGTATTAAGATTAAATTGTTTTAAATTCAAAGTACAACATATTAGAGGCACCCAAAACGTAGTTGCCGATACCCTGTCACGTATGTTCCAGCCGAGTAGTAATACCTACGAAAACAAGAGTAGAGAAACGCCAATTATTAATACTTTAATTACCGAATTTCCTCTTGCCTTTACGGAGTTAGCCCATTATCAACAACAAGACCCACGTTTGAGTCCAATTATTGAACAACTTGAAAAAGGAAACAAGTCAGAAAAATACCTATTAAGTAAGAGAGTATTATGTTGTAGAATAGCGAACGGGAAATATTTACGAATAATCGCCCCTGATATTATTAAACCTATGCTGATGGAATATTATCACTCTTCCACCATTGGAGCACATATGGGAATAAACAAAACCATACATCGAATTCGAAAAGAATATCACTGGGAAAATATGAACAGTGAGATCGCCAATTTTGTGAAAAAGTGTAAGTTGTGTGCACTCAGCAAACCAGCGAGAAACAGCCAAATAAGTCAATTAATCTCAGAGATTCCTGCTACCCCATTCTCCAAAATTTATTTAGACTTTTCAGGACCCTACCCGCGTTCTAAATCTGGAAATACAATGTTACTAATTTGCGTAGATTCTTTTAGTAAATTCGTCTGGATGTACCCCATGCGGCGAGCTTTAGCTACGACAACAGTAAGCATTTTACAGCATAGATTATTTAAAGAATTCGGTATTCCTGTCCATCTAGTGTCGGATAACGGACCACAGTTTAAGTCCAAGGAATTCAGGAACATGTGTTTCAAACTAGGTATAGACCACATTACCACTACAGAGTATCGTCCGCAAGGTAATATAGCTGAGAGGTATTTGCGAAACCTAAAATCTGCTTTAATAGCCTACCATGCTAACGATCATACTTCTTGGGACCAGAACCTATCCTGGATACAATTAGCCTTTAATTCAGCATATCATGAAGGACATAAGTCTACCTTGTTCAAGTATAAACCAAACCACCCATTATCCACTAAGTGGAAAATACATGAATTGTTACCCCTTGAAATTAGGGATAAAAATATTAGGAAAATATGGAATGAAGCGCGCGCTAATTTACGAACAAACTTAGCGAAATCAAGGAAATATCACTAGCGAAAAAATAATAATAATGAAGTAAAGTACCAAATCGGTGACTTAGTTATGTATAAAACGCACCCAACGAGTAGTGCAATCGATAAGACAACTTCCAAGCTATCATACAGATGGTGCGGTCCTTATCAAATTCACAAATACTTAACTCCAGTAACTGTAGCCCTGTATGAACCCTCTACTCAAAAATATGTACGAAGGACACATATTTCGCAGATAATACGTTATCACGAAGAAGGAAATGGTAGAGTGCAAGTTAAATAAAAGTATTAGATGTAGGTACTCAAATGCAAAGAGTACTTGAGTAACATTTGGCTACCTTATCGTATAAATAGGTACGAGGCCTGATCAACCTTGAATCCTATTCATCGAAAGTAGAGCAAAGTAAGAAGTCAGCTGACATCCAATAACAAAAAAAAGGAGTAATTAAAGAGTAAATTCTATAACTAGAATAACTCGCAGCTAAAGAAAAATCCGGTAGCAGTCATAAGTAGTAGAGTTAAGAAAAATTTAGAATGTTTAAAATATTTTTATAGTGTGTGAATTTTATGTAGTAGTAGAATTAGTCTGTAAATTATGAAATATGTATAGATAGTAAGAATCAGCAAGTCAAGAATGACTTATGCTGACCGTAATTACATACAAAGAAAAACGGGTGAGAGAAATCTCACACGGTACTCCCCAAGCATACTCCAGGTACATTGCTAACCAACCTGTCAGGAGTCTGTGTTTGTTAAGAGGCGGAGTATGTGACGATTTTATTAATAAAAATAAATAAATTAATTAAGTTGATAATGTATAGGTTGATAAATTTTAAGTGTTTAATAAAATCTCACATTTTAACCTAAAACGTATTGTAATCATTAAATAATAATAATAATTAAATGAAAGTCTAATAATATATTAAAAGGAATACGAGTGTACAGAAAGGGTAAAGCTTGTTAATTAATCCTGCATAAACAGGCGCTAACCAGAATCAACTTGTTTTCCGACCCCTTAACTAACTAAAAATAATTGTAAATTGATTATTATTTAAATAATTAAACTAGATCACTATAATATACTTTGAAAGCTATTGTAACTAAGAATCTCTCCACTTAATTATTTAATATAATTTTTAGTCCTTTAAATAAAAAGGAAACTTGGAACTATTTTTATGTTGAGTTGAACTCTCGCAAGATTACTACTCTTTCCCCTAACTATTTTCGCCCCACTTGCTATGGAGCGGTCAAACAGTAAGCTGTGTACTGCCGATATGTGCAACGTTAAAAATAGTTTATTACAAAATGTAATTAATCCGTCAGTTAAGACACTGACGCATTCTTTTAACTATTAAACAATGTGTTGCGTTAATGTAGTTGAACCGCGACTCATATAAATATGGTGTAAACGAGTGAGAATGAATAACTAAAATTTAGCGCCGGTGACATCTCTTCAAAATTCTTAAAATATAATACTTATGTAATTAAAACTGTGGTAATCCCATGAAGTGAAGTGCTACAATCAAACTATCATGTGAAGTGGATACAGGTGAATGAAACTTTGTGTTAATCATTCAGATCAACTAGCTATCACTATCAGTTAGCTAAGAGCGGAGAACCAGGAGACACCATGATCTAAAAGACTTCAGGACTACACCATTCCCGGATACGAAGATAATGAGAGACACCTGACCGACTTCAAACATGCTGCAACCGAGGACATACGACTGGAATAACGCAGAGCTGGAAGCCATTCCAAAAGGTGACACGGGGGCAAGCTTTCCGTGCTTATGAAATACTAAATATTATATTCAACAAAAGACAATTAATTTAACCACATTAAGACGTTTTAAGTAATTGTATAACAGTAATTGTATACTCATAACTTGTATACTTATCCCTAGTAAAAGAGTTATAGCTCTAAACTGTAAACCCTTATTGTTTAAAAGATTAATAAAGACCATTCTTCAAATGGCAAAATTATGAAAGCTTTATATGGCGAGGTAATCATTCTTAACGTATTAGAGGAAATCCCGGATCCGGAGAATTAATTAAATTCATGTACATCTTATTTTAAGGGGCCTTGTAAAGAATAAAATATAATCATCATGTAAACTGTAAGCTATTGAAGCATATGTGTCGAGAATTTTAAGTAGAGAAATTAATACAATATGTAATAAAGAGATGTCATTAGGAGTACATACTATACTGAGTGCATAAATCAACAGTCTCCCCTTCCCTGAATCCTTGTATGTTTATTGTTTGTTGTTCTGATTAATTTTCAGCTCGTCACAAGTAAGGCAGCCTGAATAATTGGGAGATCCAATTATTGTGGGTTCCCTAAGTTATAACACAGGAGAAGATGTTATAGTGATTTACAGCCTCTGTTGAGCAACGAACACGCCTCAAGAAAACTGAAAGAAAGAAATAATTTACAACGCAATCCTGAAGCTAATTGTTATGTACGGCTCGGAGACATGGACGATGTCTAGCAGTCGAGGGAAAAGAGTTAGCGGATGGGAACGTAAAACTTTGTGAGGAATCTATGGACAAATAAAGGAGGGGGGATAACTGGAGGATTACGACGAACCAAGAATTAAGAATTCTGTATAATGACTAAGAATTGGTGGGAACAGGGGCCTCAGCTGTCAGAGGGGGCACCATCAAGCTGAATTGACTAAGCGAAGCGAAGCTTATGATCGCATTACGCAATTGTTTGGTTTTCTTGTGCAGTTATTAACCATGGAGAATGTCGAGTTGGAAAATCAAGCGAAAGTTCTTATAGACGATTACTCGATCGATTTGAATAACGATCTTCTAACAGTATTTAAGGACTTTGTTCTACAAGTAAAACTGCAAGAAAGAGGTTGTTTTCAAATCGTTCGAATGAAGACGATATATTCCATGATACTACAGTTTGTCCGCTCAAAGTATTAAATTGGATTATTGACTGTAAAATGACTGATATATTTTCGAATAGATACATTGGTTATCGTCTGCTTTTTACGATTCCAAAAATTAACTGCGAATCTGAAAAATTATTTTCTGTATTAAAACGCATTAAAGATATGTTGAATTCAACTATGGGAGATGAGAGATTATCTTCGTTAGCAAGGTTGAATATTTAAAGCGGGCTACTTGAATCGCTTGATCTAGAAGAAATTATGCTAGACTTCGTTATGGCAAAATCAAAATAAAAAAATGTACGGTTAGTATTTTCTAAGCTGTAGTACTACTATGTTCATTGTAATCACTATTTAGGTAAATATTTGTTGTAATTTGAGAGTTTAATAAAATAATTGTTAACTTTCGAAACTGTCTACATCATTTCTCAGTGTGACTAGGCCTAATGGATAAAAGGTTGAATTTTGAATCGGGGGAGGGGGCACCAGTCTGATGGCAGCATAGGGGACCACGCGCTTCTAATCTGACCCTGCATGCAATGAATAAATTAATTAATGATGACACGTTTGCAATAGCAACATACACAGAGTGTCTCGTAAAGAAACGGATTTCAGGATAATTCAGGACATTCGTACTGGTGAAAGTAAAGAATAATATTTATGAAAATACTTATGATTATAAGCGAAAAGTTTCGACGTTCACTGCAGAAACAGAATAATAAGGTTACAGTAATACTGGTAAACAAATTCTGGAGCAAAATTGATGTTTTTTATATGTTTTTGAGTTGACAAATTAAACAAAATATGCACCACAAAAGTATGTCTGATAGTTTGTTGCAAAGTATCTGTAAACTATTGTAAAACCTTAAAAAATTAGTCAAAAATATCATTTTTTTAAGTATGGAATCAATTCACACTGTTAAATTACCAATAAACGAATGAAACCTTGAAGCAAAATTTGTATATCGTTTAATTCTGAAGAAGTGTGTGTAAATAAAGTAAATTAAAATGGCATAAGGTTTATAAAATTTTTACTTTTATCTGGAATAAAACAGTCAAACACATGACTTGGAAATTGTCACAATTTTAAACAAAAAAATAAATCTTTTGATATTGGGAAAACTATAGGAACAACAAAATTAATTAAAAAGAGCAAATTAGAATGAATAAATAACTAATGACTAGGTTATTAACAGTCTTTTTTGTCATATGGCTTTTTGTTTAAACAGTTAATCTTGTCCCTACAGTTTGTTCCAATTTCATAAAGATTAATGTGATGGCTTAAAATTATAACATTTTTCTGCCACGTTTTCATCAGGTTTGCTCTAAAAATAAACATCGAATATCTTAAACTTTTGTTTGTTTTAAATACATATTCTCCGAGAAATTTTGTCATAAAGTTCTTTCGGTTATTCACAGTTTTACAATGTAAATTTATGCCAAACTTGAAAAATATTTTTCTCTCTAATCATCTGGGTTTAACAATAAATTTCTCTTCTTTAAAACTCAGAAGTGAGGAGTGATTTCTTACGGGTAAATACTCAACTCGGACTGCTTCCATCGTAATGGAAGCTTCCTCAGTTGACGTTTCGATCCTTAGAATATGGTATCGTCCTCAGAAGCTGTGAGTCGCGGTCTTTTAGACCCTGTTGAAAGACCCAGTAGCGGACTAAAGGGGGGCGAGGGGAACGGACCGACCCGGGCCACACTTTCAGGGGTCCTCCAGATTTGGAAAATAAGTTTTTTTGGTAAATTTTTTAATTTCTTTTCAAATGTTCTATCGTCACGTCCTGAAACGCAACACTAGAAGAGGTCCAAAGATTAACCGATCGATCCCAAACATTTTTTTCATATTATTTTGACATCTACCGTACCACCCTACCTCATAAGTGTTTACAGATATTAAAAAAAAAAAAGCAAAGGTAAGTTTATTATTAAAAATATATTCACACTAAAAAAGAAGTGTCAGTTGTACCTAGCGTCAATGCCTCACCACGCAGTCGGAAGTTGCAAATTGAACCCCAAACAGCACGGACGGCAACGGCAGCGGCAGCGACTCAAGAAGGCCGTGCCTCGGTATGAAAATATAAACGGCGGAGCTAAATAACGGGCGATAACATGTAGGCCTACGCTAAAAGGGATTACACCAGTGAACGATATTTAACATTTCAGGACACCAACAATTTATTTAAAATCTCACATCAGAATTTTTACCGAACGTGGATAATTCGGAGGGCGGAAATCGGGCCAGTTACTCAAAAGAACGAAAATTTTCCGAAGGCAAAACTAGAAAATGGCCATTTTAGAATGTTCACCTTATTTACACTAAAACTGCTAACTGACTTGAAAAAAAACTGCCAAGTATTGTTTGCAGCAATGATAAGTTTGTTTTGTAGTATATAAGTTTATTGTATTTTATAAAGTACTGTAATAAATTTAATGTAGTCTATAAATAATACTATTTCTATTATTTCCTTAAACTTTGTCATTACAATATGAAAGTCGATTTTTATTTCAGACATTACTACAGTTTCTTATAAAGTTTCCTAACTAGATATATCTGTATAGTAATTAGACAATAAATATATAACAGTAAAGTGTTTTTGCAATGCATTACTTAAAGACAAATTGGATTATAAACACCCGTCTTATGGGAGGGGGGCTCAGAAAGAAATCCGCCCTGTTCCTCCAGTGGCCTAGGTACGCCATTTGAAAGACCTATGAACAGTTTTCTATTGTAGTGTATTTATTGTTCATAGCCCAAAGGTACCATACATATGATTTTCAATAAAGTTTCAGTTACTCACATTCTTAAACACGATCGATTTCGGACATAGACCATCGTCAGGTCATATACAGCACACTTGCGGTCACAATATCGTAAAACAGCCACTATTTACAAAAACGAATTCGTAGACATTGATTAATGAACGTGATACGTGCGTCGTTGTCCAGAGTTTCCAGAGAACTGATTTTGTGACAGAGTGTTTATGTATACATTCAGTTCTATATATTATATCAGCTGATTACTGTATGCTGATTTTCATTTTGCCGCAATATTTCAAATGTGATACGATTTTTGGAAGTCCGTCAAGATGTTCAATAGATTTTCGTTAGATTTTTCTCTTCTTTTACATGTTTGTATATTCGGTATTGTTCATATATATTATATCTTATTTCACCACTGCATGTTTTCAATACGGTTAAATGTTGCTGTATTGGACCATATTCACAAGACTGTTGTTTTATGTGTTTGGCTACGGTTGAGTTCGGATTTGAATGTTGAGAATGTTTGGTGTGTTCAATTTATCTGTGTTTAAAGGATCTTGAAGTGAATCCTATGTAGGCCTACTTTTTGTTGCACCGCACATCATATTCTGTCGAGTTAGCAGGCTGACATTGATAATGGTAAACTCCAGCTTTTTCATAAATGCTTTCCTTTTTTGTATTGCTTATTTTCAGATTATATTTTCAGAGATTATAGGTACCATTAGTAAACAATAAGTGTGTGTATATTATAAATAAATCACATTATCATTACCTAAGAACAGGTTTAAAGACGTATAACGAGACAAATATTACGATGGAAGCAGTTTCCGTCCATGGTTTACCCGTAATAATTTTCTCATAAAGTATTAGAGTTACAGTTATGGAACCCATTTTGTTTAATTCTGCAGGTCAAAAACCATACGAAAACAGAAATTTTCCGCCACAATTTGGGTGCCAAGAGTTTTAAAATAGCGTCGTCTTTCTGCCGGTGCGGGAAACAAGGAGAAGAGTTTTCCCAGTCCTAACTCAAAATCAAAAGATTTTCAGTTTTTATAAACTGTTTAAAAAATATCCTGAAATTATTTCCGTTTCTTCAAGAGATACCAACAACTAAATACACCATCACGACCTCTTCGGGGTTTAAGAAGGCTGGATGAATAGGAGAGGCGGATAGATAAATATAATTCTAAATGCCGGACGCGATAATCCGTGAAAGAAGTAATGCAGTAAGCAGGGTACAGTCCGCTTCCCACACCACTTGGCTGTACTCAGAGCTTAAAATTGGAGAAACATAAAGGAATATGTAAGTACGCATGAGCTGCGTGTGAAAGGCATAAAATATTACACCGGTTTCATGTAGCCAAACTTTGAAATGTCGTAACACCGTTTTTAATACCGTTTCTTAGTCCATGGGCTTATTTACGGGGATGGAGGACGACCGAGACCGAGCCTCCCCACCAGATGGTCGATAAAAGTTGACGAGGAATTTTGTTAAGCTCTTAATTTTTAGGCCCTTTTAATTATTTTTTTTTTCAGCTGTGTAACCTAATACCAGAGGCGGTTCTACCAGGGGGTGCAAGGACTGCACCGCACCCGGGCGCCGGGTCCAGGTAGGCGACAAAGCCCTAAGTAGGCAATGTACTCTAATTAATTTTGGCTATTTTTTATAGGTACAACTGTCAGGCGTGAGGTTTTATTACAAAATCAACTTTATTACAACGATATGCGATGCACGCGTATTACCGGTGTACGTTACCTAAATGTTATTAGATGGTGACATTTACGTGCATGCGAAATGTATCCTTAAGTCTAGGTATAGCAAAATCTAAAGCTAAAGGCACATGAGCAGAAACTAGTTTCTTCATGGCCTAGACGATATGCGTGGTCAGGGGTATGGTAATGCCGCAAATATGAAAGGCAAAAGTGTTCAGAAAAAAATCCAAGAAATAAACCCGCGCGCTTTTTATGTTCCCTGTGGTGCACACAGTCCCAATTTAATAGAAAACGATGCAGCCAAATGTTCACTAGAAATAACAAATTTCTTTTCTTTTGTACGAGAAATTTACGTGTTTTTTCGGAATCAACTTCGCGATGCCAAATACTTATTAGTGAGGTACTTACATTAACTTTACAACATTGCCTACCACTAGATGGGAGAGCAGAGTTGAAGTATTGAAGGCACTTTGGTTCAGTCTAGGAAAAAGTTTACGATGCTGTATATTTAATTTATTCTGATGATAAAAGACATGCTGACTCAAGAAACTTACCCAGTTCGTTTATCAATATTGAAGTCGTATAAATTCATTTGTTCCCTCGTTATCTGATATATTGTCCAAAATTAATATCGTCAGCCAAGTTTTACAAAAATCTGATAATATTGTCTGCTCTGTCAGAGGCAGTCAATATTATATCTTAAGTAAAACACATATTTAATCAAACATCGTTCGAGGAAATGATTAGTAACGCAAAAACTGTTGCCGAAGAAGTTGATGCCGAAACTGAATTTCCTGTACCTACCCATCCCCGTCACCGTCCCCGTCTCAGAAAAAGACTTTATATTATGAGGCTGTGGATGAAGCCATCACTGACCCAGAAAGCAATTTTAAAATAAATTTCTACTATTAGCCTATATCCTAGACACCACCATAACAAAATTAGACGAAAGATTCGAACTTTCAAATGAAAACAATATCTCTTTTTCCTTTAAACAAAATATTAACAATTGGAAAATTTTAAATTCTAAGGAAAAAAGAACGTTCTGTTTAAATTTACAGCAGAAACTGAGTAATGGCCCGTAACCGGACATTGATGGAGACGATTTATTCAATGAAACCGAACTTTTACCAGTGTTCGTTGACGATTGCACAACCCCGCTAGATGTTTTGAAGTATTTGTTTTCAAACTGTTTAATTTCAGTATTTCCGAACTTGTCAACCGTGCTAAGAATTTATTTAACATTGCCACTCACAGTGAAAGATGTTTTTCCAAATTAAAATTAATTAAATTATCTCAGGTCAGCAATGTCGCAAAGCAGACTAACCAATTTATCTGTAATTAGTATTGAACACGAAACTCATATTGAGATCAGTGACATTGTTAGAGATTTTGCGAATGCAAAGGCACGAAAAGTTAATCTTGTGTAACTGTATGAGTTATTTTAGTTATTTATCATAAACAAACATTACTTACTAATTCAACTTTTATTTTTCTGTTACAAAATATATTCTATATAAATGACGCAGTAAACTGTTGAACATAAATAACAAAAGTTAGTTTCTATGTAACCCCAGAAATCGTCAATAACGGTTTTCTCCCAGTTTCCCATCCAACACCAGTGGAGTGGCGATTTAACGGCGATCAATGGGAATAAACCGGTTCAGTATACTATGTTAACTACTAGACTGCTGTTCCGAGTCCGATTACCGCACACAGGTAATTATAAGGTCATATCTATGAGGTTGATGTGATGGGGGAAGGTGTTGGTGATAGGCTGATAGATTTCGATTGTAGGGGCTGGGTGGTGGCTGGGGGCGCCACGCCAGTTCTCGCGCCCGGGCGCCGGATAGGCTAGAGCCGCCTCTGTCTAATACAATAGTATCTCTTTTTTAAATATAAAATCAGGTTTATTACACAGCATTTGCGTATACGTTTGAAATATAAATTATAGGAAAATCAATTCAGTGCCCCCTGAAGAAGTTGCTAATGAAATGGCCAAACAAAATTAAGGAGACAATAAACTCTAAAACCTTTTCGAACAGACCAATAAAATTTTCCTGGTTTACCTTTTTTTTTATCAAAACTATAGTTATCGTTTCTAAATGTAAAATATCAATAAATATCTTGAAAAACAATGTTTCAATAACACGTATTTTTATTGTTTTATTACCGTTTACTTTAATGATATTGATTTCAGGATGTTTACACAACTTTTTCAGCCACTTTGAAAATTGCAATATCGATTAGTCTTAACTTGTTTTCCCTTTTGTATGAAGCCGACACGACCTGACCCCCCTCCGCAAGATTCAAATACTAGATACGCTAATGCTTAATACCGTATCTCAAAGACATCGGACGCCACGTCGTCTTTCGTATAAACAAGAAGAAAAAAGGTCTCCGGTCATAAACGAATTTCATTAATTGTAATGTGCCCCAAGGTTGAATAAAAAACGCTCGAATCGATAAATTCAAAAAAGAACTTCGACCAAACGATACAGCGGAAAGTTCGTCGGAGATTTTTATTAAAAGCAAATAAGTGAATAGGAGAAGACTGCATGGTTAGGGTCTCAATGATCGGTTAAGGCTTCACTGAATTCTTGCAGTCCAATTACAATCGTCCCCTGACAGCAATAAATTTTCATGAAGCACTCCTATCACATATCCGTTCGTATATTCTAGTAAATTTATATTCATCCAACTAAAACGTCTCATTTACAAGGATTTATTATAGTTAATAATACAACGAGATGACGTACTGTCGTACTCTCGGGGAAAAGATTTTTTTTAATTTTTAACTTAATACGCTGCAGTTACGTTACCGAGTCTCTCGAGCAGGCAAAATGAACAAAGTCTGATAATCTAATGTTTGGTAAACTAAACAGGAAGCATAATAACATGATTATTTTCTACTATTTGTCAACGGGCGTGGATACTATGGCTATAAGAAAGAAAAGTAAAAGAAATTTTGTTTTTAATTTACTCCCTTACTCCCTTACTCCCTTTCTATAAGCAAATAAAAAGTTAATATAATAATAATGGACTACGAGAAAGATATAAAAAATTAAATTAAAGGAGCTAAGTAACACGTGTAGCACTCACATATTTATAGATTATCACTCCAGTCACGTAATAGTGCACCATGCAGTATACAAAGTGAGAAAAAATGTAATTAATATGTATCATAATGTTTTTGTATCGTAGTGTAGTGTGTAGTGTTATGTATCTGTGACTCAACAATATATGTAAGTACTATCAGTTATTCTGTACAACACAACACCACTGTTAATATCATACAACTTATATATTATAATTACACATCTCATTAAACAATTGTATTACTTTATATTTTATGTTATAGGCATGAATATGAGATAAAATAAATCTCGAAACGTCGCATAAAAACTGCATTTTTATTAGACCGAAACTCGATATCAGCTGTAAATTCGACAGTACATAGACCCTGCCGAAGTAAGCTAATTTATAAAAATTATGAATGTTTATTTTTACCAAAGCAACAAGAGTGGCAACCCCATTGGATTTTTAAAGGTGCCAAATTGAAATGTAATTAGAAATGTGTAAAATTATTTAAAGTAATAGTATTGGTAATGTTTAAGATAACAAACGTATTTAAAAACTGTAGAGTAATCCTTTCAAACTATAGGTACAAATTGTAAAACTCAAAATTCTGTAAATTATGATTTATTAAATGTGAAGGTAATTGATAAAACATAGAATTGAAAACAACACAAAATAATCAAGTTGTCTCAGGCTTTATGTAAAACTAGGTATTATAATAAATTGCATAAGCCACTAATAATTGTAAAACCACAAAATATTGTAAATTACTAGAAAGAAGTGTATTTAAATTAATTGTCAATTTAAAATAACTGTATAATGCAGGAAATTGAAAATTATAAAAATATTATCATGTAAAACCAAACCAGGGAGAAGAAGAAAAGTCTGGGCTTTAACAAGGCGACAATTAATTATGCGTTCCTTCCCGTATCATAAACAGAAAGCATCTCATATAGAGAAATAATAGTTTTACAACTAAATATCAGTATAACATCAAAAATATTGAGAAAAATTAGTGAGTATTGTTACGTGCTTTGTGTATTAAATTGTACGATGAGCTGCTGGGCCCAAACAGACGTAACACAAAAAATATTTCTACACCAATAACTGTAATGTTACACATAATGTAATAAGTAAGGCATAATAGAAAATGATTTGCATCAAGCTTTAGTGACCAGAATCAGCATTGATTTATTTTAGTGGAATAAAGATTTGCCTCTTTAAGTGTAAAAAATTAAGCCAGCCAGCTGACTAAAATTAATGTCGGTGCATCAATCAATGTCAGTTTACAAAATGTTAATAGCTATTACATACATGCTACCATGAGCTCATTAATTATAACAAACGTTTTTTGTGTCACATAAATGAATAAACTTGGTTCATTTTCTTTTCTGTCTGGAGTGTTACAAACTTGGAGTTCCAGATGTGTTTTAATTAATAATCAATTAGTTTACTTGAAAGCACAAAGGGCCTGTCGTAGAGATATATTTCTTGGGTACCCTCACGAAGTGTCAGCCTCCGTCTCTTTAAGTATGTGGAGGTTACATCAGCGAACGATAGCTTCCTTGAGAAAATCAAAACTGCCGGTACTCTTCGACCAAGCCGAAACTTGGTATGTCAGGTTCCCACCACAAAGGGCAGATTTGAAGAAAATTTGGTTCCTGACTCTGCTCACCCAATTGTGCGGGGTTGGGCCCCAATAGCTGACTGTGCAAAAAAGGTCGACCGGCTGAGTACTGAATTAGTTTCGTAAAGAAAATGTGGGGGCGTGATGTCGAACAACAACGAAAACAAACCCTCAGAAGATTACACTATCAATCCGATACAATACGTCACGGACGCATCATTGTTTGGATTAATAATAATAACGACATACGCGGTGGGGATGCCGAATAACTGCAACAGTATATAGTTTATAGCAACAATAACTCAGCATACCAAGGAAAGTATAAAAAGCAAAGGAATTATCAGTAAAAACATACCAAGCAGTTTAGGAAGAAAGTAGTAAGTCAGAATAATCCGAATACAGCATTGCTGACAAACCTCAGGTAAAGAAAATACATTAAAACACAAAAAACACGCTGATTTATTATTTAACTACCAACTTTCGATAACCTCAAAACGGCACTTTACACATTTTGGACAAGAACTTGAGTGAAACAATAAACTGTTCATTTATAGTATACTGTTGTGCTATATAAAAGTGTTGAATTAAAATAGTACACTATTAAACTGTTTAGTGTAAAGAAATTGTAATATCTAAAAGTTTATTTAAAACGTTTAAACTAACAACAAGACACGTAGTAACCCTGACTAAAGATGGAGGGTGCTCAGAAAGGAGAAAAGCCCCACAAACTAGTAACTGGTTAAGTTAACAAAAGTATTAGGCCAAACCTGAGAGGGGAGTGTGCTTAGTAAAGAGAACCAAACATTACAAAATGTTAAATTATTTTGTATTAGTAAAATTATTTTCATTTTATTTGAATGTGCTGGCCCCGAGATTAAGAGTTTGTTATGTCATGCTATAAAAAAAATAAACCCGTTTGTATTGGGCACTTTTTGTTGTCTATTTCTAAAAGAAAATAATAAGTACCAGCACAATTTAAACGTTTCACATACATATAAAAAATCTAAGGATCCAAAAACAAAGAAGGAAAATATAAACAAGGAATGTGGGCAGAATAGATTTTACAAGATATTAAAAATGTTAAAGACTTAAAATGTAAACGCCTGTGCAATACTTTCCTCAACAGTGTCTATTAAAAACATGATTCATTTGTATAATATGTATTCAAAATGACTTACATTCACACGTTCCTAGTTTGAGTTGCAAACCCATTTACTTCACCATTCACGCGTGAGAAATCAAAAGCGCCCTTCGATCACTCTTTAACTAAAACGTTTATTAAATGTACTTATATACTGTAAGAAATTTAACTATTTTACTTAAAGAACAAACTTGAATAATGAGTTAATGTATACAAGTCTCTGAAAAACGTATATAGATTCTACAAAGCGTTCACCGGCGACTACTAATGGCACAGGAATATCCACGGCCACGGAATCGATGCCTTAATACTATTCTTCAAAGCGACGACATTCATACAGTAAACAGTAGCCTATGTGAAAACTTTCGTTTGTATTACCTGTATATTTGTAGTAATCTTATCTCTTCCTCAACAATAATCGTTTTTCATAATACAGCTACTATTAAATAATTAACTGGTTACCGTACGTACATTATTTGAAAAATGAAAATTGTTAAGTATTTTCAAATACCTCTTGTTTAAGTAACAAAATAAGTATCCTTCATTATTAAAGACAATTAACTAAAATATAAAAATTTATTAACACTACTGTAATGATTATTAGAAGGGTGGCTATGAAATTCTGTATACACAGGTAGCACGTTTTTCATTACACAGGTCCGGCAAATTATAGTTTAACTAAAGAGAAATAGTACCTAAAAATCATCATAAAAATACTATCTTGCAGCTGTACAACAATGGCACGACCAATGAAGACCCCTTAGAACTTGCCTACAAGATTTGTTATATCGCTGATATGTTGTTCTATAAGGGGAACATCTATGGATATTTCCCTTACAAGTCTAATTCAAATTTGATTAACACACGGACAGGAAGTAGATTTAAGTTGCCAATTATCGATTTTAAAAATAATACCTTCGAAAAGAGTAAAGTTTATAATTATAATATTTAATAAATACACAGACACTGTGCTAATTGTTTGAACAAACCTACTGTTTTAACGATTCCTAACGCGGTCAAGTATATGGAAAAAAAACAGTTTTTTAAAAACGTAAAAAGAGTTTCAAAGATTATTAAAGCCAAACTGTGGGACGATCGGAACACGATTAATTTCAGCTAATTATCATTTCAGACTAATTGACTAATGTGCATATTACTAGGTTATGTAATTGGATATTGATTTGACTGGGCGTATGTGCGATGAGACTTCATTCATTTTATTGCATGTACAGTGTGTCTGAAAAATCATGCTGCACAGTCTAACTTGAAACATTCACTACAGAGCAAAAAAAAAAAAATCGGTATGGCGAACCATACATGACTTCTATGTTCTAAGATTTTTAAAATATTTTAAATCTATAATTTTAAATCTAATTTAAAATGTATAATTTTAAATCTAATTTAAAATCTATAATTTTAAATCTAATTTAAAATATATTTAAAATCTTATACTTGAATTCGGTTCGATAATTTATAAAATAAAAATCGTCCACCCTCAAACTATTTTCACTATTTATAGATATTTATGTTATTATGGGGTAGTCGTTTAATATAATGATATTTTCGAGTCACTTTGTCGATAAAAATCAGGTATTTTATTCTTATAAAGGAACTGAACTACCCAGATAATCATCCCTCCTCTGCAACCAATCTCCACCATTAATGATACTTACACTTTCATAGAGTAATAGTTTTATCATATATAATTTCTAAGGTACCTTATCCTTCAAAATTAAATACTCGTACTTTACTTGATTTCAGCACAGCAATATTCAAACGTCACTCCCTCCCACTTTAACTACCCGCTCCATTTATAATTATCTCATTTACCATTTACAGTGGATTAATATGACTTTATTTTCGGGGCACTTATTTATTAAAATTAAGTACTTTACTCTTGTTAAAACACAAAACAATGCAGGTAAACTACTCCTCCCTCCTAACCGAACAACTTAGTTGCATCAAGATTATTTTATTTTTAACAATTACCATTTTGAAAAAGTGTAAATGAATTTTTAAGTACTTTAGTCTTGTTAAAACGTAAAACGTTGCCGGTAAACTACCCCTCACCCTTAACTGATCTTCACCAAAATCAATAGGTCTTGAGTCCTCTACAACTCGGGCACACATGCAAAAAATTATTTAATTCTGTTTGAATTTGCGGCAGTTTCGTTCCCCATAGAAAACATTCTACACACAGACACACAGACTCTTTTCGGAAAGTGACTTTTCTTCATGTTTTGATATTACTACAATCAGAATCAGCCTTTATCTCGAATACAATTTTTTTCGCGATCGCCATACTTCCATTTCCTTACGGAACACGGAAGTAAAATACATACATGAAACGTACATGGAATTGAAGACCAAGTGGAGACGTTTTTCTGTAGATTTAGCAAATTTCAAAGTGAGTTCTGCAACCGATATCCTACAAAACCCGATAAAAATACCATCAGTGATGGACTATACTGTTTCAATCGCCGTTTTGAACGGTTTATTCTACGAATTAATTCGTTGCGTACCTTTTGCTTCACGAACCCCCAGAAGTGAAGTCAACAGCAGAATCGTCTCTGGGCGTATCTTACGTTTATGACTAGAGAAATGCAGACGTTTCTTTAAAACCTTATGGACAAAAGTTGTTGACAGTGGTGTATCTAGAATTTCGGCTTGGGGGGGGGGGGGGGTCTTGTCGACTTCATATGAAAAAAAACATTAAGAATAGTAAATATTATAATCTTCAAAGTAAGCCGAGAGGACGGAGAGGTGTGGGACGTCCAAGGAAGCGCTGAGTGACCAGCTCTAATCTTTGCCTATTTGAGACCGGAACAAACTATCCTTGGTATAATCCTTGAAGATGATGATGATGATCATGATGATCTTCCCTTCCTTCTTTGGATCCCAGTGTTTCTTTTCTCCTTTAAATCGTCTAACAGCTGAATTCTTCTTCTCCCAATCCCTGGTTTCCTTCAAACTACCTATCACATTACAGCTGATTGATAACTATTGTAAATAATCATTAACAATGCAAGTCCTCTTAAAAGTACGCTTTTGAAGAACAACGTTCAGTAATAAGATTTCGTGTTTTAGGAGATTTAAAATGATATTTTTGAAAGACTAGTAACTTGTAATAAGGTATGGAGCCTTCATTATAATCCAGCGGGAAAACTGGGTCACAATCTAGGCGAGAAAGCGTGGACTGAAAAAAAATCTCTTTCTTCGGTTATGAAAATATTCTAGGCACAATGATTGGTGATGGCAACGATGTTTCAGCATGTTAAGGCACGGCTAAAGGCCGTTTCACGCTGTTTGCTAAGCTAAGCTAAGTTGTGGTTCCTACTTCTCTCATGAATTCTGCGTTATTTCTGGTCCTCTTCGGTGAAGATTAGTGATGTCGCTTTCTAAAGCATCTTGTTTGTGTTCAGACTGTTAATAGCATTATGGGTGTCCATACGCTAATAGCTTAGACACAGTTCTGGGTATTAGCCTAGCGTCTTCATTCTGGGTAGGCACTAGTTTTTCGAGAATACAATATAGTAATATAATAAAAAAAAAGGAATTGAAGAGTTCTTGCTCACAGGCCAAATAATCAGGGCGCGAACGCAGCAATAACATTAACAATCGAGGCAATCGAGAAAAAACGGCAACTCTGTGGATTCGTTCCGTCCTTATATACTCGCCTACTCGGATGACTACACAAATCTGTGTATTCTTGTGTAGCTTTGTAAGACGTTAAAGCACATATCTACCACGCAATATTAAACTGGAAGAGAGAATCAGAAACTCGTCTACGTTAAGTCAGCTATTGTATATAGACGATGTCAGGCGCGTATTTACGGGGGAGGGACGACGAGTTCGGACCCCCCCCCAGAGGGTCGACAAATTTGACGAATTTTGTTAATCTCTTAATTTTTAGGCCGTTTTATTTTATATTTTTCATCTGTGTACGCTAATATAGTAGTAGCTCTTTTTTTAATATACACAAACAGGTTTATTACTCACCATTAGGGTGTACATTTGAAATATGAAATGTAGGAAAATTAATTCAGTCAAAAGTATCTTTTAACAATTTTTCAATAACGCGTACAGTACACTCTCTGTAATCCGTCACTGCGGTAGTCCGGCCCCTCCAGTAGTCCGGCGTTTTCAGGCGGGTACTGGCGAGCGTGGAGGAGGAAACGAGTCACTGGCCATAGACGTCAGTTGCATCATTAGTTCCTCGCTGTGTGCAGTGTCGTATATGTGCAGTTGTTATGTATATATGTGTCGTTACGTGTTTACGTAATTTAAAATCGTAAGTGCAGAATGTCGTCACAGTGCAAAAGAAAACATAAAACATTAACACTACTTCAGAGAAACGAGATTAACGGCAACATAGATGCTGAACTGCACGAGCTACGAGCTACACTCGCTGTGAAAAATAGAATATAATTTACTATATTTTGAATCCGATGATTTAATCAAATGTAAGTTTGTTCATGTTTTACCACTATGTACAATGTACGCCACTTTGTTTCATTTTAATGCGTTTTTTTTCAAATAACCTTTCATTAATCCGGCATTTCCACTGATCTGGCACTACCCCGGTCTGATATCTGCCGGATTAGTGAGAGTGTATTGTATTTTTATTGTGTTATTACCGTTTACTTTAATGGGACTGATTTCAAGATATTATCACGCGTTTTTCAGCCACTGTAAAGACAGTAATGTTGATTAGTCTTAACTTGTTTTTTCGTTTGTACGAAGCCGACCCGACCCCGGACCCCCCCCAGCCAAATTCTAGATACGCCACTGGACTATATATGGCTTACATCTGACGGAATGGGGACGTCTAATGCTTCATCGTGCACATAATCCGTACTTCCATCATATCAGTGTAAACAATATTAAAGTATTCATAGATCATTTTGTAAGTTTAAGCTAGATTTATAGACTCACTTCTCGCCTTTCACTGAATCGTAATTATGAAGTCGCAACCGAATAATAAT